>CM045768.1:9337685-9926987 GCA_025200525.1 Camellia lanceoleosa | reverse complement strand
AAATCAAATTTAGTTCATGAAATGTTTTTTTTTTTTTTTTTTTGTTGTTGTTGTTGTTGCTGTTGCTGCTGCTCTTGTGGCCTTTTATTTCAATTGGATCATTTCACAAGAAAGCAACATATGGGGTAACTTAGCTCCTAAATAATTAAAAGACAACCTTTCATTACAGTGATGGCTTTCCCTCTAAGTAGCACTCTGGTGTCTCTTTTTCGTCCAAAAATGGAGGTTTAGTATCCCACCTCTTGGCAGTTGAAGCCTCAAATCAAGCACACTTAAGTACACAACCTCATGAATGAACCAAAAAGCCACTGCAATCGAGGTAACGGAAGGTGAGAGCTTATAAATTAGAGTTATAGCAGGGACCCCTGCAAATAAATTATCAAATTTTTTTTTTTTTGTAGAGGAATTTGGTGAAAAAATTCGATAATTTATTTGGAGTTCATAACATTTTCTCATAAATTATTCAGTCTTCTCAAAACACTATCAACGTGTGTTGCTATTAGTCAGTTACACACTATCAACGTGGTGTTGCTGAATAATTGAGAGAGAGAGATTACCGCATATGCAACAAAAATCATTTTTCTCAACTTTTTAGACCAATAGGACACTGCTAAGGCAATAATGTGCACTCCCACAAACATGATCCTTAGGGCAAATGTAACATTTCCAGTAACATATGAGCAGAGGGAAAAAACAGAAGCAAACCCAATGTGGGGGTACCTTGTCTGTCTACAAACTACAACTATAGACCATATGAAGATTTCTGGTCTTTTTTACATTTTAAAAGATACATGCAAAGTTCAAGAATGATGAAGACAATGTTTTGTTTACCCACAAAATCAAAGGGTAAACTTGGCTAAATTAAAGATTAAATGAACTGATAGAAATCATGAAGTAGTTTATATTACACTCCATGACTCCCAATTTTGGATAGAAAAAAGCGACTAAAAGTCAAAAACCAGATCCTGCAGGAGCAGGCCCTGTAACAATGAGTCCCCTTCCAGGCATGGTATTTTTGTATTTCATCAAATTGGGGGCTGTAGATCTGCAACAGTCTTCCTAATCCAAAAGGCACAACCTGCCCAAATACATATATATCATCTTAATCTGAATATCTTGCAATCTAACCATCATTTTTTTCATTTATATGTAGTTTCAATCCATTCGCAAGATCAAATACAAAGTTGCATACTTGTGAGTAGACTATAAATTGGCTAAGAATCAAGAAAACATACAATGTGGTCTTGTGCACCCCAGCTTTTCTTGAAGTCAATCACAGAAGCAACATTCAAGGCTTTAGAAATTGATAGAAGCTCCTTCCTCTGCAGAAGAATCAGATCTCAACGTAAGTGACTACCGGAAAATCCAACTCAATTCGAAAAACAATCCTGATTCTTCACTACTATTGTTCTTAAGTTCAAGGAATGTGTTTGTTTGACTTCTGGAACTTTTTAGCAGTCAAAACTCCCCTGATAGTGTCATAAACTCGATTTCATTTCCATTTACGGAAACCAGATGTGAATAGAAAGTGTGAAGCTGCTAAGGTCGTGATACTATTAAGAGTTTAACCTGCAAGCATGTGTATCAATTTTATTTTTATGTCCAGATGAAACATATAGATGTCCTTAACATTTTTAATTTTTTTCATTTGGAGGTTGTTATGTTTTTATTCTGACAATTTCATGCTTTGACAAAACTCATTTCAATTCGTGTGTGTAATTTTTACACATTAGTTAGAATATCTTTTCAAAAAAAAAAAAATTCAAATCAATTAAAAAGTTCTATAAACATTAATAATTAAATAAGTAATGTTATATTTATCAAATTTGATCTCGCCAATTTCGTAAATACAATTTATGATATTTGGCCATTCGATCAAGTCGATTGACATACCAAATTCGACAGTGGTGATACACCCCTTATTATCCTCTGACTATGTCATTCGCGCAGTCAGCTCCTCTATTTTGGTGGATCAAGCATTTTTCTAATTAAATTTATACGTAAATATTTTATAAAAACTCTAATTTCTCCATTATTTTTTGAATATTTGTAACGGGCGTGAAGTAATCTAACCTCGACCGTAGGAGAGAACCATCTGAGGCGAAAGCGAGGGTTTATGGACGGGGAGTCTGAGTGGTGAACCCACGACTCGGGGTGAGTGTTCCGAGTCAAGTAACAGGTTACGGGAAGGTTGAACTCACTTGCAACTGCTTGCAACCACTCGTCATCTCTCTCTTCCTCCAACAAACAAGCTGCCGCCGGGTTTCCCTTCAACCCCGACCCGGTGAACGCGTCCACCTACTCCCACCAGCCCCCACAACACAACACAACACAAAGAATGTGAGTCACGTGGATTAATAAATCGAACAAGTTATTGTATAGAGAGAAATATTACCACGCAGTACTTAACGGGTTTCTGTCCCATTCTGAGAGTCGAAGCTAAAGCTGAAGCTGAAGCTGTGAGGATCTGGCAGTCGGCACCAGAGATTTGTTTGCCCTTCTCAATATTTCATTCTCCATCATTTGCTACCCACGCTATACACGAGTGCGTTAAATTGAATTTATGTACGACTATATTCGTTTCTTGACGTAAAAATTCTACATAGAAAAGTAATTTTGTTTTTTGCTTTTGGTATTTGATTGATACTTTAAATAAAAATATTTTATTGGTTTAAAAAATTTTGTTAATAAAGTATTATTTCTCCTGATGATTTTTTAGTAAGATAAGATATTTATTTAAAAATACTAAATATGTTAAAAAAATAGTGACTGATTGTCAACTTTGTAAAAATTAATTTATGAAAATTTTAAAAATAAGTCATTTTTGAGAAACGATACAAAACTTTTTTTTTTTGGATCAATGAAACAAATGAAAATGAGTTGATAAAAAAATATATATATATTATACATCAAAATAAACAAAATCTTAAATGTGACTATAAATTATTATTTATAATATTAATAATTAAATATATTAATTTTTTATTTTATCAATACGTTAGAAGAGTATTTTATTCATAAAAAATGGAAGATGAAAGGCAAGTTGGTGGGTAGTATTACCAAGGCAGACAGAAGACTACGAACTCGGATCCGTACTCCCTCCGACTGCACGATTATTAATTAACAGACATCACTAAAAAAAAATCTATCACTAATAATTTTAATAAGTTAAAAGTTATAAAAAATAAAAGAAAAAATAAAAATACAAGAAATAACCATCACATCAAAAGGAGAACCACTCATTAGTGTTCCTCTAATACTCTCTTTTTGTGTTTCCAAATATTAATTATTAATTAAAGTATCATCTTCACTAACATCCAAGGAGTTTTAGGTGAAACCCACAAAAGTGTAAGTTTTTGTAAGTATATACAGAATCAGGCGGTAGTAGCAGACACCATAACCAAACCCAACATCCAAAAGTTTGTTGTTTAAGATTATTAATATTGCTCACTGATGCAAAGACCAAAGACAAAAAGGAGAAATTGCAGAAATAACAATGATTCATCCTCTTTCTCTCACTTCCTTTGACCCCCCCTCTCTCTTATTGGTTACTTTTTCTTTTTCTTTTTTTTCCTGTTCCTCCAATCACCCCCCGCCACATGGCAAAGGAGAGTGAGGGGGTGACCCCCAAAAGGGGTCCCAAGCATTATTCTTGCAGAAAAATAATAACTAAATCTACTTGCAATGTCTGTGTGTCTCTTGTGATGTGAGACAGTATAAAAACTCTTTTTAAAGTTTGCCTTTTAAATATTCTATTTTCAAAGTTTGCCTTCTAAGTTCTAACCGTGTTAGCATCAAACTTTGACAAATACCTCCGGATGAACATGCACGGTTATGCTTTACTCCTATTTTGAAAAGTAAGTTAAAATTTAAGATTTTAATTTTAATTTTTTTAAAAAAATATGTAAAAAAGCATACAGGTAATATGACTTTAAAAAGTTAAAAAAAAATAAAAATTCAACTTTTAACCTAATTGCCCAAATAGACCTTAGTATGGGAGATTGGTAACATAATGAAGGCAAATAGAAGAAAACAGAGATGAGATATCAGTAAGTGAGAGAAGGATAAAATAATTGAGAAAAAAATGAGAAGATATATCTATATATATATAAGAAGCTTGAGGTTCATCTTTTTTTTTTATAAAGATTTTGTCTTTTTATTTTGAATAATTTAATAATGGTCAGTGAGTGAAGGGGTGACTTATATGTTGAGTGAAGATTTGTTTTTTATAATTACGCAAATAATCCTGGTCAATTATAAACTATAAATCTTTTATTTTTTAACAAATTACAAATATACCTATAAGATTTGTTTCAAATATGAATTGATCCTATAATAATAGAAATTACAAATATCGTTTGCTATAAATTTTAATTTAACACAATAATCAAGAAAAAAATAACTATTCTCCTATCCAATAATAAATTATCATAATTATTTATTGAAAAATATTTTTCATATCATTAAAAACTGTTAATTGACTTAAACTTTTATTTATTAACAAAATGGTTAATAATATTTTTCATATCATTAAAAATTATTAATTTACTTAATGATTTACTTATTAATACAATTGGTCATTTGTAACGCCCAAAAATAATTATAATAAACCAACCGTAATGATAATTCATAACAACATAAATCGTAGTATGATATCCTTTCATTTCATAAACTCAATCGCATAAAAGAGGTGACATACGCATCGCCTAGGCACGAGAGACTTATGGGAGAAAACGGGCTCGAATTGGGTTTCCTTTGAAGTTAGAGCGATTTTGCTCTAGGCAAACTAGTTCTTAAAAACTTGATTTCAAGGTATTGATACCTAAATCACCAAACGGCGCTATAGCACGAAACTTAGCACACACGACCGCCTAGACACGAGAGACTTCAGGAGAAGATGGGACTCGAATCGAAGTTCTCGGCTTTGGAGTTAGAGCTTAACTTCACTCTAGGCAAACTAATTCTTAAGAAACCCGAATTGAGGTGTTGACTCTCCAAAATCACCAAACGGCGCGGAATAGCATGATACTTGGCACACACGACCGCCTAGGCACGAGAGACTTATGAGAAAAGATGAGTCTCAATCGGGTTCTCGATTTGGGAGTTAGAGCCGATTTCACTCTAGGCAAACTAGTTCCTTCAAATTTGAATTGAGGTGTTGACGCTCAAAATCACCAAACGCGCTTGAATAATATGAAACTTGCACATAATCGCCTAGGAACGAAGACTTGTGGAAGAAGACGGGCTCAAATCTGGTTCCCGATTTAGGAGTTAGAGTCGGATTTTGCTCTAGGCAAACTAGTTCCTTAACAAACTTGAATTCGAGATGTTGATGCCCCAAAATCACCAAACGGGGGCGGGTTAGCACGAAACTTGGCACACGACCGCTTAGGCATGAAAGACTTTTGGAAGAAGACGGCTCAATTGGGTTCCCGTGTGGGAGTTAGAGCCGATTTCGTCTACAAACTAGTTCCTTAAGAAATTTGAATTGGCGTGTTGATACTCCAAAATCACCAAACAAGGCTTGGTTTGGCACCTAAACTTGACACACAAACCGCTTAGACACGAGAGACTTCAGGAGAAGATGGGACTCAATCGGGTTCCCGCTTTGGGAGTTAGAGTCGATTTCACTCTAAGCAAACTAGTTCCTTAAGAAACTTGAGTTCAAGATGTTGATACCCCAAAATCACCAAACGCGCCGACGGCACGAAACTTGGCACACACGATCGCTTAGGCACGAGACTTGCGAGAAGATAGGCTTGAATCGGGTTCCCGACGGGGAGTTAGAGCCGATTTCGGTCTAGGCAAACCAGTTCCTTAAGAAATTTGAATTCGAGGTGTTGACGCCCAAAATCGCCAAAACTGCTTGTTTGGCACTAAACTTGGCACACATGATTGTCTAGGCACGAGAGATTTGTGGGAAAAGACGAGACTCAATCGGTTCCCGCTTTGGGAGTTAGAGCCTGATTTCGGTTCACACAAACTAGTTCCTTAAGAAATTTGAATTCAAAGTGTTGACGCCCAAAATCACCAAACGGGTCGATCAACACCTAAACTTGGCACACGACCACCCAGGCACGAGAGACTTGTGGGAGAAGACGAGGCTCGAATCAAGTTTCAGCTTGGGGAGTTAGAGCGATTTCTATCTAGCCAAAATTATTTACTTAATTATCTTTGTAATTATATAGTAGTTAATTTTTTTTAATGTTTTTTTGTAATTAAAAATTAACACATAATTATATTATCATTAATTATTTTTATTTTTTGTTTTCAGATATTTCCTCAAAGAGCGCTTTTGCTTCTTACGGAATGTGAGAACTCGTATTTTTGTATATTAAATTATTTTGGTAATTATGTTTAGCTACTTAAATTTGTAATCAACATCTATAATCCAATTCCATAACAACATTTTGTGACGAAATTCTATAATTAACTTTTAATTATTTAATTAGTGCAATTTTTATTTTCATAGTATTATTATTATTGTTGTCGTAGTTATCGTCACTTTTATGACTACACAAATCTAATTCTTAATATATATTATTCTGTATAATCGTTATGTATAAAGTTTTGCACTAATAATTTGTGTACAATAAGATTTACCTGTGGAGATTAATTGGTTCAATCTCATGTCTTTTAGTTACATAAAATAATATTCTATTATTAAAGTGACTCAAAATCATATATATATATATATATAAGGTTATATATATACTAATATTGTATTGGCATCAATTTCAATTCAATTCAATTCAAAAAAAAAAAAAAAGGTGTCAAATTGCAGGAAAAGTGGCTGACTGCCATTTCTTTTTCCCTCGGCTGCTATGTTGCATGCAAGGCATGCTTGGTTTCCCAATTTCACACTCAACATCCCTAGAGAAGTAAGCATGGCATAGGATGGCAATTCCAAGCCAATAGAAAAGTTTTTTTGCTAAAGAAAGGAAATAATAAAATAAAACAAAAGTGGCTCCCATATTCCCTACATAAGGAACCTCACCATCAGCCATAATAGATACACACAGCTGTGAAAGAAAAGAAAGAGTGGAGAGAAAGAGGAAGAGAAAGCAAGAGGGAAAGGAGAGAAGAGAGGAGAAGAAAAGCTCGACACTTGAGATTTTTTTTCTACTTCTTTGAGGTAAGAATACATCACCTCTATCCTCCCTTAGATACTTCTAACTGAATTTATATAAATTATATATGCAAGACTAAGCATGGTTAAGTTATATATAGCAAAATAGTACCATGCATGTTTAAAATTTTGATAGGGTGAGGGTTTCATTATGTTATAATTTCATATTCCTTCTTGCAAATATAGATATATGGCTTAGCTACTGTTTTTATGTGTTCAATATGTTGGAACAATCTTCTGTGTATATAAAATAACTTGAAATAAATTCAAACAAAACAAATAAATAACATACCAAATTTATTTATCGAACCGAATTAAAATTAAGATTAAGTTGAGTGTGTGACACTCTATCCTTAAGACAGATTCGCCCCGCTACGATGCTTACGGTTGAGTGGCGCCTATCTCTCAGGATACAATGTGTAAATCAAAAAACAGTAAATACGCAGCGGATGAAAAATATTTAGATCATACCTTTTAGCGATAGAACCTCGTGGGTAAATCACGTGTTTCCTGAATCTGATCAATCAACCCAGCAATGGGGTGATATTACAATAGTGAATATCACCCATACAAACCACAGTGCAAATAGCTTGATCGTTGTTTTTGGGAGAGAGTCAGAGAGAGAGGAGAGTTCGGGAAAAAGGTTATAGGTAAAACCCCATAACCGATCTCGATATAATGATGTTCAATATATGATTCAATATCCGATATATAACCAAATATCTATCTTATCATATCAATTATATGATAGACATATATATATCTTGAATGAAAGTTATTCAAATAAGTTTGAATTAAAATTCAAACTTACATGGATAAGGTTCAAGAGGTTCAGCTCAAAGCTCAAAGGGCCATGCCACATGGGCGCCCAATTTCTAACATCTCCCATCAAGACATGAGTTGGCATGACACCGCCACATCTCTATCTCAATCTCCCAAAAATGAACAATCTCATACTAGCTAATGCACCGTAAGCATCGCCGAGAACACTGCATGTGGGAGCTCTATACTAGAAACTCAAAATGAGCCAAAGATAGAGACATCAACCCAAAAGGAACAAAAATAGTGTCTCATAGACCCTGCACTCCATCTAATTACACCGTCCAAAAGACATCTCTAATCCCTCAAAAAGAGCATGTTTGACCCTCTCAATTCTTGTAATATATTCACACTCAACCGCTTCTCATACAGAGCGATGTGAGTTGCAAGAATGAATATACAACAAAGGTGGTGTAATACTAGATGATCTTCCCTTTGCACTCATGCCATTTAGTTTAGGATTGACCGCTTCCTGCTGATGTCCCTTAAGGCCGAATCATACATATCACAGTAACATACCAAAGTAGCGTAACATCAACCCCTTACCTTATGACATAGTCAAAAGTCACAAAGGGTACATAAATGAAAGTCATATCAATAATGACATCGAAGACTCACACCTGAGGAAACAGGATCCATTCTTCACCTCATTACTTGGTCGCCAAGCACATGTAGTATGAATACATGCTACGGTGGAGTAACTCTTCCAAAAGAGTGACGCCATACTGACATAATCGCAGATATTAGTCTAGTCGCTTAGCGCTAACCCGAATTCTCTATTTGTTCGCTTCCTAGGCACCAAATGAGATCTCGTGATCTGCTAATCATAACAGCACAACATGGAAAGTGGGTACTAACATCCATGTTTGGTCCTTAACACGACCTCATCTTGGTTGGAACCAAGGCATACGCGAGTGGATAATTTCACCTCTTGGTTCCAAACAAAATAAACCACTAGTCTCATCCTTGCTCGCCTCTAAGCGCCAAGGGCGATTGTCAGGTGAATGAGCCAATCTTGCTCGCCGACATCATCATCTCGCTAATCATTATGACACAAATCATAATAGTGTCAACATCCCATCATCTCATAACAAATAAGTGATCGATTTTTCAAAAAACGACTACACCACAAGAATTATAGATTCCAAGCATAAGCCTTATCAAGACCTCTGATAAGCATATACAACGAATCCACCATTTGCGCCTCACATGAAGTGGTTCAAGATCACTACCTATTGCGCAATTACCTCTAAAGATGTTTTGGTGACCAATTTATGCTCATTCTTGATGCTACTAACTAGCGCAGATGCCCAACTAGCGATTGAATCTTACAAGGAGTAAATTAATATACTACTAGTAAAGCATTTTATCCACAGCCTAATGAGCAAGGTCAATGTCTAAACAACTCAGCTGACCATTTACCAAAGATAACACTTATCATGCCGAATACGCCCACATAGCGCATTTTAGGATCCCACCACAAAGAAAAAGATCAAGGAATATAGGTCATTTGTTTCTCCCAAAGACAATCCAAGGATACACTTAATAGCTAAGGCTCGCTTTTACCGATAGGTAAGTCAATGGGTTTGTAATTTTGCATCTAGAACCATTCTAGGATATTCCTTATGTAAGTCATCAAGACAAAATAGAAATTCTCCCAAAACAATCCCTAAGGATCGCACATCCGAGCATATAAATTACATCACCCATGTCCATCATATCTAAAATAGAGGACCCCACCCTAGGTGGCTTATAACCCTATAAATTCTCGGCTCATAATGACTAAGTAAGGAAAAATTTCTTTTGGACCATTGATCATGCCTTAGTGGTCTTCATCGATTATCGCTTGCCTATCATGGCTTGACGTAAATCTAAGAACCACTATTTGGATAACTGCTTTAGGTCAGAAAAGATTTATTGAACTAGCAACCTTTTGCGCCCTAACTTTTCAATCAGAAAATGTATGTAAATCCTCACGATCTACTTATCTAATTCTCCAACGAGAAGTTGGGTCACAATGTCCACAAATTAATGTTCCGAACTTATGTCAATCATAGCCTAAGTCAAAATAACCTCACTCCCTAGGAGGAAGTCAAAATAACCTCACTCCCCAGGAGGAAGTCTTCATGGTCTACACTTTCCTCAATGGTGCGATTTTTCGGATCTAGCAAGCCTTATGCCTCAACAATGACTATCCAAATTACGCATAACTTTAGAATAGTTTCAAGGCCATAATGGGAAGTCAATCAAATTATAGAAATGGTTAATCCTCAAAGACTTTGTCTTAAACCGCTAGAACATTAATCCACTTTCTAAAAACAGGGACTAGAGCCTTTGGCATTATCCTAGGTTTTTTATCATCTTATGAGCAATCATGAATATTTCCTTCTCAATCACCCAAAGGATGACGTGGAAAATTTTCACATTTGCTACCACGCAACTATGAATGTAGAGTATTCTTCTCTAATGGAGTAATCCATTAGTAGGCACATCGCCCCATCGCCCCTAGGATATTGGAAAATTTCTTTCCATTCTCAACTAGGCTATATAAAGCGCTATGCTTAGAATTTCTATCTTATAGAGTTCCAAAACTCTATTCACGCCACCTTTACTAAGAAAACTTTATGTGACTTAGTTACACTACCACAAAGTCGCTACCTATATGCATATGACCGGAGGGTTTACATGACAAAGATACAATAATGCACCACGTGACCCTATGTGTTCACAAGACAACGATACAATAATGCGCTTATAGAACCCTAGGTCTTAACTTCATAATCTTATGAGAAGTAAAATAAAGATAAGTCAAGAACGGTTACAGACGCCCATAGATGGCTCTTCGCTAACCCATTACTCAAAATGGAGTGTAAAAACCGATATGGAGGGCACCGAAGTTAGGATATAGGCAATAAACTAGTGCAATTCCCAATTGGGAAACATTTGCCATTATCCACCTAACATTAACAATATTTAATTCTTTATCTCTACTACACCATTATGTTGTTGAGTACTAGGAATAATCAATTTTCTAAGCATCCATTTCTCTTCACAGTTTTCTAAAATAACTCAAATAGATACTCGCCACCTTGGTCAAAAACTAAAACTCGAAGCTATTATCTAATTGATCTCAACCTCATATGTACAATGTCAAAAAAATCATCTCAAAACTTTTGACTTATGGGAGATCAAATAGTCTTGACTCAGATGCGTATCGTAATCTATAAATGTGTTGAGATTGAGGCTTAGCTATCATACCCTTACACATATCTAGTCACAAAAATCATAGTGGACTAAATGCGCCAATACAAATAGCTTTCTACGGCTTTCCTACTTACTTGCGCAACCATTGCTAACAAAGTTACACATTCACATGAGAACAGATGTCATAAGCTTGGCGGGAAGGCCTACTCAAACCATCGTGTCATCATCTCATTAATGTGATTAAGTATATTAAGCCACCTGCTCATGACTAATGTCATAAACTAATTCCAACCTTCTTTATGTGTGAGTTCACGAAGCCAAGTTTTGAAGGTTTAGGTCCAACTAGGTAATGACACACAACTAACTCATATTTATTAGATCATAAAAGGATGTCATGGAGATTCCAAGTGCGCCTAAATCGCAAATTTAACTAGTAAGTGCTAATCCCCTGCACCTTCAAGTCAATTTTATTCTCCATACACTTTAATGCATCTAGTTGAAAAATGACGATACCCTCTTGCTATATCTATTTCTCGCCTATAGTTACTTGCAATTAATTCTACTATCCACAAGAAGGAGAGAATAAGCTATCAATCTTTGGATCTCTTGAAGTAACTTAAGCGAATTAGGCTAAAGAGTCTAATTCAACACAATGCTCTCGTTTACGCGCCAAATTCTTAGAGTCATAACAACCTTGTCGGCCTTGACCATTTCATTACTATGTCGCAACGCTATGCGCTTAGTGGTAAATGTTATTCAAAAACGCTACCCTAGCTAAGGAATCATACAAAGAAGCCCTCCTCATGTCTCACACCTAAGTGTGGAAACAAGAAGTGTCCTAACTTAGACAAGTTGGCAATGCTCATAGATTTTGCACCACTAAGCGCTAATCTTTTCACTTAGTGTTAATAGATTTTGGCAATTTCTAAGCGCTAATCTTTCACTTAGTGTTAATAGATTTTGCAAACTTCTAAGCGCAAATCTTTTCACTTAGTATTAAAGATTTTGCAGCTTCTAAGCGCTAATCTTTTCACTTAGTGTTAATAGATTTTGCGCCTTCTAAGCGCTAATCTTTAACTTCATGTGATATTTCAATGCACACTATAATAGTGCATGAAATTTTGCTCCATCCACTCCCAAAGAATTGGGTAGAGAGCAAAACACCGCCATAATCAAGCTACTGCCTTACACTTTAATGACTAATTTATTTAAGCTCGATTTCTGGATGACGGACTCTTGAATGTTACTTCATCCAATGATGCAACATTATTAAAAGTCAAATTACAAAGTCAATCCGCTGTAATTTCAATAGTCAAGATCATATACGATCTATTGAGGGCTTAATAATTTTATAACTCCAAAATTCACCAACCAAAACTACGAAAGTATGCCGCTAACCATAGCGCACACATTAGTTTTATTGTGCCAAATAAGGCAACAAAACCACTACGACTTTGAGTCATTTTTCCTTACTTTGGCTCAATTAAGGTTTGACCTAAAGTCTCCAAGACTTTGCTCATCTAAAGAATGGGATTACATTGTTCACATTTGAACATCTCTACTAAGTCTAGGTCAACCAAATTAACTTCCATAAGTTAAGTCAATTTAGAGAGAAATTCAGATTGGGATTAATTTGATTAGCATAATATAATTTTGTCAAGAAAACCTAAATTAAATAGTGACAATATTACACAAGTCGCAAGATCGAAAATCCTTAAGCTCAGAATCATCTCTTGCGCCACAGACAATTATCCAAAATTTAATTTAATTTATGCAAAATATTAGTTTTCGGGAGTTAATCTACAAAGATTACTCTAAACCGAATAACCTCCCACTGATTATGGCATGTTTAAAAGCATGATAAACAAATTCTAATTCCATACAACAGCATCATAATGTAGATTCACAATCAATACATGCTATGTTATATTTAATAACGGAATTAAAATAAAAAACAATTAATCATGTTATTCTTATTACAACAATTTAGAAATTCTAGGCAAAAAACAACAACATGCTGTATTTAATATTCAAATTATGCCATAACAGAAAGTATATCACTTCTGGAATTTTCTGGTATTTTTCTGGTATTTTTCTGGAATTTCAAATAACTAATAAACACACATAAAATTAGAAATAAAAAATCCAGAAATTGATAAACTGAAACAATATTCAGATTATGCCATAATTGAAATGTATATCATTCTGAAATTTTCTGGAATATTTCTGAAATTTTCTGGAATTTTAGATAACTAATACACACACATAAAATTAGAGATAAAAAATCCGTAAACCCATAAACTCAAACAATTATACCAAGAATAGTAAAATATTTCAAGTCCACAATAAAAATTTCAACCCCGTAAAATTATTTATGCAATACCGTAATCATTTTAAAGCATAAAAATAAATTATTAACACATAAAAAATATTTTTATTTTCGTAAAATTTTCAAAATTTTACAGAAGATACAAAATTTAATTTCGAGTCTAACGGTACCAACCATGCTTAAAACAAAGCTATAACGAATAAATTATGGCTATTTAACGCGATTCGCATTAAAACAAACAGAGCCTTATGCCCAAGCCACTGGGAAACGCTCGGTTCGCTGCTCGGGAAGCGCGGCAAGACGCTGGTCACGGTAGCACGTATGCCGACGGCTCATACAAGGTGGCCACGCCACAGGGGCCAACAAGCTGCCACAAGGAGGCGCGGGCGGCCAACACAGGAAGCTGCAAGCCAAGGCTGCGTCACACACGGCCTGTGGCGCTGAAGCCCACGCCCGCCTTCCGTGGTGTTTTCTCGTCCGATTTTTATACTTCCCACTCCATTTTCCAAAATAAATCAATTGTGGTCTTAAAATTACATTAATAATCATAAAAATGAAATATTTTGGATCTCTTTCTGTTATATAAATATTCATGAGTATCGATGTGTAGATATATATATATATATATATATAATTAAATATGATAAGAGAGAGGACGAAAAAATGCATACATTGCTCTGATACCAAAGTAAAACAAAAACAAGAATACGCAATGATGAAAAATATTTAGATCATACCTTTTAGCGATAGAACCTCGTGGGTAAATCACGTGCTTCCTGAATCTGATCAATCAACCCAGCAATGGGGTGATATTACAATAGTGAATATCACCCATACAAACCACAGTGCAAATAGCTTGATCGTTGTTTTTGGGAGAGAGTTAGAGAGAGAGGAGAGTCTGGGAAAAAAGGTTATAGGTAAAAACCCCATAACGTATCTGATATACGTATGTTCAATATATGATTCAATATCTGATATATAACCAAATATCTATCTTATCATATCAATTATATGATAGACATATATATATCTTGAATGAAAGAGTTCAAATAAGTTTGAATTAAAATTCAAACTTACATGGATAAGGTCCAAGAGGTTCAGGCTCAAAAAGCTCAAAGGGCCATGCCACATGGGCGCCCAATTTCTAACACAATGATCTTCACAAATTGTAGTAGCACTCCAAACAATTTGTTCGGCGAACCAAATCTTGTGTTATAAACTCTCTTTTATTTTTCCTTAAACTAGAATGAAGATTATAATGTAAAATAAAATCTGACAAAGACAAAGGAACAAATTTTCACCGATTTACGATAAAAAAATGCTGAAAATGATTGTATTTATAGGCAACCAATTGATCCTAACAGTACCACTATTATGAAAAGGTGCACAAAAACTTTGAACAAATAAGACTCACTATTTGAAAAGTGGTTTTGTCCGTTAGTGGAAAAAATTTGTCCTTAGAGCAACTGATTCAATTTTATTACATAAACTATTTTGAATATATATATATATATATATTAAACCATTTGAATATATATATATATATATTAAACAAATTGAATAGTTTAATAAATAAATGAAAAGGTACAAATTTTTGGAAACCACTTACGAACCTAAAATTAGAATTTAGAATTAAATTAAATTCCCACAATTACAAATTTTAGGAAACCACTTAGGAAACCAAAATTTGAATTTAGAATTAAATTAAATTTTCACAATAATTTTTATTGAAAAAATTCAAATGAATTTTATCTAAAAAATTAATGTTAGACTCAAAATGACGCCAACTTCCCATTTACTCAAAATGGTTTTGACGTTCCTTTCACTGTGACTTGCCACGCTGCAAGGAACACGTCACCTCTTCGGACCCACCCCAAAAGACGTTTGGAGCTCACTAAATTTTGGGCTAAAAAATATGCCTATATAAAACCATTTTTCCAACAATCCCCCACATGAATGAAATTTGATGGAGAGAAAATGCAACAACATGACCTAATAACAGAGAGTACAGAAATTGGTAATATTCTGCAAAGGATAGGTAACTTTTGGCTTTGAACCTTCCCTTGTGAGACACTATCTGTTTTACTAGCTAAACAGTGAACATGATGTCTTGAACTGTTCAGCCATTTGTATAAACTAAGACAATAGAACTCACACAGTATATTCCCAGACACAGTTTAGTTCTCACTATTGTGTTCATTTTGGCCCTGAACAACCTGGTCTTTCAAGAGTGCTCTAGAGAATTGTAGCCCTTCACAAATCTCACGTAACCGCCCGCTTTACACTCACATAGGTGATTCTTATGAAGAGTATCCTGCTATACTCCGCTAAGTTAACCTAGATATAAGAATCATTAAAAGTTTTACTTAACCTAAAATGCTGCAGACATAACTATTTTATCATAGAAATGGGTAGGAGTTAGACTATCCAAAGGATCCTTCTCGAAGTTATTCACAACTCGCTTGTCCCTTTGAACCTAGATCTTGGGATCTCCAATCAACTAGGTTGGGTTGCTGCTAGGTAACTCTTATTTAATAGGCTTTAGTCCCATTCCCTCGATGAATTCTCAACTAACTCTCTTGCTAACCCTTGGTTAGTGGATCCGCTTATGTTATCTTTTAAACTTAACATATTCTATGGAAATAATTCCATTAGAGAGTAGTTGTCTCACTTGTTATGTTGACGCATTTAATGTGTCGTGACTTCATCGCTATACATATGACTCGCTTTACCTACAGCTGATTGACTATCACAATGTATGCATATAGCAGGCACTGGTTTTGGCCATATTGGAATATCTTCAAGGAAGTGGCGAAACCATTCTGCTTCTTCCCCTGCTTTGTCTAAAGTTATGAATTCAGATTCCATAGTAGACCTAGCAATACAAGTCTGTTTGGAAGATTTCCAAGATACAGCCGCCCCACCAAGAGTAAAGACATACCCACTAGTGGACTTTGAGTCTCTTGTATCCGATACCCAATTTGCATCACAGTATCCTTCAAGTACTGCTGGAAATCTAGTATAATGAAGCCCAATGTTATGAGTAAATCGGAGATATCTTAAAACCCTTATAATTACTTTCCAAAGGTTCTATTTCCTGACATTTGTATATCTACTCAATTTACTTATCGATAAGCTATATCCGGCGAGTGCTATTAAGTACATTAAGCTTCTAATAATTTGGGCATACTCTAATTGAGAAATACTTTCCTCGCATATTCTTAGAAAGATACAAATTAACATCTACAGGTGTTCTAGCAAGATGATCATCGTCTTTGCTGAATTTGTCAAGTATTTTCTCAATGTAATGAGATTTTGACAAAGCATATCCTTCCGATGTTTTGATAATTTTCATACCAAGAATTATATCAGCAATGCCCATGTCCTTCATGTCAAAATGTTTATTCAACATTTTCTTAGTAGTTTTAATCATGTCATTATTACTACCTATGATGAGCATATCATCCACATAAAGACATACAATGACATAACCTTTGTTTATGTTTTTAATATAAACACATTTGTCACACTCATTAATTTTAAATCCATTTGACATCATTGCCTTGTCAAATTTCTCATGCCATTGCTTTGGCGCTTGTTTTAAACCATATAATGATTTAACCAATTTACACACTTTCTTTTCTTTCCTAGAATGTAAAACCCTTCAAGTTGTTCCATGTAAATTTCTTCATTTAACTCACCATTTAAGAAAGCAGTTTTAACATCCATTTGATGAATTTCTAGATTGTATAGAGATGCAATGGCAATTAGCATTCTAATGGATGTTATTCTAGTAAATCGTGAGTATGTGTCAAAGTAATCTAGACTTTCTTTTGTCTAAAACCTTGACTACAAGTCTTGCCTTGTATTTGTCTATTGATTCATCCGCTTAATTTTCTTTTTGAAAATCCACTTGTACCCAAGAGGTTTACAACCCGTGGCAAATCCACCAATTCAAGTGTGATTTTGCAAGATGGATTCAACTTCACTGCTGATGCCTTCTTTTCATAAAGGAGCTTCGTGGATCGACATAGCCTTTTTTAAAGTTAAAGGCTCATTTTCTAACAAAAGTTAGAAAATCGACCAAAAGATTTTGAGATTTTAGCACGCTTACTACGCCTAGGTTCTTTCTTCCTCATTTTGGTCTAACTCTTGCTCTTGATCATGTTCTTGATTATTACTAGTAATAGCATCAAAAGATCTCTTATTATTACTAGTCTCTTGTCCAGTCTTATTTGGAAATACATGTTCAAAGAATGATGCATTCCGAGACTCAATAATAGTATTTACATGCATTTCGGAATGTTCTGATTTATGAATCAAAAATCGATATACACTACTATTCTTGGCATAACCAATGAAAATGCAATCAATGGTCTTAGGACCTATCTTAGTCTTTTTAGGACTAGGAATAGCCACTTGAGCCAAACACCCCCACACTTTTAAGTATTTGTAGGATGGTACTCTTCCATGCCACAATTCATAAGGTGTTTGATTCACTTTCTTTCGGGGTACTTTATTTAAAATATAATTTGCAGAAAGTATTGCTTCCCCTCACAAGTTCTGAGATAATCCAGAATTTATTAACATGGCATTCATCATTTCTTTTAAAGTCCTATTTTTCCTTTCAGCAATTCTATTTTGCTGAGGTGAGTAAGGTGCGGTGGTTTGATGAATTATTCCATGTTCTTTACAAAACTCACCAAAAGGTGATTCATATTCACCACTTCTATCACTTCTAAGTTTCTTGATTTTCTTACCAAGTTGATTTTCAATTTCATTCTTATATTGAATGAAAGTTTCCAAAACTTCATCCTTGGTTCGAATTAAATAAACATAACTATATCTAGTATAGTTATCTATAAAAGTGATAACATATTTTTTCCCACCTCTAGTTTGAATTGATTTAAAATCACAAATGTCACTATGAATTAATTCAAGTGATTCCGTACTTCTTTCAATTGAATGAAAATGAGTTTTAGATAACTTTGCCTCAACACAAATTTCTCATTTATGATTTGAATCAATGTTAAATTTAGGTAAACATTCCATATTAATTAATCTATGCAAAGATCCATAATTAATATGTCCTAGTCTACTATGCCATAAATTTGAAGACTCAAGCAAGTAAGAAGAAGATGTAGTATTATTAATAACCGAGGGTCCAATGGTCATTACATTTAACTTGAAAAGGCCATCGACATGTAACCTTTTCCTACATACATCCTATTCTTAGTAAGTACAAATTTACCACTCTCAAATACTAGCCTAAACCCATTCTACTCAACAAAGATCCTAAACTAAATTCTTGTGAATGTCCCAGACATGCAAAGACATTATTAAGGGTGAGTTCCTTTCCAGATGTCATCTTGAGTACAATCTTTCCTTGTCCTTAACTTTGAAGTTGAGGAGTTGCCCATAAAAGTTGTTCACTATTGAATAAGATGTGAACATCTTTTTGTCGGCACAAATATGGCGAGTAGCACCAATATTCACCTACCATTCTTTAGGATTTTACAAGGTTTGCCTCTAAACAACTACGTAAAGATTGATGTCATCTACACCATTGGAAATCTTGTCCACTTCGTCATATGGGCTTGAGCAGCTTCTTGCTTGTTCTTTTCTTGTTTTTGCCTTTGCTACGACAATCTTTTGGGTCTGATGTCTCTCTTTGTCATGTATGTAACATTTGCCATTAAACTTGTACTTTTTATTTCCTCCCTTTAGAGCCTTGTGATGAACTTTCCGTAAGACTTTCGCTTCTTGGTTTTTTGAAGCATGTTCCACCACATTTGCCTTAGACTCCATAAGAAGCTTACCAGCCCGCTTTTCAATTAAGGTTGTCCTCCTCAATCCTTAAACGCACAATTAACTCGTCCATAGAAATTTCTTTGCGCTTGTGTTTAAGGTAGTTCTTGAATTCTTCCACCTTTTGGTAATTTTTCAATTAAGGTCGCAACTTGGAAGGATTCACTAAGAGACATGCCTTCGCGTGAATGTCACGCACGAGTTGGAAATCTCGAGCTTGGTGATCACGCTTTTTGAATCAACCATTACAAAATCCAAGAATCGCCAACCACAAATTTCTTTGAGCCCAGATTTTCCGCTTTGTACTTTTTCTCCAACGATTCCCAAAGTTCCTTTGTCAGTCTTGATTGGATCAGACGTTGTAAAATGTGTTGTCAAGTCCGCTCAAGACGTAATTCGCAAAGGAAATCAAGATGTTTCCAAGCATCAACCGCAACAACCACTTGCTTTACCGGTTTCATCCTCTTCAGATAGGAGTATCTTCACGGAGAAAACGAAGTCAGTTCGTAGTTATAAGATAGAACAACATTTTCGCTGCCATCTTTTAAATCACCCCGAGAACTTTCCGGCTTTTCTCTATGATTTATTGTACTGCCATCACAAGAGAGGGTGTTGGTGCAATTACCACCACGAAAGTACTTGTTTGGGCATTTGTTTCAAAGAGCCATCAATTCAAATTTATAAAACAAAATTATAATTAGAATTTACACTACACAGTAAAATTAAACCAAATGCATGTAATTAAATTCAGAAAATAAAAGAAACAAGAATATAACTTTTATTTTCCAATTAATTTGGAAATAAAATAAAATTTTATTCAACCAAATTAATTCCAAACATACTCAATATATTGTTGTTTTAATTGAGGATCATCTAATTTACTAATTAAATCGATTAGAGCATTCTTCTTGAGTATGTTTGGTTAGAGTAAATTTGTTTAATAGGTTTACAAGAAACATCATTACATCTTAAGGTAATTGGATTATCCTAATCAATTGTTATTATCAGATGGAGAACTAAATGTGGATGGAGGAACAGAAGAGGAATCATTGTCAGATTGATTTAATTGAAATATTTCAAATAGTTGATTTTTAGATTCTTCATTAATTTGGAGTTGATTAACTCTATCTTTGAGTTTTTGTTTTTCTTTACATTTATTAGCATAATGACCTTTTTGGCCACAATTGTAACAGGTAATATCTTTATTAGATTTAGATTTTGGATGTGATTTAGATTTGTAATATTTCTTTTTGGGTTTAGTATAAAACTTATCATTGGATTTAGAAGGTGAATAAGGTTTCTTGTATTTAGTATGATACTTGGATTTATGTTTAGAATATTTATATGATTTCCTACGTGAGGGTGCAACAGGAGGTAATCCATATTGTTCACAGAAATTTCCTAATTCATATTTAGCTATATGTTTATCTTTAGAAGCTTTTTGACTAAGTTTTAAATCAATACACATTTTTAAACCTTCTTTTTGAATAGTGCTAATTATATCACCATACGTTAAATTATCATATTCAATAACACCAGTAGGTTGACTAAGAACATCTCGAATTTTGTGAGCAAATAAACTTGGTAATCCATTAATGAATTTTTCTTTCCAAAATGATTTAGTACAAAGATTCTCTTAACATAACTCTAGAGGTGAATACATTTTTATACCATCTAAAGTCACTTAAGGTTGGACACGAAGATTACTAAGTTGATCATGTATGCGAGAATATATATTAGTTGGAGTTCCAATAAAATGTCTAACAATAGTATAGATTAATTGATTAATACCATCAGGTGACAACATCCTAAATTTTCATCAAAATAGGTAATCCTTGATCATCGCTTGATTAGCATAAATTATGGATTCTCTTTGATCTTCGCTAAATATTTTTCCCACCAAGATTTGAGCATACCAAGAAACCAGAGTAATTAAAGTAACAATTTCAGGTTGAGTATATTGGGGATAGTTAGAAAGATAACTATTGGAGACCATAGATAAATGATTTAATTTTTGAAGGATTTGATCTTCGCTAAGACCATCAATATTCCATTCGTATAATTTTTTAGCAGAAACAGAAAATTGATTATTAACATTATTTTCTTCAAATTGTAAATCGACAAGTGTAGGTTTAGTATACCAATTCTTTGTAGTTTGGGAATTAACTTTTGGATAATGAATTTTCGTCACTTGAAATTGTTGAGCTAATGCATTTATCTCATTATCAGTGTCAGATTGGGTAGAATCTGGGTTATTATCAAATTGTTGATTTAGAACAGTAAGACCTTTATCTTTGGAAGGTGAAGGAGTATCATTTGTAGATAGTTTAGTAAATAATTTTTCTATAGCTTGAACAGTAGAGGATTGATCATTTGTAACTAAACTAGTTCTTTTGGAACGATTAGTAGGTAAATTGAGTAAAGGTGTATCTAAAGGTTGTTTATTAGATGAGCTTGGAATAGATTCTAGATTGGTTTCGATTTTGTCTAATTGTTTACCAATTGTATTTAAACATTGATTTGTATGATTATTTTGTTCAATGACTTTTTAATTTCATTATCATCTCCTGTATTTTGAAAGGAGAAGCGTGAATTTCGTAACCTTGTTGAGTGAGGATAATTTTTCTAGAGGAGGATGAGTAGAGCTAACAATAGTGTTGGCGTAAGTCTTCCATTTTCGTTTAGTAATTGTATTTAATCGCTTGTTTGTAATATTTGTCAACATATTCTAACAGAGGTAATTCAAAACCATATTGAACCATAAAATCATACCATTCCTGGGGAATTTGAGACATTTGAGCAGAATTGTATTTAGCATAATAAGCATGTCGCTGAGTACGATTAGCTTTTGATTTGAAATCAATAAGTAATTTTTCAAGATTAGGAGTAAAATCTTTTTTAATTGTTAATAATTGAGGATTAACAGGTGGTTGGAACTCTTCCATATCAGTTTGAGTTGGAGAATTAGTTGAATTAACTTCTTCTTCAGGGAAGTGAGTGTGAGTTGAATAAACAGGTTTACTAATTTGGGAAGTTGTAGAATTATCAATTCCTTTTAATTTATGAGTTGAGTGAAGTGGAGGACCAGTAGTAGGGCCTAAATGTATTTGACTATTTTTCCGAAATAAAGGAGTATTAAATATTTCATCTTCAGTTTCAACTTCAGTAGGGACACTAGATGTACTATGTCTAGAGGATTGACTACGGTTAAATTTAATATGGACTGAACCATCAGTAAATTGTTGAATATCTTGGATATCAGTTATAGATGATTGTTGTTGATTATGTTTGTAATGTTCATTAACAGTAATCCATTCATCAGGTAAATCAACATTTTTCCATTCAATCATTTGTGGAACATTAATATGTGAATCAGTACTACTACTTTGAATTAATAAAGTTTTATCTTTGGGTGATTTATGCAGAGCATGTACATTTAAATTAGTTTTCATACATTTATAATGAACACGATAAATTAAAGCAATATTATGAGTTTTAGTCATCATATTCGTAAATGAACCATGTAATTGAATATTCAATGTTAAAGCATGTAAAATATTTGGATCTTTTAAACTTAATGTAAAATCAGGAAAACAATTGAAATGTACTGGACCTTTATGAAGACCAGTTTCCATCATACCCATTAAACTATCATTGTAATTAAGAAAACGTGCATCTCGTAAACATAATAAGACAGAAGTATTTTTACCTTGTGGAGTTAATGGTTTGACACCAATTTGAATTAATCCTATATGAATAAAATTGTAATCATTTTTTAAATATCTTTTAATGAGATGAGTATCAAATAATTGACAGGTTTCCCTGGTTTTTTCCAAAGTATAAACTTGTTCCATAGTTTTAACATGCAAAGTGAATTTAAAAGTATTCTGTACAAAAGAAGTTTTATAAATTTCTTTGATTGGTAATTTTGGTATATTCCACTCTACATTAATTTGATCATTTTGTATTTCAACATCTTCTTCATTAATTACTAATCCATGATTAGGTATTGAAGGCAAAGTTGTTGACCTAGAACTTACTGATGAGTTACTTCGAAATAATTAACTCATTGTTCTTTTTAATTAATCAGTTTTACAATTATCTTAATACAGACCCTATTCTTGTCTAATTTGCCACATACCTTGTAACTTCACAGACCAGTGTATACATACAGACCCTATCTTTGAACCTCTAAGTCCGACACTGCCTATACCTAAGGACTTACTCAGGACTGGGAAGAAGTGGGTGACTTAAACAACAGGTGGAAAATTCGCAACAAGGTGGATAAACACAGACTGATCTCTTGGGTGATTAAGATCGAATTGAAAACTAGATTAATCAAATAAACAACAGAAACGATTAATTGGAAGAAACTAAGCAGTTAGAAACAGGATACAACAGAACAATTGGCTCTGATACCATTTTGAATATATATATATATTAAACAAATTGAATAGTTTAATAAATAAATGAAAAGGTATAAATTTTAGGAAACCACTTAGGAACCTAAAATTTGAATTTATAATTAAATTAAATTCCCACAATTACAAATTTTAGGAAACCACTTAGGAAACCAAAATTTGAATTTAGAATTAAATTAAATTCCCACAATAATTTTTATTGAAAAAATTCAAATGAATTTTATCCAAAAAATTAATGTTAGACCCGAAAACGACGTCAACTTCCCATTTACTCAAAAATGGTTTTGATGTTCCGTCTTCACCGTGTGACTTGCCACGCGGCAAGGAACACGTCACCTCTTCGGACCCACCCCAAAAGACATTTGGGGCCCACTAAATTTTAGACTAAAAAATATGCCTATATAAAACTATTTTTCCAACACAATATTCTCCATTGTTGAAATAATCTTGCAAGAGAGTAAAATGAGATGAGAATGGCTTCCTTTTATCTGAAACTTAGATTCTTCTTTACTGTTTCAGACTTTATCGGATAAAAAGAGGGCTCTAATAAATTGAAAATAGTTGATGTTTAAAATATGTGTATACTGGAAGTAGATATAGGTGTTATACATTGTGTAAAATTTTTATAAAATCATTGGACACCATTTTCTTACCGAAACAAATATTTTCCCAAAGCGTTGTCTACAACATAGCAGAAGTAGTGGCTTCAAACAAGTCCTATTTTCTCTACAAATGATATTTTTTTGCACGACCACTTGGAATAGTTAGATATAAGAGTTATCATTCATTTTCCACCGATTTCACAAAAAATGGATAAGTCTAAAGGGCGAAATTGTAGTTTTACTAAAATGCGACAGAATCTGTCCAGTTTTCTTAGAAAAATTATTTGACCATCTTCCGTTAATTTTCAGTCTTCGAATCCTTCTGGAAATATGTTCTAAACTCAAAAATATAGCAACCGTTCTGAACATGCCTCTTTTTGACACCGTTTGAGGTCCCTTTTTATTTTTCGAACACAGAACACCTGTGCTGGCGTTTTCATGGCCTGAATATATTTTTACTTCATTGCTGTTTGGAGGCAGCAGCAATGCTGACTTTACCATGTCACCGTTTATTCCCCAGAATAAATTTTCAAGTGATTCAAATCGAAAAAGTTAGATTTTTAAGTTACCTTTCAAACGCCACTGGTTTCATAATTTTTAATTAAGTATTGAGAGAGAAACGCCAATTTTTCCAAAATGTGACTGAATCTGTCCAGTTTTCTTACAAAAATTATTTGACCATCTTCGACTGGTTTTCAGTCTTCACACTCTACTGGAAATATGTTCTAAACTCAAAAATTTAGCAAACCATTCAGACCATCCCTCTTTTCGACACTGTTTGAGGACCCTTTTTATTTTTCAAACACAGAACACCTGTGCTGGAGGTTAAAGTAACTCACTGTCCAGAAAACTAGTTTTCTTCTAAAAATTATTTCTCCATTTTAAAATCGTTTTTAGCCCTGGTATTTTTCTCGAAATATTTTCCTAACTCGATGAACTAGCACCAGTTAAAATATTATAATGGTTGAACTTCATTTGGTATGGGTTTCATATTTTTTTGTTTGATCATACAGTGCTGAAAGAAGAAGTGTGTGAATTCTTAGGAAATCTTGTGATGATTCCTAAGACATTCTATCACATTTATTTTGGTTGCCGTCTATGATTGTGTTGTGTTATATAAACCTTATGTCACTGTGGTTCTCAAACTAAAACTTACACATGCATAAAAATGTGAATTCAACGAAGTAAAGAAACACGAAATTGAACCGATGATACATATGAAATTTAAAAGTGATGAGATGAGCCCGGTTTAGAATCTTGCGCAAGTGAGTTGCGAACCCTAACATGGCACGGGAAGGTATTTCGGCTCTTATCGGTGTAGGCGATATAAGGTTGGTGGTGCGGATGTCACAATATAGACTGTTCCCTTGGGGCAGACCGTGATGTCACGAGTCGGGTACGTAACCTTGGTGCGTGGGCATCATTGGTAGTTACAACAAGTAGCATTTGAATATTTAACCAATGGGGAGTCAGAATTGCCGTGGCCATTGTTTAGCGGTTGAGTGGAAACAGTGCTTCGCGGGGAGTTACTTAAACTTACCTGTTAAACTAAATCTATGTGACTTTAAAAAGAAAATTGTGTATTTTCCTTATGATGAATCACTATTTCCGTTTCCCATTTTTATTTATTTATTTGTTTATCTATTGTTATTATTTTAACTGTTGGCATTTCTGTTATGCTTATTAAATGCTAGTTATTATTCTGTTATTACACAATATTTATTATTTGTGAGTATTATTATTGGGATGGGTATTTTCGGGTTGTAGTATCTTATTGAGCTCGTTGCTCATTGGCATTCCCATTGCCCTGGCGTTTCATGCCAGGTACCGAAGAAACCGAAGGAAACACCGAGGTGTTGAAAGGCAACATTCAACCCTGGTTAGCTTGAAGCGTGCCACAATTCTATGAACCATTTTTTGAGTTTTCTAGTTTTTCTCTAGTTCTTTTTATATTTGTGTACTAAGACAAAGTTTAAGTTTGATTAGAGTTGTAATTTAAGAACTTTTAGTTTCCGTATTGTTAATTAATGGATGATGGTACATTTGATGGCAGCATTGATGAGGATTCTTAATTAAGAAAATTGATTTTAAGTTTTAAACCTTATTATGATGTCCTCAAATTTTAGGGCGTCACATATAATGCAGACGTGTGAAGATTGCGATTAACTTTTGTTTTTGTTACTCACGGAAGAATCATGACGAAAACTTTTGTTTTTAATTTACAGTATTTTGAATTGTGAACAACATTATGTATTTAAACATTGTATATGTATTATGCAACATTATGTAGTAGGATAATTTTGCTGATATATTGTTATGAAATGAAGAATATTTTTATTATGGATGAATTGTTATTTTTATACTAGAAATTTTATATTATTATGTAATTATCGGTTTATTTTTCAGTTATTTTTCATTTAATATAGGTAATTTTCATATTTTTAATAATTTTATTGCAGTTTTTTTTTTTTTGAGACAGCACCACATCGCCTCAAAAAACATTAGAACCAGATTGTTTTTGCGACATAAGTAACGCCGTCGTGAAAGATATTGGCAACAATTGAAAAAAATCTTTCGCAACGGTATTATTTGCTGTCGCAAATAACCTTTTAGAGATGGCGTTGTCGTGTTGTCTCAAATAAACTTTTAGTTACGGCAGGTTACCCGTCGTAATAAAACACTTTCACGATGGCATTTTTGCCATCGCAAATAACACTTTTAACTACGGCAACACAGTGCCGTCTTAAAACATAATATTGCCGACAGCAGCATTCCGTCACAAAAAGGCAACTTTACCATCGCAAAAAAAAAGGCGACGACATTGTGCCGTTGCTAAAACTTTTTAGCAATGCCTCACACGATTCGCCTCCGTCCCCAAGGGTTAAGCATCGTGATGGCCAGTAACTGATTTTACACTACAACATTTTCTTAGTTTAGTGATATTTGAAAATGCCACAAAACTGTTCTTCTAATGACATTTGTCGTTTTGTGGCATTTTTCAAAAACGTGCTACTAAATATCATTTTTTGTGGCATTTTCTAAAAATATGCCACTAGTGTAGTGCCACTAAAGTATGTTTTTGTTGTAGTGTTACCTCCGGCCAATTCTTAAACAAATTAATAAACGCAAGCGGAATAAATATTTAAGTAAGGGTATCAAAATAATCATTGGAGCCTCTATTTTTGTTATAAAATTATATTGACCAAAAAGGCCGATATTTACATAGAAAAATATCATAAAAGTGTTGTGTGTGTCTATTCCGCAGCCCCGCATCTAAGATTTTCCAGAGGCTATTTCTAAATTGCATGTTTCCTGAAAATTGGTAAAAAACTATACGCATATGGCAGAGTGAGAAATATTATACCAAGAGTATAAGGGACATGAAATAACCATGGATCATTAGTTAGGCCAAAACATTTACATAAACAAGTCATTTAAGTAGCAGAAACTGAAATACAGATATTATATAAATATATAACCATAATCATGCAGACATGTAACATAATGTAGCGAGGTCATGTAGTGACAATCAGAATAGAGGTACGGATTCTAGAGGTGGCTCCCACAATAGTGTAGTACTTAGCTCCGCACAACACTTTGGTCCGCACAGAACAGAGGTCAATGGATCTATGACAAACAGAGGACCACAAAGTGGTTAAACAGAGGCCAATGGTTATTTAAGTCCCTCAAGGCATGAGACTCCCGTGGTGATACTTACAAAACATAATTGTATATAAGATCATAACCAAATATTCTTTAAAATATAAACAAACATATCCATGGATTTTCTTTTCAGTAAATAAGGTTCAGAAATTAAACCACGTAACTAAAACCTTTATAAAACATAACTTTTATTAATATACTAATAAAACATAACTTATATAAAACAGATTTTGGTAAGTTAAAATATAAGTAAAATACATTTTGGTGACTCAAGGTATAATATAACTCACCTTATCTTTAATACCTTACTCTTTTTTTCCACTATCAAAGACCCTTTTAGCTTCCATCATTCTTTCCTTCTTCCTCTCTTTTCTTTCTTTCCTTTATTTCTCTCTCTCTTTTCTTATTTCCTTTCCTTTCTTCTTTTCTTTCCTTCAGTCGAATCACCTCGTATTTATAAGGAGGTGAGACCATTGCTTGGCCAACATGTGGCCATGCCGTCCCTCTCTCCAGATTCGATAATAATTATATAGATTCGTTCTTATCCTTAATAGATATTTAAGATAATTACCTTTTGACCCAACTTTTTAATATAATTATATAAATAATTTAATTTTTAATTAAATTACACTCTATCGTATATCAACATAAAATTAATTATTTGTTTTAGTACCACACCCATTATTATTATTATTTATATTATCTATGTTATTATTATTTATATTTTGACCTCTAAACTTTTAATAATTATATTATTTTTCAAAAATGCACATAATAATATATAATAAATTGTATATTTTCTGAACTGAGATTAAATAATATTAGTATAAATTCTATAGAATAATTAGAAATCTGGGTTGTTACAACCCTTTGTTGCGACCCCCCACTTGCCGTTGCTAAAGGTCAGTTGCTGTTGCAAAAAGTCAAATTTTTTGTATTGTATTTTGAGTTGGTCGCAAATAGTCTACTTTCTGCAGCTAAAATTTTTTTGGTCACTGATAGGTATGTTTTCGCGACCTGCAATTTTTTGGTGGCTAATAGCTAAGTTTTGGCAACCAAATACAAATTTGGTCGCAGAAGCTTGTCTTTTGGTGACCAAAAAATAAGTTGGTCGTGAATGACTTAATTATTGGCGACCAACTACAAATTTGGTCCCAGAAGATCACTTTTTGGCGACCAAAAAATAAGTTGGTCGCGAATGACTTAACTATTGGTGACCAACTACAAATTTGGTCGCGAAGATCACCTTTTGGCAACCAAAAAATAAGTTAGTCGCGGAAAATTATGGTGGGATAAATTTAAAAAAACGGGTACTACTGTAATTACATTCTATTTTTCTGTTTAAGCATTGAAGGTTTTATGAAATAATATATAACCCAATTTTTATGGGTTATATCTTTTCTCTGCCAAATGTGAACATCAAGCATGTTATTGGTAGAGTGGATTAGACGCATAGAGAGTGACTCCTTAGTCAGGAGTTTAACTCCCAAGCAGCACAAAAGAATATTTTTCTATAGGTGAAGGCGCTGACTTTTGGTGACCAACTATAACTTTGGTCACTAAAAGTTACCTTTTGGCTAATATGGATTAGACTTTCTGCGACCAATTATTTGGTCGCCAATGGTCCCTTTTAGTTACTAACTATAACTTTGGTCGCAGAAAACTATCTGTGATGAGGCTTTAGTAACCAACTCGCGACCAACACATTTTGGTCGTGAAAAGATTTTAGCGACCAAATATGGTACTTTTGCGACCAAAACGTTGGTCGCGGAAAGTGTAATTTCTTGTAGTGCCTTCAACTCCATAGTCCTCTCAAACTAAGTCTTTGGTGGAGGCATCTCACCAACACCGGAAAATGGTTTTCCTGTATAGGGTGAGCCAAAACTCAATAGAAATAATCGAGCACAATATATGAATCTTAACAAAGATATAAGGGTGAAATACATATGTAGTGCCCATGTCAAAACGTTTTACATTTCTTTCCCAAAACCATACCATGCTCAGTTTATATCACAATTCTCAAGTCATGTCGTTTACAATAGAAAATCTCAACCGGTACAACCTTTCACGGATATTTTGTCCACGAGAAACCATCAAACGGCACCCATGTAAACGTAGTCTATGTAAGCATTACTATTGCCATTTCACGGATATTTCGTTTGCTGGAATTGGCACCCATGTATACACGTTTTTTGGGACTTTTCTCTTGGACACAAATGCAAACTTAATTTAGTGATACATACATCTTTCCAACATTCACCCATGTAACAATTCCGACCCATGATTAACGTTAATCCATGATTTAATATGTCTAATAAGTTATTGAGATCAAATCTTGAATTAATTGGATATGTGATGCATTATTTGTACTTTTTTTTGTTTCTTGTAGGAAGATCTGTACATGTTTTCGTTTTGGTTTGCGAATTGAAAACCTTATCGACATTCGATTTAGAAATTGACTTGATTTATATGTTATTTGAGATTTATAGAATTTTGTGGTAGGTTTAATTGAAATTCGATTGAACGATTAAATTAGAATAAATTAATGCCCAATTGATTAATTAATCAACAAAGTAATTAGGCCATTAGCTGCCTATATAAGCCCACCTCAACACCTCATATACACTTTTTGCACTCCCATTTCCTTTTGATTGAGTTAAAACGTGTAGAGAGAAAGAGAAAGACTAAGAGGAGAGTGGCTTCAACATAGGAGTTGATTAAGAATTTAGAGATTTAGCTAGGAATTTCAACCAAATAACTCTAGAGAGACCATAGTTGAGCATCTAAGGTAAGAAATCTAACCCTTAGTTGTGTAATTAAGTTAGTTTTTCTAGGAATTCAAGTAAAGAAGGTGGACTAACTTGAGAATGAGCTAGGATTAAAGAATTGTAACTCAAATCATACATGCATGTACATATCATAAGGTTTTGAAGTTGTTTTTACAAAAATTCTCACATGCATGTTCATATCTTAGTTTTGTTCAAAGAATTCAACTTGTTTTTGAGCTTAATGACTCATTTGATTATGTTTTAGAAGGTGGGAATTCATGACATTACATGCAAGTTATGTTATCTAAGTTTCAAGTTTTGTTTACTACACTTGGCATAGCTTTTGGGCTTGATTTTGCAAAATAGTTTGTAATTTATCATGTACTATAAGTTTCTCAATGTTTTACTAAGTTGTGGTCCAAAATGATGTGTTTTAAAGATTTGAAATTGAATTTTGAGCTTGGGAGCAACTGAAATTCCAAAATTCTGCTCCCACGCTGAGCGACCACTCTCAGTGCGTGTACTTCCACTTGAGTGACCAAAAGTCCGCTCGAGTGTTAAATGCATGCTCCCAGAAGTTCTTTTGTTTTGTAGGCCGCTCGAGCGACAAAAGTTACGTCCGAGCGATGACATGTCTCTCACGCTCGAGCGTCGAGCGGAAATATCAAGTAAAGATTTTTGCAAAAGTTCTGAATCGCTTCGAGCGACCACTCACATTTTGTATGTCCGCCGAGCGAGGGAAGTTGTGCACGAAAAGGATACTTTAAAGAAGTTTTGTTAAGTGTTTTCAAGTATATTTTTTCATCCTCATTTTATCCTAGGCATTCCTAGGCCATGATTAGGCACAATAATGAGGATAAAAGTAGAGACACACCAAAATAAGAAAGAATAAAGTAAATGTTTCCAGGCGTGTAATTTTGTATGTATTCGTTTTGGACCTGTGTAGGTCACGCGTCGCTGATATCTGAATTACCTACTCTATTCGTCTGTTTGGAGCCATCTGTTATTTGTGAGTAATAACCTGTAAAGTTATATTAGACTTGATTATTTTCTGATGATACGACATGATTAGTTTTACAAATGATAAGTTTTGTGTGAATGAATGATCGTCCAAGGTTTTGAAATGTACTCGTGGCATCTATAGCATCATGTGATATTTTGCGTCCCTTTATGGGTCATCAGGTCCCTTTATGGATCATCGAAATGCCTATGCGGTTATCCCTTTATGGGTTATTGGAAATGTCTCTGTGCACACGAGTCATCAGAATGCCTTATGGCTGTCCCTTTATGAGTCATCAAAGTGCCTTCACTACCGCTCTTTTATGGGTCATCAGATTCGTTAACGCTAATGGATGTGTCATGTACTATGATATGAAATGTATGAGCTTTGAAGATGAAAATGATCATGTATATGAATCTGTTTCTGTTTTGAAATCTAAATATACGTAAGGCTCTGATTTCTAACTCTATGACGGACATCATTCATTAAAACCCTTTACTTTGTTATTATTCACTAGGCTCTCACTCACTATTTATATTATATATGTAGGTGACCAGGCACACGACCAGACTTGAGATGATACCTGAAGGGTTTTGTGTTTGTTAGCCACCCTTTGTGCCTCCCGAGGAGGTTCCGGATCATGTCAAGTCCCGTGGACATGTTTTGTGAATATTTAAAACTTTGGTTCTTTTGTTTTGATTATGGACAAATTTCTGTTAATATGTATAGTACATGGAGTGACGTATATGAATTGTAACTTTTGACATTACACATATCTTTATTAAAGTTTAAGAATATATGTCTCATGTATGTCTTCACAGCTTAATGGACTATGTATATTTCTATTTATTGTTCCGCAGCCCCTATTTTCATGTTATTTTGTTAAGAGGCCTTCGGTAATTCAAAGGTTACTGGTCGGTTATAACGCTAAACCCATAAGGACGGGTTTGGGTCGTGACAACCCATTTTTTCAAATTCATATACATATGCAATGTATTAAATGAGCAACAATGTTCAATGCACAAAGATGAGAAATTAGTTTCAATTTACCTAATCCTCATGCAATTTCTACAATAATCATAACTATCTACTACCGATTGCCCAAAACAGATATTTCTAAACAGATATATATGAAATCTCCAATACAGATAAACTTTTCAAATTTCAAAGTGAGTGACAATACATATCCAACTCTACCATCTATATCAATATCCATCCAATTTCACATTCCTAACATTAATTTCATTTATTTATACAAAATAAATATTTGAAACATTTAGGTCAAAATCACTTTTTCTTTCAAAAGCCAATCCAAGTATCAAAATTAACAATTTTATCACCACTCAACCTCATTTTCACTCTCACAACCATTTTCCATACCACCATTTTAAAACCCCTCTTTTGCTTTTAAACCAAAATCCTAGTTTTGTTCAAAATTCTCCAAAATCACAAGATTGTTCTATAAAAACAAATAGCTAAGTTAAAAATCATAAAAGAGTGTAGAGAATCCCTACCTTGAAACTAGAAGACCAAGGAAGGAATGGAGAAACCTCAAGGAAGCCGAAATCCAACTTTGCTCAGATAAAAACGAAGCTCTAAGTGAGCTCTACTTTTTTCTCAATGGGAGTAGGGTGAAGAAATCAATGGGTCCAAGTGTTTTAGAAGAGAGAATGTGAGATTTAGAAAGAGAGGGTTTCAACTTAGGGTTTTTAGAAAGTTTAGAGAGAGATATGAAAAAGTGATGTAAAAATCTCTTTTTACGCAGCTCGCTCGAGTGCAAGAATTGTCGCTCGAGCGATCAGACACAATAATTTGTTTCACTCGAGCGCAAGAAGATTCGCTTGAGCACAGTCTCACTCGAGCGAAGAACACTACCTCACCAGTATTTCTGCAGGCCAGCAAAAGTACTTGGAGCTCACAAAGCTCGCTTGAGCTTGAGCGAATAGACCAAATTCTGGATAACAACAGTTTGAACCAATTAGTAACCAACCTGTTCCAAACATGACCAAGACACTCCAATACAAACTAAATGAGAAATAAAGAGAAACACGATATGAATATCTAAATAAGACAAAAGAAGCGCAGGTTCAAAACATCAACTGGTTGGGTCTAAACCAGGAACGCTATAATGTTATGCGAGTATGATTTATGTATTAATAAAATTGGTCATTGGTATATATATATATATGTATTTTCTTCTATTTTTTCATTAGTTCAGTGAATTATCTTAGTAGTTTTTTTTAGATGAGAGAATTATCTTAGTTTTTTTTTTAAAAATATTTATCTGTTGAGAAAAGTTACACATCATAATTTTTTTTAATAAATTTGGAATAAATGTTAAAAATTCATTAATTCACCCAAAATGATATGATAATAGAATTAGAGTCTACATCATTAGGTGTATAACAAATCAAAAATTATATATATCATACCATATAATTCAATCATATATCTAATGATTTATTCTATTCAATTTCATAGAACAATAATCTAGTTTTAAAAAAATTATCAAAATATAAAATTTAAACATACTATAAAAATAGCTCGTGAATTACACTGGCCTTTATAAACTAGAATATATATATATATATATATATGAAAGAGAGTAGGGGTAAAGAGGAATGATAAATTTTTTTTTTTTTTCTTTATGTAGAGAAAAACTAATTGAGGATATAATATTTAAGATATAAAATTGATGACATGAGCAAAATCAATTTGTTGGCCTAAAAATTGACTAATGGATGGAATGGTATTATATGATTGAAATCGGGTTGCATATCTGAAGTTTATCATAATTTTTGGGAGTCAAAATCCAAATAAACTGATGCGTTCAATTCTGTCCAGAAAACTAGCTGAAAATAGTAAATTCGGGAGTGTCGTTCTCTTTGGGTATAAATCCAAAAATTATCCAATTAGTGTCAGTAGAACCGGTTACGAGTCTAGTTTCCTACATTTTTGGCCTTGCATTGAGGGCTTGTGTATACTAAGAGAACCATTAATTTTTTTAAAATGCTGCTGAAAACAACCTGTTTAGACATAATTAATTTTAAATAATTATTTTGATAAGCAAATCAAGTGAGACCAATTGGGCTTCAAACTTAGGATATATTAGTTGTTATCTGGACGGTTTTGGAATTTTTCGAATAGCATGGAGTTGGTTTTGTAATTTTCAATGTTAGCGAATAGATTGGGAAAGTTTGTTTAAAACTCCGTTTTATCTTAAACTTACTTTTAATTAAGTTTCGATTTGAACCCATGTCTTGGGTAATTTTAGATCTTGAAGAACATGAACTTAGGTATTATTTAAGAGTAACGGTGAGTGGGCTTGAGTTGTGGTAGTGCGCTTTAGTGCGGGATACTTAATTTATTATTCTCTTTAGTATTTTTAAATTAGTAGTGACATGTAGTCTTCGTACTTGGCTCGGGGCATTAGTTGGACTTTCATACTCTATTCGAGGATTATATTATTTGGTTTTTAGGTGAGTAGTTTCATGCTACATATTTTTATAAATGTTCCCCTACCTTGAACTGTTGGAAAATTAAATTGTTGTTTCAAGACTAAACCGTTTTTATAAAATTATTATATTATCAATGGAATCAAATTATTTCTGAAACATGTGTGAACTTAGCATACTGTAAACTATTTGTTTTCTTCTCATGTTCATAATGGTGAACTACCACGTTTTGCGATACTGATGTGTATTGAGTATTGAGACCATCTGTGTATTTTAGACCAGGGAAATTATTCTACTGTGTGTGGTGACTCTGGCCACTAGGGAACAGATCCGGATTGGGCCGTGAACTTGTGGTTTTTTTTTTTGGGTACATTTTTGATGAACTATTTTTAAAAAAAAGTTTGCGTTTTAGAATCTACGTGACTATATGGACCAAATAAGTTATAAAAAAAATGAAAACATATTCATTAAAAATAAAAGTGAAAATAAGTTGGTGATGTTTTTAGATCATTCTACACCAGACACACAAAAAATATAAAATCTTTGATGCAAATTTAAAAAATATAATATTCAAAAGAAAAAACAATGAGTGTTTTTTGGTTAGTTGCCAACCCCACCAAATGTAATTCATTGACATAGAAAAAATCATCATTTTATGTTTTGTAATCATCACCAAGGACGGATCCACTGGGTGCGAAAGTATATTTAGATTTTCAAATTTTAAAGATCCATCCTTGATCATAATAATACAAATTTATTTATTTTATACATGAAAAGTAAAAGACCATCCTTGATCATCACAATATTAATTTTTTTATTTTAATACACGTAAAAAAAAAAAAAGTGGTTGTCCAATGAAATAAACTAAAGCAATTCCCAGGGAACCTACAGGTTCACTAGTCTAGTCTGAGTTCAACTATGCTGGCCACAACCTAAGTTCAAGCGTTGAAGCCAACTATCAACTTTACCATCATCCAACCACTTTGGTGCCCTCGCTTAAGTCATAAGCTAACGCTACTTAGCTCAGCAATTATTAGATGTCTCAATCACCCCTTATATTCAAACATTATGCGTTGTTTTTAAACGATGTGGGATAAGTTTACGATTACACTACTACCAATATTTAGACTTTACACTATCTTTTTTCTAATTAGATTATGAACGATGTGGGATAGATTTACGATTCTACAACAACCAATATTTAAACTTTACACTATCTTCTTTCTAATGAGATTGTGTTTCTTTCTCTTCCGTAGTAGCCGCCATCGTCCGCCACCATCACCGAACCGCCTTTTGTCTTCCCCACCGACAAGTACCAACCGCCATGGGGAGAGAGAGGTCGAGAGAAAAGAAAAAGAAAAAAAAAGGGGGGGTTGCATGCAAGGAAGAACTTTTGGGTGTGTGGTAGGTCTCTATCTTTCTTCTTCTCTTTGTTTTTGTTCTTTATCCTTACTCTATAATTATTTAGTTCATTGATGGAGAGGTTGTAGGTTTATGTATTTTGTACCTAGATATATATATACGGTTAAGAAATCTGAGGAGTTTAATTCATGTATGAACAATGGGTACAATTCTTAGTCCAAAAATTCTGCACAGAATCACAAACTTTAAAAATCAAGAAACCATATAAAACGAACGAATTTTGAACTGAAATTTTTACAGTAGATTAATTACGAGTTGGGTTGCATATCTGAAGTTTATCATAATTTTTGGGAGTCAAAATCAATATAAACTGATGCGTTCAATTCTGTCCAGAAAACTAGCTGAAAAAAGTAAATTCGGGAGTGTCGTTCTCTTTGGGTATAAATCCAAAAATTATCCAATTAGTGTCAGTAGAACCGGTTATGAGTCTAGTTTCCTACATTTCTGGCCTTGCATTGAGGGCTTGTGTATACTAAGAGAACCATTAATTTTTTTAAAGTGCTGCTGAAAACAAACTGTTTAGACATAATTAATTGTAAATAATTATTTTGATAAGCAAATCAAGTGAGACCAATTGGGCTTCAAAGTTAGGATATATTAGTTGTTATCTGGACGGTTTTGGAATTTTTTGAATAGCATGGAGTGGGTTTTGTAATTTTCAATGTTAGCGAATAGATTGGGAAAGTTTGTTTAAAACTCCGTTTTATCTTAAAGTTACTTTTAATTAAGTTTCGATTTGAACCCATGTCTTGGGTAATTTTAGACCTTGAAGAACATGAACTTAGGTATTATTTAAGAGTAACGGTGAGTGGGTTTGAGTTTTGGTAGTGCGTTTTAGTGCGGGATACTTAATTTATTATCCTCTTTAGTATTTTTAAATTAGTAGTGACATGTAGTCTTCGTACTTGGCTCGGGGCATTAGTTGGACTTTCATACTCTATTCGAGGATTATATTATTTGGTTTTTAGGTGAGTAGTTTCACGCTACATATTTTTATAAATGTTCCCCTACCTTGAACTGTTGGAAAATTAAATTGTTGTTTCAAGACTAAACCGTATTGATAAAATTATTATATTATCAATGGAATCAAATTATTTCTGAAACATGTGTGAACTTAGCATACTGTAAACTATTTGTTTTGTTCTCATGTTCATAATGGTGAACTACCACATTTTGCGATACTGATGTGTCTTGAGTAATGAGACCATCTGCGATTTTAGTCCAGGAAATTATTCTACATGTGTGGTGACTCGCCACTAGGAACAGATCCGGATTGGGCCGTGAACTTGTGGTTTTCTTTTTTTTGGTACATTTTGGATAAACTTTTTTTAAAAAAAAAGTTTGCGTTTTAGAATCTACGTGACTATATGGACCAAATAAGTTATAAAAAAAATGAAAACATATTCATTAAAAAGAAAAGTGAAAATAAGTTGGTGATGTTTTTAGATCATTCTACACCAGACACACAAAAAATATAAAATCTTTGATGCAAATTCAAAAAATATAATATTGAAAAGAAAAACAATGAGTGTTTTTTGGTTAGTTGCCAACCCCACCAAATGTAATTCATTGACATAGAAAAAATCAACATTTTATGTTTTGTAATCATCACCAAGGACGGATCCATTGGGTGCGAAAGTATATTTAGATTTTCAAATTTTAAAGATCCATCCATGATCAAAATAATACAAATTTATTTCTTTTATACATGAAAAGTAAAAGACCATCCTTGATCATCACAATATTAATTTGTTATTTTAATACACGTAAAAAAAAAAAAAAAGTGGTTGTCCAATGACTTAAACTAAAGCAATTCCCAGGGAGCCTACAGGTTCACTAGTCTAGTCTGAGTTCAACTATGCTGGCCACAACCTGAGTTCAAGCGTTGAAGCCAACTATCAACTTTACCATCATCCAACCACTTTGGTGCCCTCGCTTAAGTCATAAGCTAACGCTACTTAGCTCAGCAATTATTAGATGTCTCAATCACCCCTTATATTCAAACATTATGCGTTGTTTTTAAACAATGCGGGATAAGTTTACGATTATACTAATACCAATATTTAAACTTTACACTATCTTTTTTCTAATTAGATTATGAACGATATGGGATAGATTTACGATTCTACAACAACCAATATTTAAACTTTACACTATCTTCTTTCTAATGAGATTGTGTTTCTTTCTCTTCCGTAGTAGCCGCCATCGTCCGCCACCATCATCGAACCGTCTTTTGTCTTCCCGACCAACAAGTACCAACCACCATGGGGAGAGAGAGGTCGAGAGAAAAGAAAAAGGAAAAAAAACGGGGGGTTGCATGCAAGGAAGAACTTTTGGGTGTGTGGTAGGTCTCTATCTTTCTTCTTCTCTTTGTTTTTGTTCTTTATCCTTACTCTATAATTATTTAGTTCATTGATGGAGAGGTTGTAGGTTTATGTATTTTGTACATAGATATATATATACATATATACGGTTAAGAAATCTGAGGAGTTTAATTCGTGTATAAACATTGGGTACAATTCTTTGTCCAAAAATTCTGCACAGGATCAGAAACTTTAAAAATCAAGAAACCGTATCACACGAAGGAATTTTGAACTGAAATTTTTACAGCAGATTAATTACGAGTTGGGTTGCATATCTGAAGTTTATCATAATTTTTGGGAGTCAAAATCCATATAAACTGATGCGTTCAATTCTGTCCAGAAGACTAGCTGAAAATAGTAAATTCGGGAGTGTCGTTCTCTTTGGGTATAAATCCAAAAATTATCAAATTAGTGTCAGTAGAACCGGTTACGAGTCTAGTTTCCTACATTTCTGGCCTTGCATTGAGGGCTCGTGTATACTAAGAGAACCATTAATTTTTTTAAAGTGCTGCTGAAAACAACCTGTTTAGACATAATTAATTGTAAATAATTATTTTGAGAAGCAAATCAAGTGAGACCAGTTGGGCTTCAAACTTAGGATATATTAGTTGTTATCTGGATGGTTTTGGAATTTTTCGAATAGCATGGAGTGGGTTTTGTAATTTTCAATGTTCGCAAATAGATTGGGAAAGTTTGTTTAAAACTCCGTTTTATCTTAAAGTTACTTTTAATTAAGTTTCGATTTGAACCCATGTCTTGGGTAATTTTAGACCTTGAAGAACATGAACTAAGGTATTATTTAAGAGTAACGGTGAGTGGGGTTGAGTTGTGGTAGTGCGCTTTAGTGCGGGATACTTAATTTATTATTCTCTTTAGTATTTTTAAATTAGTAGTGACATGTAGTCTTCATACTTGGCTCGGGGCATTAGTTGGACTTTCATACTCTATTTGAGGATTATATTATTTGGTTTTTAGGTGACTAGTTTCATGCTACATATTTTTATAAATGTTCCCCTACCTTGAACTGTTGGAAAATTAAATTGTTGTTTCAAGACTAAACCGTTTTGATAAAATTATTATATTATCAATGGAATCAAATGAATTCTGAAACATGTGTGAACTTAGCATCAGAACTATTTGTTTTGTTCTCATGTTCGTAATGGTGAACTACCACGTTTTGCGATACTGATGTGTATTGAGTATTGAGACCATCTGTGTATTTTAGTCCAGGGAAATTATTCTACTGTGTGTGGTGACTCTGGCCACTAGGGAACAGATCCGGATTGGGCCGTGAACTTGTGGTTTTCTTTTTTTCGGTACATTTTTGATGAACTTTTTTTAAAAAAAACTTTGCGTTTTAGAATCTACGTGACTATATGGACCAAATAAGTTATAAAAAAAATGAAAACATATTCATTAAAAATAAAAGTGAAAATAAGTTGGTGATGTTTTTAGATCATTCTACACCAGACACACAAAAAATATAAAATCTTTGATGCAAATTTAAAAAATATAATATTCAAAAGAAAAAACAATGAGTGTTTTTTGGTTAGTTGCCAACCCCACCAAATGTAATTCATTGACATAGAAAAAATCATCATTTTATGTTTTGTAATCATCACCAAGGACAGATCCACTGGGTGCGAAAGTATATTTAGATTTTCAAATTTTAAAGATCCATCCACGATCATAATAATACAAATTTATTTATTTTATACATGAAAAGTAAAAGACCGTCCTTGATCATCACAATATTAATTTTTTATTTTAATACACGTAAAAAAAAAAAAAAAGTGGTTGTCCAATGACTTAAACTAAAGCAAATCCCAGGGAACCTACAGGTTCACTAGTCTAGTCTGAGTTCAACTATGCTGGCCACAACCTGAGTTCAAGCGTTGAAGCCAACTATCAACTTTACCATCATCCAACCACTTTGGTGCCCTCGCTTATGTCATAAGCTAACGCTACTTAGCTCAGCAATTATTAGATGTCTCAATCACCCCTTATATTCAAACATTATGCGTTGTTTTTAAACGATGTGGGATAAGTTTACGATTATACTACTACCAATATTTAAACTTTACACTATCTTTTTTGTAATTAGATTATGAACGATGTGGGATAGATTTACGATTCTACAACAACCAATATTTAAACTTCACACTATCTTCTTTCTAATGAAATTGTGTTTCTTTCTCTTCCGTAGTAGCCGCCATCGTCCGCTACCATCACCGAACCGTCTTTTGTCTTCCCCACCTACAAGTACCAACCGCCACGGGGAGAGAGAGGTCGAGAGAAAAGAAAAAGAAAAAAAAAAGGGGGGGTTGCATGCAAGGAAGAACTTTTGGGAGTGCGGTAGGTCTCTCTATCTTTCTTCTTCTCTCTGTTTTTGTTCTTTATCCTTACTCTATAATTATTTAGTTCATTGATGGAGAGGTTGTAGGTTTATGTATTTTGTACATAGATATATATATACGGTTAAGAAATCTGAGGAGTTTAATTCATGTATAAACATTGGGTACAATTCTTAGTCCAAAAATTCTACACAGAATCACAAAATTTTAAAATTAAGAAACCATATCAAACGAATGAATTTTGAACTGAAATTTTTACATGATTAATTACGAGTTGGGTTGCATATCTGAAGTTTATCATAATTTTGGGAGTCAAAATCCATATAAACTGATGCGTTCAATTCTGTCCAGAAAACTAGCTGAAAATAGTAAATTCGGGAGTGTCGTTCTCTTTGGGTATAAATCGAAAAATTATCAAATAAGTGTCAGTAGAACCGGTTACGAGTCTAGTTTCCTACATTTCTGGCCTTGCATTGAGGGCTCGTGTATACTAAGAGAACCATTAATTTTTTTAAAGTGCTGCTGAAAACAACCTGTTTAGACATAATTAATTGTAAATAATTATTTTGATAAGCAAATCAAGTGAGACCAATTGGGCTTCAAACTTTGGATATATTAGCTGTTATCTGGACGGTTTTGGAATTTTTCGAATAGCATGGAGTGTGTTTTGTAATTTTCAATGTTAGCGAATAGATTGGGAAAGTTTGTTTAAAACTCCGTTTTATCTTAAACTTACTTTTAATTAAGTTTCGATTTGAACCCATGTCTTGGGTAATTTTAGACCTTGAAGAACATGAACTGAGTTATTATTTAATAGTAACGGTGAGTGGGGTTGAGTTGTGGTATTGCGCTTTAGTGCGGGATACTTAATTTGTTATTCTCTTTAGTATTTTTAAATTAGTAGTGACATGTAGTCTTCGTACTTGGCTCGGGGCATTAGTTGGACTTTCATACTCTATTCGAGGATTATATTATTTGGTTTTTAGGTGAGTAGTTTCATGCTACATATTTTTATAAATGTTCCCCTACCTTGAACTGTTGGAAAATTAAATTGTTGTTGCAAGACTAAACCGTTTTGATAAAATTATTATATTATCAATGGAATCAAATTATTTCTGAAACATGTGTGAACTTAGCATACTGCAAACTATTTGTTTTGTTCTCATGTTCATAATGGTGAACTACCACGTTTTGCGATACTGATGTGTATTGAGTATTGAGACCATCTGTGTATTTTAGTCCAGGGAAATTATTCAACTGTGTGTGGTGACTCTGGCCACTAGGGAACAGATCCGGATTGGGCCGTGAACTTGTGGTTTTCTTTTTTTTGCTACATTTTCGATGAACTTTTTTTAAAAAAAGGTTTGCGCTTTAGAATCTACGTGACTATATGGACCAAATAAGTTATAAAAAAAATGAAAACATATTTATTAAAAAGAAAAGTGAAAATAAGGTTGTGATGTTTTTAGATCATTCTACACCAGACACACAAAAAATATAAAATCTTTGACGCAAATTTAAAAAATATAATATTCAAAAGAAAAAACAATGAGTGTTTTTTGGTTAGTTGCCAACCCCACCAAATGTAATTCATTGATATAGAAAAAATCATCATTTTATGTTTTGTAATTATCACCAAGGACAGATCCACTGGGTGCAAAAGTATATTTAGATTTTCAAATTTTAAAGATCCATCCATGATCATAATAATACAAATTTATTTATTTTATACATGAAAAGTAAAAGACCATCCTTGATCATCACAATATTAATTTTTTATTTTAATACACGTAAAAAAAAAAAAAAAAAAGTGGTTGTCCAATGACTTAAGCTAAAGCAATTCCCAGGGAACCTACAGGTTCACTAGTCTAGTCTGAGTTCAACTATGCTGGCCATAACCTGAGTTCAAGCGTTGAAGCCAACTATCAACTTTATCATCATCCAACCACTTTGGTGCCCTCGCTTAAGTCATAAGCTAACGCTACTTAGCTCAGCAATTATTAGTTGTCTCAATCACCCCTTATATTCAAACCTTATGCGTTGTTTTTAAACGATGTGGGTTAAGTTTACGATTATAGTACTACCAATATTTAAACTTTACACTATCTTTTTTCTAATTAGATTATGAACGATGTGGGATAGATATACGATTCTACAACAACTAATATTTAAACTTCACACTATCTTCTTTCTAATGAGATTGTGTTTCTTTCTCTTCCGTAGTAGCCGCCATCGTCTGCCACCATCACCGAACCGTCTTTTGTCTTCCCCACCTACAAGTACCAACCACCACGGGGAGAGAGAGGTCGGGAGAAAAGAAAAAGAAAAAAAAAAGGGGGGGTTGCATGCAAGGAAGAACTTTTCGGTGTGCGGTAGGTCTCTCTATCTTTCTTCTTCTCTTTGTTTGTGTCCTTTATCCTTACTCTATAATTATTTACTTCATTGATGGAGAGGTTGTAGATTTATGTATTTTGTACATAGATATATATATATATATACGGTTAAGAAATCTGAGGAGTTTAATTCATGTATAAACATTGGGTACAATTCTTAGTCCAAAAATTCTGCACAGAATGACAAACTTTAAAAATCAAGAAACCATATCAAACGAATGAATTTTGAACTGAAATTTTTACAGTAGATTAATTACGAGTTGGGTTGCATATCTGAAGTTTATCATAATTTTTGGGAGTCAAAATCCATATAAACTGATGCGTTCAATTCTGTCCAGAAAACTAGCTGAAAATAGTAAATTCGGGAGTGTCGTTCTCTTTGGGTATAAATCCAAAAATTATCAAATTAGTGTCAGTAGAACCGGTTACGAGTCTAGTTTCCTACATTTTTGGCCTTGCATTGAGGGCTCGTGTATACTAAGAGAACCATTAATTTTTTTAAAGTGCTGCTGAAAACAACCTGTTTAGACATAATTAATTGTAAATAATTATTTTGAGAAGCAAATCAAGTGAGACCAATTGGGCTTCAAACTTAGGATATATTAGTTGTTATCTGGATGGTTTTGGAATTTTTCGAATAGCATGGAGTGGGTTTTGTAATTTTCAATGTTAGCGAATAGATTGGGAAAGTTTGTTTAAAACTCCGTTTTATCTTAATGTTACTTTTAATTATGTTTCGATTTGAACCCATGTCTTGGGTAATTTTAGACCTTGAAGAACATGGACTTAGGTATTATTTAAGAGTAACGGTGAGTGGGGTTGAGTTGTGGTATTGCGCTTTAGTGCGGGATACTTAATTTATTATTCTCTTTAGTATTTTTAAATTAGTAGTGACATGTAGTCTTCGTACTTGGCTCGGGGCATTAGTTGGACTTTCATACTCTATTCGAGGATTATATTATTTGGTTTTTAGGTGAGTAGTTTCATGCTACATATTTTTATAAATGTTCCCCTTCCTTGAACTGTTGGAAAATTATATTGTTGTTTCAAGACTAAACCGTTTTGATAAAATTATTATATTATCAATGGAATCAAATTATTTCTGAAACATGTGTGAACTTAGCATACTGTAAACTATTTGTTTTGTTCTCATGTTCATAATGGTGAACTACCACGCTTATGATACTGATGTGTATTGAGTATTGAGACCATCTGTGTATTTTAGTCCAGGGAAATTATTCTACTGTGTGTGGTGACTCTGGCTACTGGGGAACAGATCCGGATTGGGCCGTGAACTTGTGGTTTTCTTTTTTTTGCTACATATTTGATGAACTTTTTTTTAAAAAAAAGTTTGCGTTTTAGAATCTACGTGACTATATGGACCAAATAAGTTATTAAAAAAGTCAAAACATATTCATTAAAAATAAAAGTGAAAATAAGTTGGTGATGTTTTTAGATCATTCTACACCAGATACACAAAAAATATAAAATCTTTGATGCAAATTAAAAAAATATAATATTGAAAAGAAAAAACAATGAGTGTTTTTTGATTAGTTGCCAACCCCACCAAATGTAATTCATTGACATAGAAATATCATCATTTTATGTTTTGTAATCATCACCAAGGACGGATCCACTGGGTGCGAAAGTATATTTAGATTTTCAAATTTTAAAGATCCATCCATGATCATAATAATACAAATTTATTTATTTTATACATGAAAAGTAAAAGACCATCCTTGATCATCACAATATTAATTTTTTATTTTAATACACGTAAAAAAAAAAGTGGTTGTCCAATGACTTAAACTAAAGCAATTCCCAGGGAACCTACAAGTTCACTAGTCTAGTCTGAGTTCAACTATGCTGGCCACAACCTGAGTTCAAGCGTTGAAGCCAACTATCAACTTTACCATCATCCAACAACTTTGGTGCCCTCGCTTAAGTCATAATCTAACGCTACTTAGCTCAGCAATTATTAGATGTCTCAATCACCCCTTATATTCAAACATTATGCGTTGTTTTTAAACGATGTGGGATAAGTTTACGATTATACTACTACCAATATTTAAGTTTTACACTATATTTTTTCTAATTAGATTATGAACGATGTGGGATAGATTTACGATTCTACAACAACCAATATTTAAACTTTACACTATCTTCTTTCTAATGAGATTGTGTTTCTTTCTCTTCCGTAGTAGCCGCCATCGTCCGCCACCATCACCGAACCGTCTTTTGTCTTCCCCACCAACAAGTACTGTCACACCCTCAAAATATAACCCATAACATACACAATCATACGATGCATTACTTAAGAAAATAAATCATAATTCATTCATCAGAGTACCCTAAATAAAGTCATTACATATAACATCCAAAATAAATTACATCTTGCCAAGCCAACACTTGGACACAAAAACATGAGTTCTAACTCAAAAACAAATAAAGCCCTAGGCTTGAATGTTTACATGTAATTCAAATAAAACAAATAACTAAAGACAAGGCTTCATTGTCCAAATCCTTCCAAGCTAAGTCCTTGGAGGTAGTGAATCACCTGGACCTAAAAATGATGTTCCCATATAGGGTGAGCCACAGCCCAGTAGAAATATACTAAACCAAATATAAGCATTGAATAAAGCAATAACACTTAATAGATGGTTAACAATGATAAGCAGTTATATCAATATACAATCTTAAGACACTAATGTCTATGACATTTATCAATATCCATTATTCTCAATGTGGCTCAGAACCTGCCAAACTTACAACGTGAATTATATAGCATATTCACATTACTTCCAATATCAACTACACAAATGAGACTCAGGCTCATATCAAAACACTTCATACTTCCAGATTGATACACATTTTAGTGCTGTATCAAGAAAACACTTCAATATAATTAAGCACACATAAAAGTGATGCTAATGGAGTCCATCCCCTATCTCCTCCCAAACAATAAAACACTTCAATATAATAAGCACATAATGATGATGCTAATGGAGTCCATCCCTATCTCCTCCCAAACAAAATCCGGTTTAGAGGTCCATCCCCTATCTTCCCTAAACCGTGAGTACATCCCTATCTCCTCCCACACAATATGCATATGCAATGCTCAACCATTACATGTATGTAAGCACATAACATATACAACAAACAATCAATACACATAATGTCTGTGTTAATTCAACAGTCAAAATTAATGACTTAGCCAATGTGATTAGTTTCAGTTATCCCTAATACACATGCAATGTCTACAACAATCATGACTATCCTCTACCGATAGCCCAAAACAGTTATCTCTAGACTGAAAATATATAAATCGATCATTCGATAGATGAGTGATTTAAATTAACCAACTACCCCATTTAATCAATAAATTCTTCAATCTTATGAATTTAATTAATTTTCCCAATGTTCCTCAAATTAAATAAACAATTCAATTTATTTAAACAACTAGGGTTTTTCCCAAAATTACCAAAATACCCCCAACATATTAAAATGCCATAAACTTAGAACAAAACGTATACATTGGAGTAGGAAATCCCTACCTCGAAGAAATCAACAAAAATGGAGAAGATGGAGATGACGACCCAAAATCCAAAGTGCTCCAAATCCAAGATCGTTCAGATTAAACTGAAGCCCTCGACCCCCACACTACCTTTTTAATAAAGCAACTAGGGTAGAAACACACTCTAAATAGATCAAACCTAAGAGACAAGGTGAGTTGGGAGAGAGAGAAGTCGGAACTAGGGTTTAGAATCAAAAAGAGGATGAAAAATTGATTAAATTCCCGCCGCTTTGTCTATTTAAATCGATGCCTCGCCGAGCGACTGCACAAAAAAAAAACTCGCCGAGCGAAGAAAAGCTCGCCGAGCCAAGAATGCAATGCTTCAGTCGCAAGTTGAAGCATGCTCGAGCGACAGAATGCTCGCCGAGCGAAGAACTCGAAACATACACCTCGCTCGCGAAGCGAAAAAGCTCGCTAGAGCGAAGAAACACCGCTCGTGTCTATATCGACACACCGCCGCTCGAGCGAAGAAACCCTGGCTCGAGCCACCAGAGACAACACTCAACCCTCGCTCGAGCGACCAAACCCTCGCTCGAGCGACCAACCCAAAAACTGAACAACAACACTTGGTTTCCAGACCCAAGCAACCTGTAACAAACCTGCCCAACACAACCCACAACCTAAGAATAGGGATTTAAAGGACAAAAACAATTATATAATCACAGAATCTACGAAACCCAAGTTCGGGTACAATAATCAAATGGGAAAAGACCGAGGTCACTATAAGTACCAACCGCCATGGGGAGAGAGAGGTCGAGAGAAAAGAAAAAGAAAAAAAAAAGGAGGGCTGCATGCAAGGAAGAACTTTTGGGTGTGTGGTAGGTCTCTATCTTTCTTCTTCTCTTTGTTTTTGTTCTTCATCCTTACTCTATAATTATTTAGTTCATTGATGGAGAGGTTGTAGGTTTATGTATTTTGTACATAGATATATATATACATATATACGGTTAAGAAATCTGAGGAGTTTAATTCATGAATAAACATTGGGTACAATTCTTAGTCCAAAAATTCTGCACAGAATCACAAACTTTAAAAATCAAGAAACCGCATCAAACGAAGGAATTTTGAACTGAAATTTTTACAGTAGATTAATTACGAGTTAGGTTGCATATCTGAAGTTTATCATAATTTTTGGGAGTCAAAATCCATATAAAATGATGCGTTCAATTATGTCCAGAAAACTAGCTGAAAATAGTAAATTCGGGAGTGTCGTTCTCTTTGGGTATAAATCCAAAAATTATCAAATTAGTGTCAGTAGAACCGGTTACGAGTCTAGTTTCCTACATTTCTAGCCTTGCATTGAGGGCTCGTGTATACTAAGAGAACCATTAATTTTTTTAAAGTGCTGCTGAAAACAACCTGTTTAGACATAATTAATTGTAAATAATTATTTTGATAAGCAAATCAAGTGAGACCAATTGGGCTTACAACTTAGGATATATTAGTTGTTATCTGGACGGTTTTGGAATTTTTCGAATAGCATGGAGTGGGTTTTGTAATTTTCAATGTTAGCGAATAGATTTGGAAAGTTTGTTTAAAACTCCGTTTTATCTTAAAATTACTTTTAATTAAGTTTCGATTTGAACCCATGTCTTGGGTAATTTTAGACCTTGAAAAACATGAACTTAGGTATTATTTAAGAGTAACGGTGAGTGGGGTTGAGTTGTGGTAGTGCGCTTTAGTGCGGGATACTTAATTTATTATTCTCTTTAGTATTTTTAAATTAGTAGTGACATGTAGTCTTTGTCCTTGGCCCGGGGCATTAGTTGGACTTTCATACTCTATTCGAGGATTATATTATTTGGTTTTTAGGTGAGTAGTTTCATGCTACATATTTTTATAAATGTTCCCCTACCTTGAACTGTTGGAAAATTAAATTGTTGTTTCAAGACTAAACCGTTTTGATAAAATTATTATATTATCAATGGAATCGAATTATTTCTGAAACATGTGTGAACTTAGCATACTATAAACTATTTGTTTTGTTCTCATGTTCATAATGGTGAACTACCACGTTTTGCAATACAGATGTGTATTGAGTATTGAGACCATCTGTGTATTTTAGTCCAGGGAAATTATTCTACTGTGTGTGGTGACGCTGGCCACTAGGGAACAGATCCAGATTGGGCTGTGAACTTGTGGTTTTCTTTTTTTTGGTACATTTTTGATGAACTGTTTTTTAAAAAAAAGTTTGCGTTTTAGAATCTACGTGACTATATGGACCAAATAAGTTATAAAAAAAATGAAAACATATTCATTAAAAATAAAAGTGAAAATAAGTTGGTGATGTTTTTAAATCATTCTACACCAGACACACAAAAAAATATAAAATCTTTGATGCAAATTTAAAAAATATAATATTCAAAAGAAAAAACAATGAGTGTTTTTTGTTTAGTTGCTAACCCCACCAAATGTAATTCATTGACATAGAAAAAATCATCATTTTATGTTTTGTAATCATCACCAAGGACGGATCCACTGGGTGCGAAAGTATATTTAGATTTTCAAATTTTAAAGATCCATCCATGATCATAATAATACAAATTTATTTATTTTATACATGACAAGTAAAAGACCATCCTTGATCATCACAATATTAATTTTTTATTTTAATACACGTATAAAAAAAAAAAAAAAGTGGCTGTCCAATGACTTAAACTAAAGCAATTCCCAGGCAACCTACAGGTTCATTAGTCTAGTCTGAGTTCAACTATGCTGGCCACAACCTGAGTTCAAGCGTTGAAGCCAACTATCAACTTTACCATCATCCAACCACTTTAGTGCCCTCGCTTAAGTCATAAGCTAACGCTACTTAGCTCAGCAATTACTAGATGTCTCAATCACCCCTTATATTCAAACATTATGCGTTGTTTTTAAACGATGTGGGATAAGTTTACGATTATACTACTACCAATATTTAAACTTTACACTATCTTTTTTCTAATTAGACTATGAACGATGTGGGATAGATTTACGATTCTACAACAACCAATATTTAAACTTTATACTATCTTCTTTCTAATGAGATTGTGTTTCTTTCTCTTCCGCAGTAGCCGCCATCGTCCGCCACCATCACCGAACCGTCTTTTGTCTTCCCCACCTACAAGTACCAACCGCCACAGGGAGAGAGAGGTCGAGAGAAAAGAAAAAGAAAAAAAAAAGGGGGGTTGCATGCAAGGAAGAACTTTTGGGTGTGTGGTAGGTCTCTATCTTTCTTCTTCTCTTTGTTTTTGTTCTTTATCTTTACTCTATAATTATTTAGTTCATTGATGGAGACGTTGTAGGTTTATGTATTTTGTACATAGATATATATATACGGTTAAGAAATCTGAGGAGTTTAATTCATGTATAAGCATTGGGTACAATTCTTAGTCCAAAAATTCTGCACAGAATCACAAACTTTAAAAATCAAGAAACCATATCAAACGAATGAATTTTGAACTGAAATTTTTATAGTAGATTAATTACGAGTTGGGTTGCATATCTGAAGTTTATCATAACTTTTGGGAGTCAAAATTCATATAAACTGATGCGTTCAATTCTGTCCAGAAAACTAGCTGAAAATAGTAAATTTGGGAGTGTCGTTCTCTTTGGGTATAAATCCAAAAATTATCAAATTAGTGTCAGTAGAACCGGTTACGAGTCTAGTTTCCTACATTTCTGGCCTTGCATTGAGGGCTCGTGTATACTAAGAGAACCATTAATTTTTTTAAAGTGCTGCTGAAAACAACCTGTTTAGACATAATTAATTGTAAATAATTATTTTGATAAACAAATCAAGTGAGACCAACTGGGCTTCAAAATTAGGATATATTAGTTGTTATCTGGACGGTTTTGGAATTTTTCGAATAGCATGTAGTGGGTTTTGTAATTTTCAATTTTAGCGAATAGATTGGGAAAGTTTGTTTAAAACTCCGTTTTATCTTAAAGTTACTTTTAATTATGTTTCCATTTGAACCCATGTCTTGGGTAATTTTAGACCTTGAAGAACCTGAACTTAGGTATTATTTAAGAGTAACGGTGAGTGGGGTTGAGTTGTGGTAGTGCGCTTTAGTGCGGGATACTTAATTTATTATTCTCTTTAGTATTTTTAAATTAGTAGTGACATGTAGTCTTCGTACTTGGCTCGGGGCATTAGTTGGACTTTCATACTCTATTCGAGGATTATATTATTTGGTTTTTAGGTGAGTAGTTTCATTCTACATATTTTTATAAATGTTCCCCTACCTTGAACTGTTGGAAAATTAAATTGTTGTTTCAAGACTAAACCGTTTTGATAAAATTATTATATCATCAATGGAATCAAATTATTTCTGAAACATGTGTGAACTTAGCATATTGTAAACTATTTGTTTTGTTCTCATGTTCGTAACGGTGAACAACCACGTTTTGCGATACTGATGTGTATTGAGTATTGAAACCATCAGTGTATTTTAGTCCAGGAAAATTATTCTACTGTGTGTGGTGACTCTGGCCACTAGGGAACAGATCCGGATTGGGCCGTGAACTTGTGGTTTTCTTTTTTTTGGTACATTTTTGATGAACTTTTTTTTAAAAAAAGTTTGCGTTTTAGAATCTACGTTACTATATGGACCAAATAAGTTATAAAAAAAATGAAAACATATTCATTAAAAATAAAAGTGAAAATAAGTTGGTGATGTTTTTAGATCATTCTACACCAGACACACAAAAAATATAAAATCTTTGATGCAAATTTAAAAAATATAATATTCAAAAGAAAAAACAATGAGTGTTTTTTGGTTAGTTGCCAACCCCACCAAATGTAATTTATTGACATAGAAAAAATCATCATTTTATGTTTTGTAATCATCACCAAGGACGGATCCACTGGGTGCGAAAATATATTTAGATTTTCAAATTTTAAAGATCCATCCATGATCATAATAATACAAATTTATTTATTTTATACATGAAAAGTAAAAGACCATCCTTGATCATCACAATATTAATTTTTTATTTTAATACACGTAAAAAAAAAAAAAAAAGTTGTTGTCCAATGACTTAAACTAAAGCAATTCCCAGGGAACCTACAGGTTCACTAGTCTAGTCTGAGTTCAACTATGCTGGCCACAACCTGAGTTCAAGCGTTGAAGCCAACTATCAACTTTACCATCATCCAACCACTTTGGTGCCCTCGCTTAAGTCATAAGCTAACGCTACTTAGCTCAGCAATTATTAGATGTCTCAATCACCCCTTATATTCAAACATTATGCGTTGTTTTTAAACGATGTGGGATAAGTTTACGATTATACTACTAACAATATTTCAACTTTACACCATATTTTTTCTAATTAGATTATGAACGATGTGGGATAGATTTACGATTCTACAACAACCAATATTTAAACTTTACACTATCTTCTTTCTAAAGAGATTGTGTTTCTTTCTCTTCCGTAGTAGCCGCCATCGTCCGCCACCATCACCGAACCGTCTTTTCTCTTCCCCACCTACATGTACCAACCGCCACGGGGAGAGAGAGGTCGAGAGAAAAGAAAAAGAAAAAAAAAAGGGGGGTTGCATGCAAGGAAGAACTTTTGGGTGTGTGGTAGGTTTCTATCTTTCTTCTTCTCTTTGTTTTTGTTCTTTATCCTTACTCTATAATTATTTAGTTCATTGATGGAGAGGTTGTAGGTTTATGTATTTTGTACGTAGATATATATATACATATATACGGTTAAGAAATCTGAGGAGTTTAATTCATGTATAAACATTGGGTACAATTCTTAGTCCAAAAATTCTGCACAGAATCACAAACTTTAAAAATCAAGAAACCGTATCAAACGAATGAATTTTGAACTGAAATTTTTACAGTAGACAAATTACGAGTTGGGTTGCGTAGCTGAGGTATATCATAATTTTTGTGAGTCAAAATCCAAAGAAACTGATGCGTTCAATTCTGTCCAGAAAACTAGCTGAAAATAGTAAATTCGGGAGTGTCGTTCTCTTTGGGTATAAATCCAAAAATTATCAAATTAGTGTCAGTAGAACCGGTTACGAGTCTAGTTTCCTACATTTCTGGCCTTGCATTGAGGGCTCGTGTATACCAAGAGAACCATTAATTTTTTTAAAGTGCTGCTGAAAACAACCTGTTTAGACATAATTAATTGTAAATAATTATTTTGATAAGCAAATCAAGTGAGACCGATTGAGCTTCAAACTTAGGATATATTAGTTGTTATCTGGACGGTTTTGGAATTTTTTGAATAGCATGGAGTGGGTTATGTAATTTTCAATGTTAGCGAATAGATTGGGAAAGTTTGTTTAAAACTCCGTTTTATCTTAAAGTTACTTTTAATTAAGTTTCGATTTGAACCATTGTCCTGGGTAATTTTAGACCTTGAAGAAAATGAACTTAGGTATTATTTAAGAGTAACGGTGAGTGGGGTTGAGTTGTGGTAGTGCGCTTTAGTGCGGGATACTTAATTTATTATTCTCTTTAGTATTTTTAAATTAGTAGTGACTTGTAGTCTTCGAACTTGGCTCGGGGCAGTAGTTGGACTTTCATACTCTATTCGAGGATTATATTATTTGGTTTTTAGGTGAGTAGTTTCATGCTACATATTTTTATAAATGTTCCCCTACCTTGAACTCTTGGAAAATTAAATTATTGTTTCAAGACTAAACCGTTTTGATAAAATTATTATATTGTCAATTGAATCAAATTATTTCTGAAACATGTGTGAACTTAGCATACTGTAAACTATTTATTTTGTTCTCATGTTCATAATGGTGAACTACCACGTTTTGCGATACTGATGTGTATTGAGTATTGAGACCATCTGTGTATTTCAGTCCAGGGAAATTATTCTAATGTGTGTGGTGACTCTGGCCACTAGGGAACAGATCTGGATTGGGCCGTGAACTTGTGGTTTTCTTTTTTATGGTACATTTTTGATGAACTTTTTTTAAAAAAAAGTTTGCGTTTTAGAATCTACGTGACTATATGGACCAAATAAGCTATAAAAAAACTGAAAACAAATTCATTAAAAATAAAACTGAAAATAAGTTGGTGATGTTTTTAGATCATTCTACACCAGACACACAAAGAATATAAAATCTTTGATGCAAATTTAAAAAATATAATATTCAAAAGAAAAAACAGTGAGTGTTTTTTTGTTAGTTGCCAACCCCACCAAATGTAATTCATTGACATAGAAAAAATCTTCATTTTATGTTTTATAATCATCACCAAGGACGGATCCACTGGGTGCGAAAGTATATTTAGATTTTCAAATTTTAAAGATCCATCCATGATCATAATAATACAAATTTATTTATTTTATACACGAAAAGTAAAAGACCATCCTTGATCATCACAATATTAATTTTTTATTTTAATACACGTAAAAAAAAATAAAAAGTGGTTGTCCGATGACTTAAACTAAAGCAATTCCCACGGAACCTACAGGTTCACTAGTCTTGTCTGAGTTCAACTATGCTGGCCACAACCTGAGTTCAAGCGTTGAAGCCAACTATCAACTTTACCATAATCCAACCAGTTGGGTGCCCTCGCTTAAGTCATAAGCTAACGCTACTTAGCTCAGCAATTATTAGATGTCTTAATCACCCCTTATATTCAAACATTATGCGTTGTTTTTAAACGATGTGGGATAAGTTTACGATTATACTACTACCAATATTTAAACTTTACACTATCTTTTTTCTAATTAGATTATGAACGATGTGGGATAGATTTACGATTCTACAACAACCAATATTTAAACTTTACACTATCTTCTTTCTAATGAGATTGTGTTTCTTTCTCTTCCGTAGTAGCCGCCATCGTCCGGCACCATCACCGAACCGTCTTTTGTCTTCCCCACCTACAAGTCCAACCGCCACGGGGAGAGTGAGGTCAAGAGAAAAGAAAAAGAAAAAAAAAAAAGGGAGGGTTGCATGCAAGGAAGAACTTTTGGGTGTGTGGTAGGTCTCTATCTTTCTTCTTCTCTTTGTTTTTGTTCTTTATCCTTACTCTATAATTATTTAGTTGATTGATGGAGAGGATGCAGGTTTATGTATTTTGTACATAGATATATATATATATATATATACGGTTAAGAAATCTGAGGAGTTTAATTCATGTATAAACATTGGGTACAATTCTTAGTCCAAAAATTCTGCACAGAATCACAAACTTTAAAAATCAAGAAACCATATCAAACGAACGAATTTTGAACTGAAATTTTTACAGTAGATTAATTACGAGTTGGGTTGCATATCTGAAGTTTATCATAATTTTTGGGAGTCAAAATCCATATAAACTGATGCGTTCTATTCTGTCCAGAAAACTAGCTGAAAATAGTAAATTCGGGAGTGTCGTTCTCTTTGGGAATAAATCCAAAAATTATCAAATAAGTGTCAGTAGAACCGCTTACGAGTCTAGTTTCCTACGTTTCTAGCCTTGCATTGAGGGCTCGTGTATAGTAAGAGAACCATCAATTTTTTTAAAGTGCTGCTGAAAACATCCTGTTTAGACATAATTAATTTTAAATAATTATTTTGATAAGCAAATCAAGTGAGACCAATTGTGCTTCAAACTTAGGATATATTAGTTGTTATCTGGACGGTTTTTGAATTTTTTGAATAGCACGGAGTGGGTTTTGTAATTTTCAATGTTAGCGAATAGATTGGGAAAGTTTGTTTAAAACTCCATTTTATCTTAAAGTTACTTTTAATTAAGTTTCAATTTGAACCCATGTCTTGGTTAATTTTAGACCTTGAAGAACATGAACTTAGGTATTATTTAAGAGTAACGGTGAGTGGGGTTGAGTTGTGGTAGTGCGCTTTAGTGTGGGATACTTAATTTATTATTCTCTTAAGTATTTTTAAATTAGTAGTGACATGTAGTCTTCGTACTTGGCTTGGGGCATTAGTTGGGCTTTCATACTCTATTCGAGGATTATATTATTTGGTTTTTAGGTGAGTAGTTTCATGCTACATATTTTTATAAATGTTCCCCTACCTTGAACTGTTGAAAAATTAAATTGTTGTTTCAAGACTAAACCATTTTGATAAAATTATTATATTATCAATGGAATTAAATTATTTCTGAAACATGTGTGAACTTAGCATACTGTAAACTATTTGTTTTGTTCTCATGTTCATAATGGTGAACTACCACGTTTTGCGATACTGATGTGTATTGAGTATTGAGACCATCTTGTATTTTAGTCCAGGGAAATTATTCTACTGTGTGTGGTGACTCTGGCCATTAGGGAACAGATCCGGATTGGGCCGTGAACTTGTGGTTTTCTTTTTTTTGGTACATTTTTGATGAACTTTTTTTTTAAAAAAAATTGCGTTTTAGAATCTACGTGACTATATGGACCAAATAAGGTATAAAAAAAATGAAAACATATTCATTAAAAATAAAAGTGATAATAAGTTGGTGATGTTTTTAGATTATTCTACACCAGACACACAAAAAATATAAAATCTTTGATGCAAATTTAAAAAATATAATATTCAAAAGAAAAAACAATGAGTGTTTTTTGGTTAGTTGCCAACCCCACCAAATGTAATTCGTTGACATAGAAAAAATCATCATTTTATGTTTTCTAATCATCACCAAGGATGGATCCACTGGGTGCGAAAGTATATTTAGATTTTCAAATTTTAAAGATCCATCCGTGACCATAATAATACAAATTTATTTATTTTATACATGAAAACTAAAAGACCATCCTTGATCATCACAATATTAATTTTTTATTTTAATACACGTAAAAAAAAAAAAAAAAAGTGGTTGTCCAATGACATAAACTAAAACAATTCCCAGGGAACCTACAGGTTCACTAGTCTAGTCTGAGTTCAACTATGCTAGCCACAACTTGAGTTCAAGCGTTGAAGCCAACTGTCAACTTTACCATCGTCCAACCACTTTTGTGCCCTCACTAAAGTCATAAGCTAACGCTACTTAGCTCAGCAATTATTAGATGTCTCAATCACCCCTTATATTCAAACATTATGCTTTGTTTTTAAACGATGTGGGATAAGTTTACGATTATACTACTACCAATATTTAAACTTTACACTATCTTTTTTCTAATTAGATTATGAACGATGTGGGATAGATTTACGATTCTACAACAACCAATATTTAAACTTTACACTATCTTCTTTCTAATGAGATTGTGTTTCTTTCTCTTCCGCAGTAGCCGCTATCGTCCGCCACCATCACCGAACCATCTTTTGTCTTCCCCACCTACAAGTACCAACCGCCACAGGGAGAGAGAGGTCGAGAGAAAAGAAAAAGAAAAAAAAAAGGGGGTTGCATGCAAGGAAGAACTTTTGGGTGTGTGGTAGGTCTCTATCTTTCTTCTTCTCTTTGTTTTTGTTCTTTATCCTTACTCTATAATTATTTAGTTCATTGATGGAGAGGTTGTAGGTTTATGTATTTTGTACATAGATATATATATACGGTTAAGAAATCTGAGGAGTTTAATTCATGTATAAACATTGGGTACAATTCTTAGTCCAAAAATTCTGCACAGAATCACAAACTTTAAAAATCAAGAAACCATATCAAACGAATGAATTTTGAACTGAAATTTTTACAGTAGATTAATTACGAGTTGGGTTGCATATTTGAAGTTTATCATAATTTTTGGGGTGAAAATCTATATAAACTGATGCGTTCAATTCTGTCCAGAAAACTAGCTGAAAATAGTAAATTCGGGAGTGTCGTTCTCTTTGGGTATAAATTCAAAAATTATCAAATTAGTGTCAGTAGAACCGGTTACGAGTCTAGCTTCCTACATTTCTGGCCTTGCATTGAGGGCTCGATTATACTAAGAGAACCATTAATTTTTTTAAAGTGCAGCTGAAAACAACATGTTTAGACATAATTAATTGTAAATAATTATTTTGATAAGCAAATAAAGTGAGACCAATTGGGCTTCAAACTTAGGATATATTAGTTGTTATCTGGACGGTCCTGGAATTTTTCGAATAGCATGGAGCGGGTTTTGTAATTTTCAATGTTAGCGAATAGATTGGGAAAATTTGTTTAAAACTCCGTTTTATCTTCAAGTTACTTTTAATTAAGTTTCGATTTGAACCCATGTCTTGGGTAATTTTAGACCTTGAAGAACATGAACTTAGGTATTATTTAAGAGTAACGGTGAGTGGGGTTGAGTTGTGGTAGTGCGCTTTAGTGCGGGATACTTAATTTATTATTCTCTTTAGTATTTTTAAATTAGTAGTGACATGTAGTCTTCGTACTTGGCTCGGGGCATTAGTTGGACATTCATACTCTATTCAAGGATTATATTATTTGGTTTTTAGGTGAGTAGTTTAATGCTACATATTTTTATAAACGTTCCCCTACCTTGAACAGTTGGAAAATTAAATTGTTGTTTCAAGACTAAACCGTTTTGATAAAATTATTATATTATCAATGGAATCAAATTATTTCTGAAACATGTGTGAATTTAGCATACTGTAAACTATTTGTTTTGTTCTCATGTTAATAATGGTGAACTACCACGTTTTGCGATACTTATGTGTATTGAGTATTGAGACCATCTGTGTATTTTAGTCCAGGGAAATTATTCTACTGTGTGTGGTGACTCTGGCCACTAGGGAACGGATCCGGATTGGGCCGTGAACTTGTGGTGTTCTTTTTTTCGGTACATTTTTTATGAACTTTTTTTAAAAAAAACTTTGCGTTTTAGAATCTACGTGACTATATGGACCAAATAAGTTATAAAAAAAATGAAAACATATTCATTAAAAATAAAAGTGAAAATAAGTTGGTCTTGTTTTTAGATCATTCTACACCAGACACACAAAAAATATAAAATCTTTGATGAAAATTTAAAATATATAATATTCAAAAGAAAAAACAATGAGTGTTTTTTGGTTAGTTGCCAACCGCACCAAACGTAATTCATTGACATAGAAAAAATCATCATTTTATGTTTTGCGATCATCACTGCGGACGGATCCACTGGGAGCGAAAGTATATTTAGATTTTCAAATTTTAAAGATCCATCCAAGATCATAATAATACAAATTTATTTATTTTATACATGAAAACTAAAAGACCATCCTTGATCATCACAATATTAATTTTTTATGTTAATACACGTAAAAAAAAAAAAAAAAAAAAGTGGTTGTCCAATGACATAAACTAAAACAATTCCCAGGGAACCTACAGGTTCACTAGTCTAGTCTGAGTTCAACTATGCTGGCCACAACCTGAGTTCAAGCGTTGAAGCCAACTGTCAACTTTACCATCGTCCAACCACTTTTGTGCCCTCGCTTAAGTCATAAGCTAACGCTACTTAGCTCAGCAATTATTAGATGTCTCAATCACCCCTTATATTCAAACATAATGCTTTGTTTTTAAACGATGTGGGATAAGTTTACGATTATACTACTAACAATATTTAAACTTTACACTATCTTTTTTCTAATTAGATTATGAACGATGTGGGATAGATTTACGATTCTACAACAACCAATATTTAAAGTTTACACTATCTTCTTTCTAATGAGATTGTGTTTCTTTCTCTTCCGCAGTAGCCGCCATCGTCCGCCACCATCACCGAACCGTCTTTTGTCTTCCCCACCTACAAGTACCAACCGCCACGGGGAGAGAGAGGTCGAGAGAAAAGAAAAAGAAAAAAAAAACGGGGTTGCATGCAAGGAAGAACTTTTGGGTGTGTGGTACGTCTCTATCTTTCTTCTTCTCTTTGTTTTTGTTCTTTATCCTTACTCTATAATTATTTAGTTCATTGATGGAGAGGTTGTAGGTTTATGTACTTTGTACATAGATATATATATATATATATATACGGTTAAGAAATCTGAGGAGTTTAATTCATGTATAAACATTGGGTACAATTCTTAGTCCAAAAATTCTGCACAGAATCACAAACTTTAAAAATCAAGAAACCATATCAAACGAATGAATTTTGAACTGAAATTTTTACAGTAGATTAATTACGAGTTGGGTTGCATATTTGAAGTTTATCATTATTTTTGGGGTCAAAATCCATATAAACTGATGCGTTCAATTCTGTCCAGAAAACTAGCTGAAAATAGTAAATTCGGGAGTGTCGTTCTCTTTGGCTATAAATCCAAAAATTATCAAATTAGTGTCAGTAGAACCGGTTACGAGTCTAGCTTCCTACATTTCTAGCCTTGCATTGAGGGCTCGTGTATACTAAGAGAACCATTAATTTTTTTAAAGTGCAGCTGAAAACATGTTTAGACATAATTAATTGTGAATAATTATTTTGATAAGCAAATCAAGTGTGACCAATTGGGCTTCAAACTTAGGATATATTAGTTGTTATCTGGACGGTTTTGGAATTTTTCGAATAGCATGGAGTGGGTTTTGTAATTTTCAATGTTAGTGAATAGATTGGGAAAATTTGTTTAAAACTCCGTTTTATCTTAAAGTTAATTTTAATTAAGTTTCGATTTGAACCCATGTCTTGGGTAATTTTAGACCTTGAAGAACATGAACATAGGTATTATTTAAGAGTAACGGTGAGTGGGGTTGAGTTGTGGCAGTGCGCTTTAGTGCGGGATACTTAATTTATTATTCTCTTTAGTATTTTTAAATTAGCAGTGACATGTAGTCTTCGTACTTGGCTCGGGGCATTAGTTGGACTTTCATACTATATTCGAGGATTATATTATTTGGTTTTTAGATGAGTAGTTTCATGCTACATATTTTTATAAACGTTCCCCTACCTTGAACTGTTGGAAAATTAAATTGTTGTTACAAGACTAAACCGTTTTGATAAAATTATTATATTATCAATGGAATCAAATTATTTCTGAAACATGTGTGAATTTAGCATACTGTAAACTATTTGTTTTGTTCTCATGTTCATAATGGTGAACTACCACGTTTTGCGATACTTATGTGTATTGAGTATTGAGACCATCTGTGTATTTTAGTTGAGGGAAATTATTCTACTGTGTGTGGTGACTCTGGCCACTAGGGAACGGATCTGGATTGGGCCGTGAACTTGTGGTTTTCTTTTTTTTGGGTACATTTTTGATTAACTTTTTTTTTAAAAAAAGTTTGCGTTTTAGAATCTACGTGACTATATGGACCAAATAAGTTATAAAAAAAATGAAAACATATTCATTAAAAATAAAAGTGAAAATAAGTTGGTGATGTTTTTAGATCATTCTACACCAGACACAAAAAATATAAAATCTTTGATGCAAATTTAAAAAATAAAATATTCAAAAGAAAAAACAATGAGTGTTTTTTGGTTAGTTGCCAACCCCACCAAATGTAATTCATTGACATAGAAAAAATCATCATTTTATGTTTTGTAATCATCACCAAGGACGGATCCACTGGGTGCGAAAGTATATTTAGATTTTCAAATTTTAAAGATCCATCCATGATCATAATAATACAAATTTATTTATTTTATACATGAAAAGTAAAAGACCATCCTTGATCATCACAATATTAATTTTTTATTTTAATACAAAAAAAAAAAAAGTGGTTGTCCAATGACTTAAACTAAAGCAATTCCCAGGGAACCTACAGGTTCACTAGTCTAGTCTGAGTTCAACTATGCTGGCCACAACCTGAGTTCAAGCGTTGAAGCCAACTATCAACTTTACCATCATCCAACCACTTTGGTGCCCTTGCTTAAGTCATAAGCTAACGCTACTTAGCTCAGCAATTATTAGATGTCTCAATCACCCCTTATATTCAAACATTATGCGTTGTTTTTAAACGATGTGGGATAAATTCTGATTATACTACTACCAATATTTAAACTTTACACTATCTTTTTCTAATTAGATTATGAGCGATGTGGGATAGATTTACGATTCTACAACAACCAATATTTAAACTTTACACTATCTTCTTTCTAATGAGATTGTGTTTCTTTCTCTTCCGTAGTAGCCGCCATCATCCGCCACCATCACCGAACCGTCTTTTGTCTTCCCCACCTACAAGTACCAACCGCCACGGGGAGAGAGAGGTCGAGAGAAAAGAAAAAGAAAAAAAAAGGGGGGGTTGCATGCATGGAAGAACTTTTGGGTGTGTGGTAGGTCTCTATCTTTCTTCTTCTCTTTGTTTTTGTTCTTTATTCTTACTCTATAATTATTTAATTCATTGATGGAGAGGTTGTAGGTTTATGTATTTTGTATATAGATATATATATATATATACGGTTAAGAAATCTGAGGAGTTTAATTCATGTATAAACATTGGGTACAATTCTTAGTCCAGAAATTCTGCACAGAATCACAAACTTTAAAAATCAAGAAACCATATCAAACGAATGAATTTTGAACTGAAATTTTTACAGTAGATTAATTACGAGTTGGGTAGCATATCTAAAGATTATCATAATTTTTGGAAGTCAAAATCCATATAAACTGATGCGTTCAATTCTGTCCAGAAAACTAGCTGAAAATAGTAAATTTGGGAGTGTCGTTCTCTTTGGGTATAAATCCAAAAATTATCAAATTAGTGTCAGTAGAACCGGTTACGAGTCTAGTTTCCTACATTTCTAGCCTTACATTGAGGGCTCGTGTATACTAGGAGAACCATTAATTTTTTTAAAGTGCAGCTGAAAACAACATGTTTAGACATAATTAATTGTAAATAATTATTTTGATAAGCAAATCAAGTGAGACCAATTGGGCTTCAAACTTAGGATATATTAGTTGTTATGTGGATGGTTTTGGAATTTTTCGAATAGCATGGACTGGGTTTTGTAATTTTCAATGTTAGCGAATAGATTGGGAAAGTTTGGTTAAAACTCCGTTTTATCTTAAAGTTACTCTTAATTAAGTTTCGATTTGAACCCATGTCCTGGGTAATTTTAGACCTTGAAGAACATGAACTTAGGTATTATTTAAGAATGCGGTGAGTGGGGTTAAGTTGTGGAAGTGCGCTTTAGTGCGGGATACTTAATTTATTATTCTCTTTAGTATTTTTAAATTAGTAGTGACATGTAGTCTTCGTACTTGGCTCGGGGCATTAGTTGTACTTTCATACTCTATTCGAGGATTATATTATTTGGTTTTTAGGTGAGTAGTTTCATGCTACATATTTTTATAAATGTTCCCCTGCCTTGAACTGTTGGAAAATTAAATTGTCGTTTCAAGACTAAACCGTTTTGATAAAATTATTATATTATCAATGGAATCAAATTATTTCTGAAACATGTGTGAACTTAGCATACTATAAACTATTTGTTTTGTTCTCATGTTCGTAATGGTGAACTACCACGTTTTGCGATACTGATGTGTATTGAGTATTGAGACCATCTGTGTATTTTAGTCCAGGGAAATTATTCTACTGTGTGTGGTGACTCTGGCCACTAGGGAACAGATCCGGATTGGGCCGTGAACTTGTGGTTTTCTTTTTTTCGGTACATTTTTGTTGAACTTTTTTTTAAAAAAAGTTTGCGTTTTAGAATCTACGTGACTATATGGACAAAATAAGTTACAAAAAAAATGAAAACATATTCATTAGAAATAAAATTGAAAATAAGTTGGTGATGTTTTTAGATCATTCTACACCAGACACACAAAAAATATAAAATCTTTGATGCAAATTTAAAAAATATAATATTGAAAAGAAAAAACAATGAGTGTTTTTTGGTTAGTTGCCAACCGCACCAAATGTAATTCATTGACATAGAAAAAATCATCATTTTTTGTTTTGCAATCATCACTAAGGACGGATCCACTGGGAGCGAAAGTATATTTAGATTTTCAAATTTTAAAGATCCATCCAAGATCATAATAATACAAATTTATTTATTTTATACATGAAAACTAAAAGACCATCCTTGATCATCCCAATATTAATTTTTTATTTTAATACACGTAAAAAAAAAAAAAAAAAAAGTGGTTGTCCAATGACTTAAACTAAAGCAATTCCCAGGGAACCTACAGGTTCACTAGTCTAGTCTGAGTTCAACTATGCTGGCCACAACATGAGTTCAAGCGTCGAAGGCAACTATCAACTTTACCATCATCCAACCACTTTGGTGCCCTCGCTTAAGTCATAAGCTAACGCTACTTAGCTCAGCAATTATTAGATGTCTCAATCACCCTTTATATTCAAACATTATGTGTTGTTTTTAAACGATGTGGGATAAGTTTACAATTATACTACTACCAATATTTAAACTTTACACTATCTTTTTTCTAATTAGATTATGAGCGATGTGGGATAGATTTATGATTCTACAACAACCAATATTTAACCTTACACTATCTTCTTTCTAATGAGATTGTGTTTCTTTCTCTTCCGTAGTAGCCGCCATCGTCCGCCACCATCACCGAACCGTCTTTTGTCTTCCCCACCTACAAGTACCAACCGCCACGGGGAGAGAGAGGTCGAGAGAAAAGAAAAAGAAAAAAAAAACGGGGTTGCATGCAAGGAAGAACTTTTGGGTGTGTGGTACGTCTCTATCTTTCTTCTTCTCTTTGTTTTTGTTCTTTATCCTTACTCTATAATTATTTAGTTCATTGATGGAGAGGTTGTAGGTTTATGTACTTTGTACATAGATATATATATATATATATATACGGTTAAGAAATCTGAGGAGTTTAATTCATGTATAAACATTGGGTACAATTCTTAGTCCAAAAATTCTGCACAGAATCACAAACTTTAAAAATCAAGAAACCATATCAAGCGAATGAATTTTGAACTAAAATTTTTACAGTAGATTAATTATGAGTTGGGTTGCATATCTGAAGTTTATCATAATTTTTGGGAGTCAAAATCCATATAAACTGATGCGTTCAATTCTGTCCAGAAAACCAGCTGAAAATAGTAAATTCGGGAGTGTCGTTCTCTTTGGGTATAAATCCAAAAATTATCAAATTAGTGTCAGTAGAACCGGTTACGAGTCTAGTTTCCTACATTTCTGGCCTTGCATTGAGGGCTCGTGTATACTAAGAGAACCATTAATTTTTTTAAAGTGCTGCTGAAAACAACCTGTTTAGACATAATTAATTGTAAAAAATTATTTTGATATGCAAAACAAGTGAGACCAATTGGGCTTCAAACTTAGGATATATTAGTTGTTATCTGGATGGTTTTGGAATTTTTCGAATAGCATGTAGTGGGTTTTGTAATTTTCAATGTTAGCGAATAGATTGGGAAAGTTTGTTTAAAACTCCGTTCTATCTTAAAGTTACTTTTAATTAAGTTTCGATTTGAACCCATGTCTTTGGTAATTTTAGACCTTGAAGAACATGAATTTAGGTATTATTTAAGAGTAACGGTGAGTGGGGTTGAGTTGTGGTAGTGCGCTTTAGTGCGGGATACTTAATTTATTATTCTCTTTAGTATTTTTAAATTAGTAGTGACATGTAGTCTTCGTACTTGGCTCGGGGCATTAGTTGGACTTTCATACTCTATTCGAGGATTATATTATTTGGTTTTTAGGTGAGTAGTTTCATGCTACATATTTTTATAAATGTTCCCCTACCTTGAACTGTTGGAAAATTAAATTGTTGTTTCAAGACTAAACCGTTTTGATAAAATTATTATATTATCAATGGAATCATATTATTTCACGAAACATGTGTGAACTTAGCATCTTTGTAAACTATTTGTTTTGTTCTCATGTTCATAATGGTGAACTACCACGTTTTGCGATACTGATGTGTATTGAGTATTGAGACCATCTGTGTATTTTAGTCCAGCGAAATTATTCTACTGTGGGCGGTGACTCTGGCCACTAGGGAACAGATCCGGATTGGGCCGTGAACTTGTGGTTTTCTTTTTTTCGGTACATTTTTGATGAACTTTTTTTTAAAAAAAGTTTGCATTTCAGAATCTACGTGACTATATGGACCAAATAAGTTACAAAAAAAAATGAAAATGTATTAATTAAAAAGAAAAGTGAAAATAAGTTGGTGATGTTTTCAGATCATTCAACACCAAACACACAAAAAATATAAAATCTTTCAGGCAAATTTAAAAAATATAATATTGAAAAGAAAAAACAATGAGTGTTTTTTGGTTAGTTGCCAATTCCACCAAATGTAATTCATTGACATAGAAAAAATCAACATTTTATGTTTTGTAATCATCACCAAGGGATCCTTTGGGTGCGAAAGTATATTTAGATTTTCAGACTTTAAAGATCCATCCATGATCAAAATAATACAAATTTATTTATTTTATACATGAAAAGTAAAAGACCATCCTTGATCATCACAATATTAATTTTTTATTTTAATACACGTAAAAAAAAAAAAAAGTGGTTGTCCAATGACTTAAACTAAAGCAATTCGAGAACCTCTGGGTTCACTAGTCTAATCTGAGTTCAACTATCTTGGCCACAACTTTGAGTTCAAGCGTTGAAGCCAACTATCAACTTTACCATCATCCAACCACTTTGGTGCCCTTGCTTAAGTCATAAGCTACGCTACTTAGCTCGAATTATTAGATGTCTCAATCACCCTTATATTCAAACATTATCGTTGTTTTTAAGCGATGTGAGATAAGTTTACGATTATACTACTACCAATATTTAAACTTTACACTATCTTTTTTCTAATTAGATTATGAACGATGTGGGATAAATTTACGATTCTACAACAACCAATATTTAAACTTTACACTATCTTCTTTCTAATGAGATTGTGTGTCTTTCTCTTCCGTAGTAGCCGCCATCGTCCGCCACCATCACCGAACCGTCTTTTGTCTTCCCCACCTACAAGTACCAACCGCCACGGGGAGAGAGAGGTCGAGAGAAAAGAAAAAGAAAAAAAAAGGGGGGGTTGCATGCAAGTAAGAACTTTTGGGTGTGTGGTAGGTCTCTATCTTTCTTCTTCTCTTTGTTTTTGTTCTTTATCCTTACTCTATAATTATTTAGTTCATTGATGGAGAGGTTGTAGGTTTATGTATTTTGTACATAGATATATATATATATACGGTTAAGAAATCTGAGGAGTTTAATTCATGTATAAACATTGGGTACAATTCTTAGTCCAAAAATTCTGCACAGAATCACAAACTTTAAAAATCAAGAAACCATATCAAACGAATGAATTTTGAACTGAAATTTTTACAGTAGATTAATTACGAGTTGGGTAGCATATCTAAAGATTATCATAATTTTTGGGAGTCAAAATACATATAAACTGATGCGTTCAATTCTGTCCAGAAAACTAGCTGAAAATAGTAAATTTGGGAGTGTCGTTCTCTTTGGGTATAAATCCAAAAATTATCAAATTAGTGTCAGTAGAACCGGTTACAAGTCTAGTTTCCTACATTTCTAGCCTTGCATTGAGGGCTCATGTATACTAAGAGAACCATTAATTTTTTTAAAGTGCTGCTGAAAACAACCTGTTTAGACATAATTAATTGTAAATAATTATTTTGATAAGCAAATCAAGTGAGACCAATTGGGCTTCAAACTTAGGATATATTAGTTGTTATCTGGACGGTTTTGGAATTTTTCGAATAGCATGGAGTGGTTTTTGTAATTTTCAATGTTAGCGAATAGATTGGGAAAATTTGTTTAAAACTCCGTTTTATCTTAAAGTTACTTTTAATTAAGTTTCGATTTGAACCCATGTCTTGGGTAATTTTAGACCTTGAAGAACATGAACTTAGGTATTATTTAAGAGTAACGGTGAGTGGGGTTGAGTTGTGGTAGTGCGCTTTAGTGCGGGATACTTAATTTATTATTCTCTTTAGTATTTTTAAATTAGTAGTGACATGTAGTCTTCGTACTTGGCTCGGGGCATTAGTTGGACTTTCATACTCTATTCGAGGATTATATTATTTGGTTTTTAGGTGAGTAGTTTCATGCTACATATTTTTATAAATGTTCCCCTACCTTGAACTGTTGGAAAATTAAATTGTTGTTTCAAGACTAAACCGTTTTGATAAAATTATTATATTATCAATGGAATCAAATTATTTCTGAAACATGTGTGAACTTAGCATACTGTAAACTATTTGTTTTGTTCTCATGTTCATAATGGTGAACTACCACGTTTTGCGATACTGATGTGTATTGAGTATTGAGACCATCTGTGTATTTTAGTCCAGGGAAATTATTCTACTGTGTGTGGTGACTCTGGCCACTAGGGAACAGATCCGGATTGGGCCGTGAACTTGTGGTTTTCTTTTTTTCGGTACATTTTTGATGAACTTTTTTTTAAAAAAAAGTTTGCGTTTTAGAATCTACGTGACTATATGGACAAAATAAGTTACAAAAAAAATGAAAACATCTTCATTAGAATTAAAATTGAAAATGAGTTGGTGATGTTTTTAGATCATTCTACACCAGACACACAAAAAATATAAAATCTTTGGTGCAAATTTAAAAAATATAATATTCAAAAGGAAAAACAATGAGTGTTTTTTGGTTAGTTGCCAACCCCACCAAATGTAATTCATTGACATTGAAAAAATCATCATTTTATGTTTTGCAATCTTCACCAAGGACGGATCCACTGTGTGCGAAAGTATATTTAGATTTTCAAATTTTAAAGATCCATCCATGATCATAATAATACAAAGTTATTTATTTTATACATGAAAAGTAAAAAACCATCCTTGATCATCACAATATTAATTTTTTATTTTAATACACGTAAAAAAAAAAAAAAAAAAAAAAAGGTGGTGTTCCAATGACTTAAACTAAAGCAATTCCCAGGGATCCTACAGGTTCACTAGTCTAGTCTGAGTTCAACTATCCTGGCCACAACCTGAGTTCAAGCGTTGAAGCCAACTATCAACTTTACCATCATCCAACCACTTTGGTGCCCTCGCTTAAGTCATAAGCTAACGCTACTTAGCTCAGCAATTATTAGATGTCTCAATCACCCCTTATATTCAAACATTATGCGTTGTTTTTAAACGATGTGGGATAAGTTTACGATTACACTACTACCAATATTTAAACTTTACACTATCTTTTTTCTAATTAGATTATGAACGATGTGGGATAGATTTATGATTCTACAACAACCAATATTTAAACTTTACACTATCTTCTTTCTAATGATATTATGTTTCTTTCTCTTCCGTAGTAGCCGCCATCGTCCGCCACCGTCACCGAACCGTCTTTAGTCTTCCCCACATACAAGTACCAACCGCCACGGGGAGAGAGAGGTCGAGAGAAAAGAAAAAGAAAAAAAAAAGGAGGGGTTGCATGCAAGGATGAACTTTTTGGTGTGTGGTAGGTCTCTATCTTTCTACTTCTCTTTGTTTTTGTTCTTTATCCTTTCTCTATAATTATTTAGTTCATTGATAGAGAGTTTGCAGGTTTATGTATTTTGTACATATATATATATATATACGGTTAGGAAATCTGAGGAGTTTAATTCATGTATAAACATTGGGTACAATTCTTAGTCCAAAATTCTGCACAGAATCACAAACTTAAAAAATCAAGAAACCATATCAAACGAATGAATTTTGAACTGACATTTTTACAGTAGATTAATTAGGAGTTGGGTTGCATATCTGAAGTTTATCATAATTTTTGGGAGTCAAAATCCATATAAACTGATGCGTTCAATTCTGTCCAGAAAACTAGCTGAAAATTGTGAATTTGGAAGTGTCGTTCTCTTTGGGTATAAATCCAAACATTATCAAATTAGTGTCAGTAGAACCGGTTACGAGTCTAGTTTCCCACATTTATGGCCTTGCGTTGAGGGCTCGTGTATACTAAGAGAACCATTAATTTTTTTAAAGTGCTGCTGAAAACAACCTGTTTAGACATAATGAATTGTAAATAATTATTTTGATAAGCAAATCTAGTGAGACCAATTGGGCTTCAAACTTAGGATATATTAGTTGTTATCTGGACGGTTTTGGAATTTTTCGAATAGCATGGAGCGGGTTTTGTAATTTTCAACGTTAGTGAATAGATTGGGAAAGTTTGTTTAAAACTCCGTTTTATCTTAAAGTTACTTTTAATTAAAGTTTCGATTTGAACCCATGTCTTGGGTAATTTTAGACCTTGAAGAACACGAACTTAGATATTATTTAAGAGTAACGGTGAGTGGGGTTGAGTTGTGGTAGTGCGCTTTAGTGCGGGATACTTAATTTATTATTCTCTTTAGTATTTTTAAATTAGTAGTGACATGTAGTCTTCGTACTTGGCTCGGGGCATTAGTTGGACTTTCATACTCTATTCGAGGATTATATTATTTGGTTTTTAGGTGAGTAGTTTCATGCTACATATGTTTATAAATGTTCCCCTACCTTGAACAGTTGGAAAATTAAATTGTTGTTTCAAGACTAAACGGTTTTGATAAAATTATTATATTATCAATCGAATCAAATTATTTCTGAAACATGTGTGAACTTAGCATACTGTAAACTATTTGTTTTGTTCTCGTGTTCATAATGGTGAACTACCTCGTTTTGCGATACAGATGTGTATTTAGTATTGAGACCATCTGTGTATTTTAGTCGAGGGAAATTATTCTACTGTGTGTGTTGACTCTAGCCACTAGGGAACAGATCCGGATTGGGCCGTGAACTTGTGGTTTTCCTTTTTTTTTGTACATTTTTGATGAACTTTTTTTTAAAAAAACTTTGCGTTTTAGAATCTACGTGACTATATGGACCAAATAAGTTATAAAAAAAAATAAAAACATATTCATTAAAAATAAAAGTGAAAATAAGTTGGTGATGTTTTTAGATCATTCTACACCAGACACACAAAAAATATAAAATCTTTGATGCAAATTTAAAAAATATAATATTCAAAAGAAAAAACAATGAGTGTTTTTGGTTAGTTGCCAACCCCACCAAATGTAATTCATTGACATTGAAAAAATCATCATTTTATGTTTTGTAATCATAACCAAGGACAGATCCACTGGGTGCGAAAGTATATTTAGATTTTCAAATTTTAAAGATCCATCCATGATCATAATAATACAAATTTATTTATTTTATACTCGAAAAGTAAAAGACCATCCTTGATCATCACAATATTAATTTTTATTTTAATACGTAAAAAAAATAAAAAGTGGTTGTCCGATGACTTAAACTAAAACAATTCCCACGGAACCTCTGAGTTCACTAGTCTTATCTGAGTTCAACTATCTTTGGCCACAACTTTGAGTTCAAGCGTTGAAGCCAACGATCAACTTTACCATCATCCAACCACTTTGGTGCCCTCGCTTAAGTCATAAGCTAACGCTACTTAGCTCAGCAATTATTAGATGTCTCAATCACCCCTTATATTCAAACATTATACGTTGTTTTTAAACGATGTGGGATAAGTTTACGATTATACAATACCAATATTTAAACTTTACACTATCTTTTTTCTAATTAGATTATGAACGATGTGGGATAGATTTACGATTCTACAACAACCAATAGTTAAACTTTACACTATCTTCTTTCTAATGAGATTGTGTTTCTTTCTCTTCCGTAGTAGCCGCCATCGTCCGCCACCATCACCGAACCGTCTTTTGTCTTCCCCACCTACAATTACCAACCGCCACGGGGAGAGAGAGGTCAAGAGAAAAGAAAAAAAAAAAACGGGGGGTTTGCATGCAAGGAAGAACTTTTGGGTGTGTGGTAGGTCTCTATCTTTCTTCTTCTCTTTGTTTTTGTTCTTTATCGTTACTCTATAATTATTTAGTTCATTGATGGAGAGGTTGTAGGTTTATGTATTTTGTACATAGATATATATATATATATATGTACGGTTAAGAAATCTGAGCAGTTTAATTCATCTATAAACATTGGATACAATTCATAGTCCAAAAATTCTGCACAGAATCACAAACTTTAAAAATCAAGAAACCATATCAAACGAATGAATTTTGAACTGAAATTTTTACAGTAGATTAATTACGAGTTGGGTTGCATATCTGAAGTTTATCATAATTTTTGGGAGTCAAAATCCGTATAAACTGATGCGTTCAATTCTGTCCAGAAAACTAGCTGAAAATAGTAAATTCGGGAGTGTCGTTCTCTTTGGGTATAAATCCAAAAATTATCAAATTAGTGTCAGTAGAACCAGTTACGAGTCTAGTTTCCTACATTTCTGGCCTTGCATTGAGGGCTCGTGTATACTAAGAGAACCATTAATTTTTTTAAAGTGCTGCTGAAAACAACCTGTTTAGACATAATTAATTGTAAATAATTATTTTGAGAAGCAAATCAAGTGAGACCAATTGGGCTTCAAACTTCGGATATATTAGTGGTTATCTGGACGGTTTTGGAATTTTTCGAATAGCATGGAGTGGGTTTTGTAATTTTCAATGTTAGCGAATAGATTGGGAAAGTTTGTTTAAAACTCCGTTTTATCTTCAAGTTACTTTTAATTAAGTTTCGATTTGAACCCATGTCATGGGTAATTTTAGACCTTGAAGAACATGAACTTAGGTATTATTTAAGAGTAAGGGTGAGTGGGGTTGAGTTGTGGTAGTGCGCTTTAGTGCAGGATACTTAATTTATTATTCTCTTTAGTATTTTTAAATTAGTAGTGACATGTGGTCTTCGTACTTGGCTCGGGGCATTAGTTGGAATTTCATACTCTATTCGAGGATTATATTATTTGGTTTTTAGGAGAGTAGTTTCATGCTACATATTTTTATAAATGTTCCCCTACCTTGAACTGTTGGAAAATTAAATTGCTGTTTCAAGACTAAACCGTTTTGATAAAATTATTATATTATCAATCGAATCAAATTATTTCTGAAACATGTGTGAACTTAGCATACTGTAAACTATTTGTTTTGTTCTCATGTTCATAATGGTGAACTACCACGTTTTGCGATACTAATGTGTATTGAGTAGTGAGACCATCTGTGTATTTTAGTCCAGGAAAATTATTCTACTGTGTGTGGTGACTCTGGCCACTAGGGAACAGATCCGGATTGGGCCGTGAACTTGTGGTTTTCTTTTTTTTGGTACATTTTTGATGAACTTTTTTTTAAAAAAACTTTGCGTTTTAGAATCTACGTGACAATATGGACCAAATAAGTTATAAAAAAAATGAAAACATATTCATTAAAAATAAAAGTGAAAATAAGTTGGTAATGTTTTTAGCTCATTCTACACCCGACACACAAAAAATATAAAATCTTTGATGCAAATTTAAAAAATATAATATTCAGAAGAAAAAACAATGGGTGTTTTTTGGTTAGTTGCCAACCCCACCAAATGTAATTCATTGACATAGAAAAAATCATCATTTTATGTTTTCTAATCATCACCAAGGACGGATCCAGTGGGTGCGAAAGTATATTTAGATTTTCAAATTTTAAAGATCCATCCATGATCATAATAATACAAATTTATTTATTTTATACATGAAAAGTAAAAGACCATCCTTGATCATCACAATATTAATTTTTTATTTTAATACACGTAAAAAAAAAAAAAAAAAAAGTGGTTGTCCAATAACTTAAACTAAAGCAATTCCCAGGGAACCAACAGGTTCACTAGTCTAGTCTGAGTTCAACTATGCTGGCCACAACCTTAGTTCAAGCGTTGAAGCCAACTATCAACTTTACCATCATCCAACCACTTTGGTGCCCTCGCTTAAGTCAAAAGCTAACGGTACTTAGCTCAGCAATTATTAGATGTCTCAATCACCTCTTTTATTCAAACATTATGCGTTGTTTTTAAACGATGTGGGATAAGTTTACAATTATACTACTACCAATATTTAAACTTTACACTATCTTTTTTCTAATTAGATTATGAACGATGTGGGATAGAATTACGATTCTACAACAACCAATATTTTAACCTTACACTATCCTCTTTCTAATGACATTGTGTTTCTTTCTCTTCCGTAGTAGCCGCCATCGTACGCCACCATCACCGAACCGTCTTTTGTCTTCCCCACCTAAAAGTACCAACCGCCACGGGGGGAGAGAGGTCGAGAGAAAAGAAAAAGAAAAAAAAAAGGGGGGGGGGGGGTTGCATGCAAGGAAGAACTTTTGGGTGTGTGGTAGGTCTCTATCTTTCTTCTTCTCTTTGTTTTTGTTCTTTATCCTTACTCTATAATTATTTAGTTCATTAATGGAGAGGTTGTAGGCTTATGTATTTTGTACATTGATATATATATATATATACGGTTAAGAAATCTGAGGAGTTTAATTCATGTATAAACATTGGGTAAAATTCTTAGTCAAAAAATTCTGCACAGAATCACAAACTTTAAAAATCAAGAAACCATATCAAACGAATGAATTTTGAACTGAAATTTTTACGGTAGATTAATTACGAGTTGTGTTGCATATCTGAAGTTTATCATAATTTTTGGCAGTCAAAATCCATATGAACTTATGCGTTCAATTCTGTCCAGAAAACTAGCTGAAAATAGAAAATTCGGGAGTGTCGTTCTCTTTGGGTATAAATCCAAAAATTATCAAATTAGTGTCAGTAGAACCGGTTACGAGTCTAGTTTCCTACATTTCTGGCCTTGCATTGAGGGCTCGTGTATACTAAGAGAACCATTAATTTTTTTAAAGTGCTGCTGAAAACAACCAGTTTAGACATAATTAATTGTAAATAATTATTTTGATAAGCAAATCAAGTGAGACCAATTGGGCTTCAAACTTAGGATATATTAGTTGTTATCTGGACGGTTTTGGAATTTTTCAAATAGCATGGAGTTGGTTTTGTAATTTTCAATGTTAGCGAATAGATTGGGAAAGTTTGTTTAAAACTCCGTTTTATCTTAAAGTTACTTTAATTAAGTTTCGATTTGAACCCATGTCTTGGGTAATTTTAGACCTTGAAGAACATGAACTTAGGTATTATTTAAGAGTAACGGTGAGTGGGGTTCAGTTGTGGAAGTGCGCTTTAGTGCGGGATACTTAATTTATTATTCTCTTTAGTATTTTTATATTAGTAGTGACATGTAGTCTCCGTACTTGGCTCGGGGCATTAGTTGGACTTTCATACTCTATTCGAGGATTATATTATTTGATTTTTAGGTGAGTAGTTTCATGCTACATATTTTTATAAATGTTCCCCTACCTTGAACTGTTGGAAAATTAAATTGTTGTTTCAAGACTAAACCGTTTTGATAAAATTATTATAATATCAATGGAATCAAATTATTTCTGAAATATGTGTGAACTTAGCATACTGTAAACTATTTGTTTTGTTCACATGTTCATAATGGTGAACTACCACGTTTTGCGATACCGATGTGTATTGAGTACTGAGACCATCTGTGTATTTTAGTCCAGGGAAATTATTCTACTGTGTGTGGTGACTCTGGCCACTAGGGAACAGATCCGGATTGGGCCGTGAACTTATGGTTTTTTTTTTTTTGGGTACATTTTTGATGAACTTTTTTTTAAAAAAAAGTTTGCGTTTTAGAATCTACGTGACTATATGGACCAAATAAGTTATAAAAAAAATGAAAACATATTCATTAAAAATAAAAGTGAAAATAAGTTGGTGATGTTTTTAGATCAATCTACACAAGACACACAAAAAATATAAAATCTTTAATGCAAATTTAAAAAATATAATATTCAAAAGAAAAAACAATGAGTGTTTTTTGGTTAGTTACCAACCCCACCAAATGTAATTTATTGACATAGAAAAAATCATCATTTTATGTTTTGTAATCATCACCAAGGACAGATCCACTGGGTGCGAAAGAATATTTAGATTTTCAAATTTTAAAGATCCATCCATGATCATAATAATACAAATTTATTAATTGTATACATGAAAAGTAAAAGACCATCCTTGATCATCACAATATTAATTTTTTATTTTAATACACGTAAAAAAAAAAAAAAACAAGGTGGTTGTCCAATGACTTAAACTAAAGCAATTCCCAGGGAACCTACAGGTTCACTAGTCTAGTCTGAGTTCAACTATGTTGGCCACAACCTGAGTTCAAGCGTTGAAGCCAACTATCAACTCTACCATCATAAAACCACTTTGGTGCCCTCGCTTAAGTCATAAGCTAACGCTACTTAGCTCAGCAATTATTAGATGTCTCAATCACCCCTTATATTCACACATTATGCGTTGTTTTTAAATAATGTGCGATAAGTTTACGATTACACAGCTACCAATATTTAGACTTTACACTATCTTTTTTCTAATTAGATTATGAACGATGTGGGATAGATTTACGATTCTACAACAACCAATATTTAAACTTTACACTATCTTTTTTCTAGTGAGATTGTGTTTCTTTCTCTTCCGTAGTAGCCGCCATCGTCCGCCACCATCACCGAACCGTCTTTTGTGATGCCCACCTACAAGTACCAACCGCCACGGGGAGAGAGAGGTTGAGAGAAAAGATAAAGGAAAAAAAAAGGGGGGTTGCATGCAAGGAAGAACTTTTGGGTGTGTGGTAGGTCTCTATCTTTCTTCTTCTCTTTGTTTTTGTTCTTTATCCTTACTCTATAATTATTTAGTTCATTGATGGAGAGGTTGTAGGTTTATGTATTTTGTACGTAGATATATATATATATATATATATACGGTTAAGAAGTCTGAGGAGTTTAATTCATGTATAAACATTGGGTACAATTCTTAGTCCAAAAATTCTGCACAGAATCACAAACTTTAAAAATCAGGAAACCATATCAAACGAATGAATTTTGAACTGAAATTTTTACAGTAGATTAATTACGAGTTGGGTTGCATATCTGAAGTTTATCATAATTTTTGGGGGTCAAAATCCATATAAACTGATGCGTTCAACTCTGTCCAGAAAACTAGCTGAAAATAGTAAATTCGGGAGTGTCGTTCTCTTTGGGTATAAATCCAAAAATTATCAAATTAGTGTCAGTAGAACCGGTTACGACTCTAGTTTCCTACATATCTGGCCTTGCATTTAGGGCTCGTGTATACTAAGAGAACCATTAATTGTTTTAAAGTGCTGCTGAAAACAACCTGTTTAGACATAATTAATTGTAAATAATTATTTTGATAAGCAAATCAAGTGAGACCAATTGGGCTTCAAACTTAGGATATATTAGTTGTTATCTGGACGGTTTTGGAATTTTTGGATTAGCATGGAGTGGGTTTTGTAATTTTCAATGTTCGCGAATAGATTGGGAAAGTTTGTTTAAAACTAAGTTTTATCTTAAAGTTAATTTTAATTAAGTTTCGATTTCAACCCATGTCTTGGGTAATTTTAGACCTTGAAGAACATGAACTTAGGTATTATTTAAAATGGGTGAGTGGGGTTGAGTTGTGGTAGTGCGCTTTAGTGCGGGATACTTAATTTATTATTCTCTTTAGTATTTTTATATTAGTAGTGACATGTAGTCTTCGTACTTGGCTCGGGGCATTAGTTGGACTTTCATACTCTATTCGAGGATTATATTATTTGGATTTTAGGTGAGTAGTTTCATGCTACATATTTTTATAAATGTTCCCCTACCTTGAACTGTTGAAAAATTAAATTGTTGTTTCAAGACTAAATCGTTTTGATAAAATTATTATATTATCAATGGAATCAAATTATTTCTGAAACATGTGTGAACTTAGCATACTGTAAACTATTTGTTTTGTTCACATGTTCATAATGGTGAACTACCACGTTTTGCGATACTGATGTGTATTGAGTATTGAGACCATCTGTGTATTTTAGACCAGGGAGATTATTCTACTGTGTGTGGTGACTCTAACCACTAGGGAACAGATCCGGATTGGGCCATGAACTTGTGGTTTTCTTTTTTTTGGTACATTTTTGAGGAACTTTTTTTAAAAAAAGTTTGCGTTTTAGAATCTATGTGACTATATGGACCAAATAAGTTATAAAAAAAATGAAAACATATTCATTAAAAATAAAAGTGAAAATAAGTTGGTGATATTTTTAGATCATTCTACACCAGACACACAAAAAATATAAAATCTTTGATGCAAATTTAAAAAATATAATATTGAAAAGAAAAAACAATGAGTGTTTTTTGGTTAGTTGCCAACCCCACCAAATGTAATTCATTGACATTGAAAAAATCATCATTTTATTTTTGTAATCATCACCAAGGACGGATCCACTGGGTGCGAAAGTATATTTAGATTTTCAAATTTTAAAGATCCATTCATGATCATAATAATACAAATTTATTTATTTTATACATGAAAAGTAAAAGACCATCCTTGATCATCACAATATTAATTTTCTATTTTAATACACGTAAAAAAAAAAAGTGGTTGTCCAATGACTTAAACTAAAGCAATTCCCAGGGAACCTACAAGTTCACTAGTCTAGTCTGAGTTCAACTATGCTGGCCACAACCTGAGTTCAAGCATTGAAGCCAACTATCAACTTTACCATCATCCAACCACTTTGGTGCCCTCGCTTAAGTCATAAGCTAACGCTACTTAGCTCAGCAATTATTAGATGTCTCAGTCACCCCATATATTCAAACATTATGCGTTGTTCTTAAACGATGTGGGATAAGTTTACGATTATACTACTACCAATATTTAAACTTTACACTATCTTTTTTCTAATTAGATTATGAACGATGTGTGATAGATTTACAATTCTATAACAACCAATATTTAAACTTTACACTATCTTCTTTCTAATGAGATTGTGTTTCTTTCTCTTCCGTAGTAGCCGCCATCATCCGCCGCCATCGTCCGCCACCATCACCGAACCGTCTTTTGTCTTCCCCACCTACAAGTACCAACCGCCACGGGGAGAGAGAGGTCGAGAGAAAAGAAAAAGAAAAAAAAAAGGAGGGGTTGCATGCAAGGAAGAACTTTTGGGTGTGCCGTAGGTCTCTATCTTTCTTCTTCTCTTTGTTTTTGTTCTTTATCCTTACTCTATAATTATTTAGTTCATTGATGAAGAGGTTGTAGGTTTATGTATTTTGTACATAGATATATATATATATATATACGGTTAAGAAATCTAAGGAGTTTAATTCATGTATAAACATTGGGTACAATTCTTAGTCCAAAAATTCTGCACATAATCACAAACTTTAAAAATCAAAAAACCATATCTAACGAATGAATTTTGAATTGAAATTTTTATAGTAGATTAATTACGAGTTGGGTTGCATATCTGAAGTTTATCATATTTTTTGGGGGACAAAATCCTTATAAACTGATGCGTTCAATTCTGTCCAGAAAACTAGCTGAAAATAGTAAATTCGGGTGTGTCGTTCTCATTGGGTATAAATCCAAAAATTATCAAATTAGTGTCAGTAGAACCGGTTACGAGTCTAGTTTCCTACATTTTTGGCCTTGCATTGAGGGCTCGTGTATACTAAGAGAACCATTAATTTTTTTAAAGTGCTGCTGAAAACAACCTGTTTAAACATAATTAATTGTAAATAATTATTTTGATAAGCAAATCAAGTGAGACCAATTGCGCTTCAAACTTAGGATATGTTAGTTGTTATCTGGACGGTTTTGGAATTTTTGGAATAGCATGGAGTGGGTTTTGTAATTTTCAATGTTAGCGAATAGATTGGTAAAGTTTGTTTAAAACTCCGTTTTCTCTTAAAGTTACTTTTAATTAAGTTTCGATTTGAACCCATGTCTTGGGTAATTTTAGACCTTGAAGAACACGAACTTAGGTATTATTTAAGAGTAACGGTGAGTGGGGTTAAGTTGTGGAAGTGCGCTTTAGTGCGGGATACTTAATTTATTATTCTCTTTACTATTTTTAAATTAGTAGTGACATGTAGTCTTCGTACTTGGCTCGGGGCATTAGTTGGACTTTCATACTCTCTTCGAGGATTATATTATTTGGTTTTTAGGTGAGTAGTTTCATGCTACATATTTTTATAAATGTTCCCCTACCTTGAACTGTTGGAAAATTAAATTGCTGTTTCAAGACTAAACCTTTTTGATAAAATTATTATATTATCAATGGAATCAAATTATTTCGGAAACATGTATGAACTTAGCATACTGTAAACTATTTGTTTTGTTCTCATGTACATAATGGTGAACTACCACGTTTTGCGATACTGATGTGTATCGAGTATTGAGACCATCTGTGTATTTTAGTCCAGCGAAATTATTCTACTGTGTGTGGTGACTCTGGCCACTAGGGAACAGATCCGGATTGGGCAGTGAACTTGTGGTTTTCTTTTTTTTGGTACATTTTTGATGTGCTTTTTTTAAAAAAAAAGTTTGCGTTTTAGAATCTACGTGACTATATGGACCAAATAAGTTATAAAAAAAAATGAAAACATATTCATTAAAAATAAAAGTGAAAATAAGTTGATGATGTTTTTAAATCATTCTACACCAGACACACAAAAAATATAAAATCTTTGATGCAAATTTAAAAAATATAATATTCAAAGGAAAAAACAATGAGTGTTTTTTGGTTAGTTGCAAACCCCACCAAATGTAATTCATTGACATAGAAAAAATCATCATTTTATGTTTTGTAATCATCACCAAGGACGGATCCACTGGGTGCGAAAGTATATATTTAGATTTTCAAATTTTAAAGATCCATCCATGATCATAATAATACAAATTTATTTATTTTATACATGAAAAGTAAAAGACCATCCTTGATTATCACAATATTAATTTTTTATTTTAATACACATAAAAAAAAAAAAAAGTGGTTGTCTAATGACTTAAACTAAAGCAATTCCCAGGGAACCTACAGGTTCACTAGTCTAGTCTGACTTCAACTATGCTGGCCACAACCTGAGGTCAAGCGTTGAAGCCAACTATCAACTTTACCATCATCCAACCACTTTGGTGCCCTCGCTTAAGTCATAAGCTAGCGCTACTTAGCTCAGTAATTATTAGATGTCTCAATCACCCCTTATATTCAAACATTATGCGTTGTTTTTAAACGATGTGGGATAAGTTTACGATTATACTACTACCAATATTTAAACTTTACACTATCTTTTTTCTAATTAGATTATGAACGATGTGGGATACATTTACGATTCTACAACAACCAATATTTAAACTTTACACTATCTTCTTTCTAATGAGATTGTGTTTCTTTCTCTTCCGTAGTAGCCGCCATCGTCCGCCACCATCACCGAACCGTCTTTTGTCTTCCCCACCTACAAGTACCAACCGCCATGGGGAGAGAGAGGTCGAGAGAAAAGAAAAAGAAAAAAAAAAAAGGGGGGGGGGTTGAATGCAAGGAAGAACTTTTGGGTGTGTGGTAGGTCTCTATCTTTCTTCTTCTCTTTGTTTTTGTTCTTTATCCTTACTCTATAATTATTTAGTTCATTGATGGTGAGGTGGTAGGTTTATGTATTTTGTACATAGATATATATATATATATATAGTTAAGAAATCTAAGGAGTTTAATTCATGTATAAACATTGGGTACAATTCTTAGTCCAAAAATTTTGCACCGAATCACAAACTTTAAAAATCAAGAAACCATATCAAACGAATGAATTTTGAACTGAAATTTTTACAGTAGATTAATTACAAGTTGGGTTGCATATCTGAAGTTTATCATAATTTTTGGGAGTCAAAATCCATATAAACTGATGCGTTCAATTCTGTCCAGAAAACTAGCTGAAAATAGTAAATTCGGGAGTGTCGTTCTCTTTGGCTATAAATCCAAAAATTATCAAATTAGTGTCAGTAGAACCGGTTACGAGTCTAGTTTCCTACATTTCTGGCCTTGCATTGAGGGCTCGTGTATACTAAGAGAACCATTAATTTTTTTAAAGTGCTGCTGAAAACAACCTGTTTAGACATAATTAATAGTAAATAATTATTTTGATAAGCAAATCAAGTGAGACCAATTGGGCTTCAAACTTAGGATATATTAGTTGTTATCTCGGCGGTTTTGGAATTTTTCGAATAGCATGGAGTGGGTTTTGTAATTTTCAATGTTAGCGAATAGATTGGGAAAGTTTGTTTAAAACTCCGTTTTATCTTAAAGTTACTTTTAATTAAGTTTCGATTTGAACCCATGACTTGGGCAATTTTAGACATTGAAGAACATGAACTTAGATATTATTTAAGAGTAACGGTGCGTGGGGTTGAGTTGTGGTAGTGCGCTTTAGTGCGGGATACTTAATTTATTATTCTCTTTAGTATTTTTAAATTAGTAGTGACATGTAGTCTTCGTACCTGGCTCGGGGCATTAGTTGGCCTTTCATACTCTATTCGAGGATTATATTATTTGGTTTTTAGGTGAGTAGTTTTATGCTACATATTTTTATAAATGTTCCCCTACCTTGATCTGTTGGAAAATTAAATTGTTGTTTCAAGACTAAACCGTTTTGATAAAATTATTATATTATCAATGGAATCAAATTATTTCTGAAACATGTGTGAACTTAACATACTGTAAACTATTTGTTTTGTTCTCATGTTCATAATGGTGAACTACCACGTTTTGCGATACTGATGTGTATTGAGTATTGAGACCATCTGTGTATTTTAGTCCAGGGAAATTATTCTACTGTGTGTGGTGACTCTGGCCACTAGGGAACAGATCCGGATTGGGCCGTGAACTTGTGGTTTTCTTTTTTTTGGTACATTTTTGATGAACTTTTTTTTAAATAAAGTTTGCGTTTTAGAATCTACATGACTATATGGACAAAATAAGTTACAAAAAAAATGAAAACATATTCATTAAAAATAAAAGTGAAAATAAGTTGGTGATATTTTTAGATCATTCTACACCAGACACGCAAAAAATATAAAATCTTTGATGCAAATTTAAAAAATATAATATTCAAAAGAAAAAACAATGAATGTTTTTTGGTTAGTTGCCAACCCCACCAAATGTAATTCATTGACATAGAAAAAATCATCATTTTATGTTTTGTAATCATCACCAAGGACAGATCCACTGGGTGCGAAAGTATATTTAGATTTTCAAATTTTAAAGATCCATCCATGATCATAATAACACAAATTTATTTATTTTATACATGAAAAGTAAAAGACCATCCTTGATCATCACAATATTAATTTTTTATTTTAATACACGTAAAAAAAAAAAAAAGTTGTTGTCCAATGACTTAAACTAAAGCAATTCACAGGAACCTCTGGTTCACTAGTCTAATCTGAGTTCAACTATCTTTGGCCACAACTTTGAGTTCAAGCGTTGAAGCCAACTATCAACTTTACCATCATCCAACCACTTTGGTGCCCTCGCTTAAGTCATAAGCTAACGCTACTTAGCTCAGCAATTATTAGATGTCTCAATCACCTCTTATATTCAAACATTATGCGTTGTTTTTAAACGATGTGGGATAAGTTTACGATTGTACTACTACCAATATTTAAACTTTGCAGAACTTTTTTTCTAATTAGATTATGAACGATGTGGGATAGATTTACGATTCTACAACAACCAATATTTAAACTTTACACTATCTTCTTTCTAATGAGATTGTGTTTCTTTCTCTTCCGTAGTAGCCGCCATCGTCCGCCACCATCACCGAACCGTCTTTTGTCTTCCCTACCCACAAGTACCAACCGCCACGGGGAGAGAGAGGTCTAGAGAAAAGAAAAAGAAAAAAAAAAGGGGTGTTGCATGCAAGGAAGAACTGTTGGGTGTGTGGTAGGTCTCTATCTTTTTTCTTCTCTTTGTTTTTGTTCTTTATCCTTACTCTATAATTATTTAGTTCATTGATGGAGAGGTTGTAGGTTTATGTATTTTGTACATAGATATATATATATACGGTTAAGAAATCTAAGGAGTTTAATTCATGTATGAACATTGAGTACAATTCTTAGTCCAAAAATTCTACACAGAATCACAAACTTTAAAAATCAAGAAACCATATCAAACGAATGAATTTTGAACTGAAATTTTTACAGTAGATTAATTACGAGTTGGGTTGCATATCTGAAGTTTATCATAATTTTTGGGAGTCAAAATCCATATAAACTGATGCGTTCAATTCTGTCCAGAAAACTAGCTGAAAATAGTAAATTCGGGAGTGTCGTTCTCTTTGGGTATAAATCCAAAAATTATCAAATTAGTGTTAGTAGAACCAGTTACGAGTCTAGTTTCCTACACTTCTGGCCTTGCATTGAGGGCTCGTGTATACTAAGAGAACCATTAATTTTTTTAAAGTGCTGCTGAAAACAACCTGTTTAGACATAATTAATTGTAAATAATTATTTTGATAAGCAAATCAAGTGAGATCAATTGGGCTTCAAACTTAGGATATATTAGTTGTTATCTGGACGGTTTTGGAATTTTTCGAATTGCATGGAGTGGGTTTTGTAATTTTCAATGTTAGCGAATAGATTGGGAAAGTTTGTTTAAACTCCGTTTTATCTTAAAGTTACTTTTAATTAAGTTTCGATTTGAACCCATGACTTGGGTAATTTTAGACCTTGAAGAACACGAACTTAGATATTATTTAAGAGTAACGGTGCGTGGGGTTGAGTTGTGGTAGTGCGCTTTAGTGCGGGATACTTAATTTATTATTCTCTTTAGTATTTTTAAATTAGTAGTGACATGTAGTCTTCGTACCTGGCTCGGGGCGTTAGTTGGCCTTTCATACTCTATTCGAGGATTATATTATTTGGTTTTTAGGTGAGTAGTTTCATGCTACATATTTTTATAAATGTTCTCCTACCTTGATATGTTGGAAAATTAAATTGTTGTTTCAAGACTAAACCGTTTTGATAAAATTATTATATTATCAATGGAATCAAATTATTTCTGAAACATGTGTGAACTTAACATACTGTAAACTATTTGTTTTGTTCTCATGTTCATAATGGTGAACTACCACGTTTTGCGATACTGATGTGTATTGAGTATTGAGACCATCTGTGTATTTTAGTCCAGGTAAATTATTCTACTGTGTGTGGTGACTTTGGTCACTAGGGAACAGATCCGGATTAGGCCGTGAACTTGTGGTTTTCTTTTTTTTGGTACATTTTTGATGAACTTTTTTTAAAAAAAAAGTTTGCGTTTTAGAATCTACGTGACTATATGGACCAAATGAGTTATAAAAAAAATGAAAACATATTCATTAAAAATAAAAGTGAAAATAAGTTGGTGATGTTTTTAGATCATTCTACACCAGACACACAAAAAATATAAAATCTTTGATGCAAATTTAAAAAATATAATATTCAAAAGAAAAAACAATGAGTGTTTTTGGTTGGTTATAACCCACCAAATGTAATTCATTGACATAGAAAAAATCATCATTTTATGTTTTGTAATCATCACCAAGGACGGATCCAGTGGGTGCGAAATATATTTAGATTTTCAAATTTTAAAGATCCATCCATGATCATAATAATAAAAATTTATTTATTTTATACATGAAAAGTAAAAGACCATCCTTGATCATCACAATATTAATTTTTTATTTTAAGACACGTAAAAAAAAAAAAAGTTGTTGTCCAATGACTTAAACTAAAGCAATTCCCAAGGAACCTACAGATTCACTAGTCTAGTCTGAGTTCAACTATGCTGGCCACAACTTGAGTTCAAGCGTTGAAGCCAACTATCAACTTTACCATCATCCAACCACTTTGGTGCCCTCGCTTAAGTCATAAGCTAACGCTACTTAGCTCAACAATTATTAGATGTCTCAATCACCCCTTATATTCAAACATTAGGCGTTGTTTTTAAACGATGTGGGATAAGTTTACAATTATACTACTACCAATATTTAAACTTTACACTATCTTTTTTCTAATTAGATTATGAACAATGTGGGTTAGATTTACGATTCTACAACAACTAATATTTAAACTTTACACTATCTTCTTTCTAATGAGATTGTGTTTCTTTCTCCTCCGTAGTAGCCGCCATCGTCCGCCACCATCACCGAACCGTCTTTTGTCTTCCCCACCTACAAGTACCAACCGCCACGGGGAGAGAGAAGTCGAGAGAAAAGAAAAAGAAAAAAAAAAAGTGGGGGTTGCATGCAAGGAAGAACTTTTGGGTGTATCGTAGGTCTCTATCTTTCTTCTTCTCTTTGTTTTTGTTCTTTATCCTTACTCTATAATTATTTAGTTCATTGATAGAGAGGTTGTAGATTTATGTATTTTGTACATAGATATATATATATATATACGGTTAAGAAATCTGAGGAGTTTAATTCATGTATAAACATTGGGTACAATTCTTAGTCCCAAAATTCTGCACAGAATCACAAACTTTAAAAATCAAGAAATCATATCAAACGAATGAATTTTGAATTGACATTTTTACAGAAGATTAATTACGAGTCTCAAGGATCTGAATTGTTTTTCAAAACTTGAGAGAGAAGTTTTTATTTTAGACCAACCTCAAGAAATGTATTTTATAATTTATCTGTAAAATATGATATATATATATATATATGTTTTGTAAAAAGGAAAAAGGACGTCACACGTGTAGGAAAAAATGATATGCAGTTGCATAGAGTATTTTTTTAATTTTATAAGAAAAATGTTAGTGTCAAATAGCAAGTACCTATAAAAAATAAAAAATAAAAAAATAGATTTTGTTATACAATGTACGTCTTTTTTTGTACTAAGCTATGTTTGGGAAGTGACTAAAATAGCCAAAAAGTCAACTAAAACACATCACATCACCTCTCTACTTTTCTGTACACCTTTTCATAAAAAGTCCAAAAGTTACTAAAATAGCCTGTTCCCAAACCAAGCCTAAATGTACATCTTGTATAAAAATTGTGTCATGAGGATTGTAGAATGATTTCATGCTTTTTAATTGACCCGTAAAAATATACAAAATATACAGTGTATATTCAAATATTCAGAATATTGATAATTATGACTATGTATTTTTATTCTGGAATTGTTGCAACTAATAAACCCCTTGTGGAGGAGAGTACCAAAAAAACCTCTGCAAATTTAACAATTGTATTAGGAACAACTAACTTGTTACATTACAAGCCATATAACATTATACATACACATACTACACACCACAATAAACGACGAAATCACAGGAAAATACAAATTGAAAGCTGAAGTTGAGAAACTTCAAGCTGCTGCTTTCTTTGTTGGCGCGGCTTACAATACAATCATCATCCAGAAATTCAAGGAAAGCGAAATGTCATGTAATCTTGCCTTCCAGATGGAGGGTACATGTACACTGCAAGGAGCGAGATAATGATGCAGATTAATGTCGACCACAAAAACACTATTGTGGGAATTTTCCCCCTCTTCCCCATCAACCCCTTCACAAAAGGGTAAAGATGAGACAGTACCCAGAAGCTGAAGAACACGCCTCCAACCAGCTTGCTCCATTGCGGGAAGGGGCTGTACAATGTCCTGAATACCCCCACTGCAATCGCTGTCATGTTCACCAAAATGATTGTTATAGGCGGGATCATTAAAATGGTGAACCTAAATACATACAACTCTGCAAACTCATCATCTCCATCGTCAGGCGCAGAAGATTTAGAGGTCAATGTGAATGAGATATCAACTCCTGCTATGACTTTCAGTAGTCCTTGAAAAACAGCTGCAAGATGGGCACTCGTTCCACCAATCAACCAGAACTGTTCGTTTCGCCACCAATCGTGGAGAGTGATTCCAGACCATCTGATCTCAAGGATTGCAAGCATTGACAAGGTGAGCGTGATCGCCAACAAGAACACTAGAAAAGTTGTGCTGAGGGATTGGACTATGAACTTTCCAGAGAAGAGAGAAAATGCAGGCAGGAAGCAATAGGTGAGGAGGAAAATAGAGGTGAAAGGGTACATTCCCACATTGAAGTATGCAATCCTTTGCAAGAATTTCATCCTTCGTGTTGCGAAGAGTGCATTGTTTCGAGAAAAGAAGATCTCCACAGAACCGGTTGCCCATCGAAGGACTTGGTTGAGCCTATCTGTCAAGTTTATTGGAGCTGTGCCTCTAAATGCATCGGTTTCGTGACACAGTAAACCGATCTCCACCCTCTATTGTGCATTCGGTAACCAGTCACAACATCTTCAGTTACAGAACCATATATCCATCCCACTCTTTTGCCCCACTCGGTTTTATCCTCATAGAAGCAAGTTACGACACTGATTGCCTCTGCAAAACTGAAGCGTCTAAAGGCTCGCGTTGCACTGCAAGAGAACCTGCTGGCCTGCCCTGGCTACCTTTTCCTCGTAACTCATGAAGCAACCTACCCCCAAATTCAGCTACTGCAATAGAATCAATTAGAGAAGTCGAGTTCCCAAACCGTTGTGGAATCAAGGCCTTTGTAAATTCATCTTCATCATTTCTCTCCTCGTTGATTGGCAAAATCATTTCGTCGTCGTCTTCATTCTTTGCTGCTGACTTGCGCCTTCTTAACAAGGAGAATTTGATTTTCCTCCTACCAAGCCATCCATGGTGTTCGGTGGCTCTAGGGGGACTAAATCCGTAAAGAGCAATCCTCCGAAAAATACAGCCTGTCCCAACATACATTGGGCCTTGTAGTCCATCAAGTGCTCTCATGCTCACATCAAAGAACACTGTATTGTGATTTGCATACCTATCATTTGGATCAATCCCCTCAAACCTCTGTGGGAACTGAACATAACAGATCTTGTCGCCACCCCTGTCTAGCATAAAGCACATTCCTTCCCTCATAGCCAACGAATTATAGATGTAGTGATCGCAGTCAAGATTGAGAATAAACGAACCGTTAGACATAATTGCACTAGTTCGGACAAGGGCATTCATAGCTCCAGCTTTCTTGTTGTGATCAAAACCAGGCCGCTTCTCACGAGACACGTAGACTAGCATTGGCAATCTTGTATCAACATCTGTTGTGTCAATCAAGTTCTCCCCATCTGCTTCTGTCCCAAAAACTGGCTCTGTGTTAGGAGGAACCAACATTAGCTGCAGAAAAAAAAAATAGTACGTCAGTGCTTGAAAATTGGACTTAAAAACTAAAAAGTCAGGTGAGACATGAAAGAGCAGGAAGTACCTGGATTATACCCTCGTGATCGCCCCTCGAATGGCCTTGCTCTGATGTTGACCAAGTTCCAGGCCAATGAGATGTATCAGACATCCAAGTAGCCTTTGGGACCTTAACAGGTTCAAAAGAATTTTCCCCCATCTCCATCTGTTTCTTCTTTGCTCTTAGCTCAGCTTGGGCATTATATGCATCTGATCTTCGCCTTATCGATTCCGGTAAGGCATTTATCCTCACCTTGAATTCAGCATATTCCCTCTTCACTCTTCTTCTCTCTCTCACAAAATCAAGCTGTACTTTGTTCTTGAGGGGATCGCGCTTCAACCCAAAATACGCCTCGGGATTTCTTGGTTCTATCTTATGTTTCCGACAAAATGGAACCCATATCCTTGCAAAGCTTGCAGCCTCAGCAAGGGCTTCAAATGTCACAAGAGACCCTCCATCATCTGATAAATAACAAGCTAACTTTTCCACAGGATAGTCAACGGCCAGGATTGAAAGAATGGTGTTTGCTGTCACAAGAGGGGGTTCTTTGTCTGGATCAGCTGTTGAAACAAAAACATCAACTCCGGGAAGGTCAGAGAGTCCTTTGGGGTTGCGAAGGTTTAGGGCTGATGGTTCGAAACGCTCTTTGAGAACAGAGAGATCGGTTACTCTGTTAATGGGGCAGAGCTTTGGGAGCTGATCTAGAACCCATGATAGTGCAAACCAGAACTCACAGACTACGGACATTATCCATAACCACATAGCTTCATGGTTAGGATTCGAAACCCTCCATGTTAGAAAGCAAGCAAGTGCAGCAAGACGAATGAATATAAGCAACCTACAAAACAACATAAATACATCAAATTTGGAAGGAAAATTCTGATCTTACAGTAAAGTTATACACACACACACGCACAAAAACTGCAAGAATGCCATTTTGATTATGTTCTGTTTTAAAGTGCGAAGCTCTAATTCAGCACATCATTTTGTCAAAAAATTGTGTATACATTTGTATAGCATTACTCAATTTAGAATACAAATAGCCACATAAAAGTCAAGAACACAAATTACAATTGTGTAACAATTGAAATTGCATACAAATTTTGAATAAAGAATGAGCCTGGTTGAATGTGAACTTATCTTTTTAAAACAAAGAATACATGAAGATGGTATAAAACTATCACTGCCACATTAATCTGGTAGAGAATTTTGTATAACTTATAAAAAAACAATTTTCCCAATTGAAACAGATTGCTGGAAAGAGTCACTTTGAGGTAAAGCTATTCAAGGGGGGCAAAAAATGAAGAAAGCATAGCTTTCTTTAGCAATCAATTACTATGATAAGGCAAACCCTGACTCAACAGCCATCCCAAACCCAGCACAGGAAAAGGAATCACCATCAGTAAATTGTTCACTCATTAATACTAATCCAGTATAGATATGAAGAAAAAAACAGAGACTAAAATTACTCAGGAATCAAGATTAATTTCAGTGAAAATAAAGCAACAGAGAGCCCTGTTTGACACTAACCTGTATGGGCTGAGAATTGCAGCAGAAATCCCAACCTTCCTGGTTAAAGGTCTGTTACATCTCTGATTGAATTCTGGAGGGTATTCAGACCTGTCAGTCCCTCTCCCAAATTCATATCCATCTTTAGGCCATACTGCATTCCCATACCCATACGTGCCCTTGGTCTCGAACAGCCATCGAGCGTGATCAAAATCATGATTTGGGGCCTTGAACGATTGCACAAGCGAAAAGTTCTTCTCAATTCTGACACCTCCCTTTCCTCCTCTTGGCAGTGGATGTGGCTGGTCCTTTTCTTCCGAACTGGGTTCGCTTCTTTCGTCTTCGCTAACACCTATATAGACCTCTTTACAACCAGGACAATACCCTTCGCCAGTTCCAATGCAGTCCAAGTAACAATCTCTGCAAATTTTGAATCCACACTCGCACTGAGCCTTCCAAGCATCCTGAGCTTTCTCATCACAACCTTTCATTCCACAAACCAATTCTGATTTCACTCCCTTGGGTTCATCCACCGAGTTCTCGATTACATGGGCTCGAGTCACAGAATTGAATCCTCCAGTGTAAATAGTATCCTTAATGTAAGAACCCCCCATTAGGTGCCCTGATTTCTTGCTGTCTTCAAAGGGGCTAGTCTGGGACTCAGACATGTCTCGCCGATCTGGTGTTGCAGGGATGTGAACTGTGTAAGCAACACACTCCTCTGTGTTTTCTTTGGACATTGAAAGAAATTTTCTTTCGCCCGAAGATCGGCGATTTCCTCCGCTTGAACCCTTCAATCCTCTGTTACTGAGAGGTGAATTCTGATTGTTTGATGTCGAGAAACGCCGTATGGGACTTGTCAAGCCCATGCTCTGAAACGCACCTGAAGAAGAGACTGTAACGGTCACCGGAGACGAAGATGGGGAAGAAGAAGAAGCCATTTTAACCATTTTGGTGTATTGTTTCTCGGAAATTATTGTTGAATGGGAAGAAAATACAAGGGAAAATAGATCAAAAACTGGTGAAGAACAGAACCCAGATTGAGATTTCACCGAACCCAAGAGGAACGAGATGAATGAAGAAGAGGTGGAGAAAAAAATGGAATTTCAATTTGAATTTGGGAGTAAAATGAGAATATTTTGAAGGTTTATAAAAGGAACGGATTTGAATATAACGGTCGAAAGATCTTGGCCGTAGATGTTGAGAGATCCGATGGTTCCTGCTACGCTTAAACGGTCTCTTTGTGACGATACTTTTTGGATATGCTCCCAATTTCTCAAAGTCAAAAGTAAAAGGCCATTTTTTTTTTTTTTATTATTATTATTATTTTATTTTTTTTGGGTGATTGGGTAAAAAGGTTTGGAGTTTGGACATTCAATTTCAACGGTCGAATAATAAAGAGGACCTGGGCCTAGTTGGATCCCTAGCTTTCCATTAACACATCGGCATCATCTGGTTCTCCTATTTTAATTTCAAAATTAATAATAATATTATACAAATTTAGATCCCCATATAGGAAAATTTACCCATAAATCCTATTTTCTGAAAAGTTGAATCATTTAATCTTAAAAGTTTTCTTATATACCATTTAGTCTTTTTTTACATCACAACATCATCATCAAAATAACATCAAATATCATCGTCAAAACAATATCAAACATCAAACATCACTCTCTCTCTCTCTCACAAGAAAAATGATGAAGAATGAAAGGAACCATTCTTAAGGGGACAGATTCTTGCTCTTTCCAGGATCTTGAAAATAGAGAACGTAGATCAGAAGTCCATCCAAAAAAACCCCTCCATTCGCTGTATATACACGTTTGAATTCTATGCAAAATAACACCTTTCTCGCTGAACTCATGAGAAACGGGTACATTAGACCTCAAATTCTTCCAATTCCCATCAACAACCAATTTCGCTTCAACAACACCACGAACGATCACAAGCTTCCCTCCCTTCGAATCATTCGAAGAAGAATTTGAACCTTCCGATTGAGACAAAAGCGAGCGAGATCGAAGCAGCGGTGAAGGCGTCGTGAATTTTGTGGAGAGAGGCGGCGTGAATTTGAGAATACTCCGAACGACAATGTAAGCTAGGGTTATCCGAAACCTTTGCTCCGTCGGCGGCTAGGGCTATTTGAGAGAGAATCGCGGCGGCAGCTTGTTCGTGGACCGACATCGGACTAGGGTTTGTACTGTAATCTCTCTTCTTTTGCTTCTTCTTCTTTACATTTAATAGAGGGAGTGGTGGGGATTCTAGACAGAGAAAGTGGAAAGAGAAGGTAGATAGTGGTTGACGCGGCGGTGGGGCGGAAGCGATTGGTGATGGAAGATGTGATCTGAAAAATGTTTGAAGAACAATGTTTGATATTCGATTAGGCCCTGAAATTCAATTTTTTTGTTGATGTTGTTGGTCAGGAATGTTTGATGTTCATATGTTGATGATCAATGTTGGTGATGGAAGATGTGATCTGAAAAATGAGAGTTTGAAGAACAATGTTTGATGTTCAATGTTTGATGTTCGATTAGGCCCTGATGTTTGATGTTTGATAGTGGAGATGTTCAATGTTTGAAGAATAATGTTTGATGTTCGATTAGGCCCTGAAATTCAATTTTTTTTGTTGATGTTGTTGGTCCGGAATGTTTGATGTTCATATGTTGATGATTAATGTTGGCGATGTTTGATATTTGATGATGTTTTGTTAATGTTTAATGTTGTTGATGTTTTTGTTTGATGTATATGTCCTCTATGGTCAATTTCCCTGTAATGGGACCTTTCAGTGTATAAGAAAATTTTTAGGACTAAACAGTGTATAAGTTGTTAATTTGAGATTTATTGGTGCATCGTCCTTTTTTTTATCCATATTTGACTAACTTATAGTTTGTATAACAATTTTTTAGTTTTATTTTATTTTATTTATCATTTAATGTGGCATGTCTCCTACAATCATTGAGCACAAGTTTTTTTTGTGTCAATAAGAAAGTGAAATGAGAATGAATTTTGCTATCCCATCTCGTTTTACACTTTTGTCACGTTGATTATATATATTGGCATCATTTTTACTTATTTATTTCACATCTTACATATTCTATCTCTCATCATTTTTAAATTTATCTATAATATACCATATTATTTCTCATTTTTATTAATATCGTAATAAAGTCACAAAATAAATTTATCCATCACCGCCAAGTTTCTACCACCTCTCCGATTTGCCCCTTAACATGGTATAGACAGGGGGCCGTGCACTACAAACCAAGGCCAAGTTTGGCATTCTCCAAAAAAGTCAAAAAGTCACTATCTTATTTAAGTCACATCATCTTATTTAAGTTACATCACCTCTCTAAAACATCACTTCAAATCCAACCCAAATCTAACCCATATTTCATAAAAAGTCAAAAAGTATACTTATTTAGTCTTTCCAAACTTGGCCCATATCCCGTTAGGCCTGTTACAAGCCTCAACTACAAGTGGAATATTTTATAAATATGTCATAATTTTATTATTAATAAAATTTACTTGAATAAAATTAGGGTGACCTTTTCACTACCATTTTTACTAATAATAATGTAACATCTATCGAATTTTGACTTGTTCGAATTGTTTAAATTTGTACATATCGGTCATCCAGTTGGTCATCCGACAACAAAAGTAACAACCACAGTTAACAAGGGTTGTACCAGTTGTCCTGCAGTCAAGCGACATACACAAATTCAAACAACTCTCACAAACTCAAATTTTATGAATGAATCATTTTTGTTTGACCAAATACATCTCTCTTGTGGAATATTCCATAAATATCCCATAACTTTTATTTTTTTAATAAAATTTACTTGAATAAAATTAGGGTGACCTTTTCCACCCTTTTTACCAAATTCATCTCACATTTTTGTCCTCACAATGAATTTATAAGGGATGAAAAAAGATAAATGTACAAGTTTAAGAGAGAGGGGGCATTTTATGTAGTTAACAAAAATGTAAAAAAATTATTACAACATTGTCTAATAAAAATAAAAAGAAGTGTGTATTTAATAAAAAAGAATAGTGAAGATCAAATAAAAACACATATAATTAGTGGAAAGAAACTCTCAAAGGTAGCACCGTTAATAGATAAAGATTAAATTTAGCAATTAATTTTAAAAATCCCAATTTTTTTTATGTTTTTTATTTTTTGATGAAAAAAAATCCCAATCTAAGGATAAAGATGATGGTATTTCAATTCAAAAGTAAAACTGAATTGATTGATGAGAGGATTAAGACTGTTGCAAAGTTCCCATCTAAAAAATAGTTTGTTACAAGTTAAACACATTAAAGAGATAGAGCACAAGAGATCATATATTACTCAAAAAAGATAATATATTTTTAATTTTGGACCATTGTCTTGACTCTTAGGCCTCGTTTGGTAACTACATATTTTAATCAAAAAATCATTATAATTTGTCACATCACTCTCTATTTTTTTAGATATTTTTTCGTAAAAAACCAAAAAATTACTAAAATAACATATTCCTAAATAACATTACTCTAACCTACAACTAGAGTAATATATGATCATTTGGATTTTTCAATCTTTCATTTGAATATTAAGTGCATCTCGATTGTTTGTTGTAAAATGACAATATCAAAAATTAAAATTTTCAATCTTTCATTTGAATATTAAATTTTTTTCTTGTTTAAGTTTCTCGTGTTAATTTCCAAATTTACTATCAAAAATGTTATAGGCAATCATGCAACAAATTCTATCAAAAAATTTATCGGCAAATAGATAAACAAAACAACTCAAATTTATCTCCAAATCACCAAGTTAACATAATCTTGAAACCACCCAACTACATTAGAAACATCTTCAAAGAGCATCTAATGGAACACTATTATGTTCAATTGTTGTCGAAAGAAACAAAAATTCTTTGAAGTCACTATATACATGAGAAAACATGGATGGACTTCTCTTACATAGAATTTTTGTCTGTGGGATAGCTATCAAAATCAAATCTGTCTTCAGCATGTCCAACAAATTGCTGCAAGAAAGCAAACAAAAATTATTTAATTTGCAGCCATTAATTATATATATAGAAATTAAAATATCAATCATGTAGTTTAAAAGTCACAACATAAACTAACCTCGTCATAGGGTCTAATATTAAAATCATCTTGGTCAAAATGTTCAACAAACTCATAGTTTGAATCTGATATGTACACTGGTGTTCCATTTCCCACATAAGATGTATCAAAACTATTCTGCCCATACAATTTAGTTATTGTAGGTGAAGTAGAAACAGGATAGCGTATTGCCCCATTATTGAAAGCCTCATTGCTTGCATGTTGATTCAACTTCTGCATCTTAGATGGCCTTTCAATTGTAGATGAACTTGCCAAATTTCCATGAACACTGTTAGCAATCGTCAACGAGTTGAATTTGTCTGATGTTTCATCACAAATTTGCAAACCAATGTTTCTAGAACCTTGAGCAAATTTGTTTAAGGATGTTAACTGATCTGATTCGATAATATTTGGAACTTCAAAAGATAAATTCACATCTCTGCTACAAATGCTCAGTTGTCCCATTCCAAATCTGGATTGTGCCATTCCGTAGTGGTAAAAGTTCCTTTGATTAGGGAGAGGAATATCACTATTGTAGATTGCATTTGATCTTTGTTGTCCTACTTCTTGGATAGGTAAACTTTGCAATTGATGAGGTTGATCTTGAAATTGAATGTTGGAAGAAGCAAGTTGGAGATTTATTTCTTGGGAGTGCATCAAAGGTTTACTGAATTTACATTCGTGTGGTGAATTATCATCCACCCTTCGAAGATATAAACGATATTTCTATACAAAATATGAAATGTATCAATTTCCTCTACTACATAAGAAAATAATATTACTAAAATTGTATGTGTTACCTGGAGATGGCTAGCAACATTTTCCCTTGTAAGACCAGAAACATTCATAACCTCCAAAATTTTCTTCGGAACAGCATCTGCATTTATACCGCATTTATAATCACAAAATATTAAATAAGCCTTTCGTGGCAAAACCTACATAAAAATACTTCAAAAGCACAATTTAATCAGATAAGCTTCTTTTTTTTTTGATTAAAAAAAAAAAAAAACACTGTTTACCAAATTTTCCCTTAATGAGTAAAACAACATAACATATTAAGGAAACAAAATTCCCACTAAAAGGAAAAACAAAGAGAAGAAGCATAAAAAAGAATTAAAAGGAAAAGTGATACAAGCAATAAATAAATGAATTCATACTTTTGAGGCCAATTTGATTCACAGCAGCAACAAATTGTTGATGAAGCTCGGGTGTCCAAACCATTCGCTGCTTTTTAAGTGACACCGAATCATCCTTGTCTTTCCCTTCCTCTTCCTCATCCTTTTCACAATTTGAGCTTCCACAATTTTTCGAATCCATTGAGGTTATATGGCTTTCAGCATTCGACTGTTTTTGGTTCATTATTTCATCATTCTCCTCATTCTTCGATTGCTCTATCGCCTTCAAACCATATTTCTGCCTGCGGACCACATGCTTCCACAGATATTTGACAGCTTCCATCCGAATAGGTTTAACTAAGTAATCACACGCACCATCGATGATACCCTTCATAACAACACCATTTTCATCATCCGCAGACATCACTGGATTGATAATACAACATAATTACAAAAAAAAAAAAAATGAAAAACTTAAAATTAAAATTATTATTTTCATCATATGACGAGTACTAAATTAAAATTATCATTTTTTATTGAAAAAAAGAAAAACTTACTGACAACAGGCAGGTCCATTTCTAAACAAATGATCTCAAGAAGTTTAAATCCATCCATGTCGGGCATGTGTACGTCGCTTATGACAATATCAAACTTACTTTTTCCCTGTCGAAGGATTGATAAAGCATTCTGTGCACTCGAACTTGTCGTTACTGTAAACAGCTCCCAAAAAAAATCTAGTAAGGTTTTTTTTTTTTTTTTTTTCTTCTCTTCAAAACCACAATATAGGAGGCTATAAATTACCCCTCAATGTATTAAAAAAACAAAAAAGAAGATATTTAAGTGTATAGTTCCTAGTAACATTAATTTATATATGTCAATGTGTATATATATGCAAATAAAAATCTAGAAAAGAGTATTTTCTTATATTGTGGGTGGATTTGGGGGCACACACACACACACAAATATATATATATATATATATGTATATGTATACAAACAGATATAAAGAAGATGTTGAAACCTTCATAGCCACAAGTCTGAAGCATCTTTGCGAGTATTTGGAGACATGTGCAATCATCATCTACAGCAAGAACCCTAAGACCAGCCGGAAACTCAAGATTAGTAGTACAAGTACTCTGTTTCTCTTTTGTCACAGACATTGATGATAATATCCCACAAACCAAACCAAATCCACGACTACATATATATTTTTTAATCTCTATTTCACTAAAATATATACACTCGATGATGACACATCAAACATCTTATACAGTAGCAGTGAAGTGTAGTGGAGAGAATAGGGTTTGTGGGTTTGTTTGTTTTGTTTTTTTCTTTTCTAAAACAGTCAAAACCTAAAAGTAAGGAAGCTGTTAACTTTCATCAGGAAAACTACTGGGCTCATAGTTCGGTGGAGAGCGGCTCTAGCCTCCGTACCTGGTGTACAGTTTTTATATATCACACATATCAATAATTAACAAACAAACAAATAAAATTATAAAAAGGGACAGCTCCTCTCCATGCCATGGTGGGTTTTGATTCGGCCCATCTCCATAATTTAAATTAAGGTCCGTATGTTATTTTTGTAAAAATAAAAATAAATTTATTGGATCTCGATGGTAACTTGATTAGATTATATTTCTATTAACAATTTATTTTGAAAATCATAAATATCGTTAACACAAATATAATTTGATCAAATGATTATCGATAATTGATCAACGTGATCTTTTACATTAATAATATATTCAACAAGTTTTACACCTCGAACAGTTTAAATCATCCAAATGAACCTAAATCAGGCCTACCATGATCCAACACTATCTAGTCCAGTTGCAGACAACAAAAGAACATATCCCTAAAAAAAATAATAATAATAATTTATCCAATTAATATAATTGGTTTCCTATAATTCAATCAAAATTCCATACTAATTTCTCAATAACTCCTATGCACACAAATTTCACCTTTTTTTTTTTTCTTTTTTCTTTTTTTCTGGTTGAACATAGAACTAATTTCATGTTTAGCATGTCAACTTTGATTTGTGCACACAATTTTTGTGGCACTAATAGCACTAATTTCCATATAAGGCAAGAAAAGAAGAAAAAAAAAAAAAACAGTTACCAGAATAGGAAATTAGTGCCATTAGTGCCACAAAAATTGTGTGCACAAATCATTTTTCTAATTTTATTAACGTGAGACACGGATGGAATGATCACATGATAAATTGAGAAATTACCACATGATTAAAAATAAAAAGGTCATATGATCACATGATAAATTGAGAAATTATCACATGATTGAAAATAAAAGGATCAAAAATGACATTTTAATAACAATGTGAGAACGTTAAGTGTAATTAACATGTTTTTTAATTAAAGCCCAACACAATTGTTTAAAAATAAAAATAAACAAAAAAATCAATGGCCTAGTGAGACTTACAAATCTAATTTATTAAAAATATTATTTTTCCTAAGATGTCACCACAATGTATTTAAGTGTCACAAGATCACATAAGTCCCCTACATTTAAGAGTAAATTTCACGCGATCATGTGGCTTTTAATTGCATTGGATCAATTCCCAAAAAGCATGAAATAACTTCTCTCAATTACATTGTGTGGTTGTGTGCATTTCTTTCTTACTTTCATTTTTCTCATCTCTCCAAATCAGCCAATTCAATTAAACTTTTAATTGTTCTCATGTTTTTACATAAAGTCCAACGATAGTACCCACTTAAATTATGCAGAGTTGCTCTCTAGATCTTTTGCTTGTAGTGGCAACAAACTTTTATCATGGTTTATTCCATGTGATGAAAACATCATTTGGAAGGTTGTGTGTCCCAACTCTTCAAAGGCCTCAAACATTGATCATTGTTAAAGAGTTGTACATGCACAGAAACGAAGAGCTGTTCAGAACAACTTGCCAAAGAGGGGAAAAAATCAGATTCCATCGTTGTACCATTAAAAATCTCAAGCTTAAGCTTACTCGTATTTCTCAGCCCTATTGCCAAGGCAATTTTTTTTGCCAGAGCAAGGTACAACAGGTTAATACCAAAAGTGGCAACCAAATTTTAATAATTTGGGTGGGTGTCAAGAAATACATTTCTATAGGGTAATACTCTTAACAACAATAACTACCATCCAGAGTCAGATGCCGTGATAATACCTCAAAATATCCTTTTTATCATCCAAAAAACAAAAAAAAGCCAGACAAAGAAAACAGAGGGAAAAAAACTGTTGATTCAATCTTACAATTCTGAAGTTCCTAACTCTAGTTGTAATATACACACATTATGTACAGTGGATGTTGCAACAAATTCTCACCGAGAGAGAGAGAGAGAGAGAGAGGGAGAGGGAGATCCAACCAATATACATTTCCTGCAACTGAAGATAACAGGGACTGTCTTCAAAAATTCCGTTTTTTGTTCTTTCAAAATTTCAGCATCCATATAATGAGGAAAAAATATCCACACAAAAAATCCCCTTTGAATTCTGTTCTAGCTAACACGTGACTTGAGCATGGAATCTAAGACTATCGTGTCAGGAATATCTCCTTGAGGACCAGGAGGACAAGCATGATGAAGCACATGATAACAAGCACTGTTGCACATCTCACCATCCCCCCTTTCGCCTGAGTTCTCTCTGCCTGCAATTTCAATATATTTAGCATGACAGCATCCACACAACATGACTTGAGTTCTAGGAATCATAGCAAACTAAGATAAGAGGAAGTGTTCGTGTGTGTGTGTGTGTGTGAGAGAGAGAGAGAGAGACCTTCTGTAACTGTTTAAATCCCTCCTCTACTGATACAGCAACATTCTGAATGTTGTAGTCTATCCGATCAACAATTGTGCCCTGTAGAAGATTATCAACTGTCAGTAATAGATTGATAAAGAAGCATGAGGGCATAAGTATGAAGCTTTAACCTGATCTATCACTAGGACAGAGAGATCCTTCATGATTTGGGCTAGCTCGTTAACAGATTCCAAAACCTACAAAACCTTTATTTATAGTTAAAAAAAGGAGACAGTAGATTTTGACACTAATGGTAGGGAGTAAATTGCCTTCAGTTACCTGTCTGATCTCCCTTTCCCTTTCAGCAGTGAACTTTTCGCTTGTCTTCAGCTTGGCCATTTGATGATCATTAAAACCCTGGATTAATTAACCATATATTCATATTGGAGAAAAAAGTTGCTTACTTCAAATATCAGGATTTCGTATATGGAGTCCGACACAGCATAGGATGTAAGGTCACAAAGTCAGGGTTCCCAACTTCCCTTTATGGCCAAAATTCATATACCAACCATAAGTAAGGCTCTACAGATACATTGATCTTTTTGGTGTTACCCTGTCTATTAATTAAAATGATTATTATAATCCAACAAGAAGGAATTCCTGAACTCTGGCTTCCCAAACAGGACTTGCTCACGGATTCCAGAAAGGGATGTAAGGTAAACTACTAAAACCAAAGGAACTGCTTACCGTATCTCCAAATTCATCAACTTCCGATCTAGATTTATTTTCATGCAAGTTCATCTCCAAATCAAGCCCATCATGTCCCTACAACACGAAACAAACACATCAATAATGGAGCAACATTCAAAGAGTGCCAGCACTTCTAAGATATCTTGAATCAAACCAGACTGTATTGGCACCTAGCAATTCCGGAAAAGTTAACAAACAGTTAGGAGGAAAAGTTGAAATTTTTAGGAGAAAAACAGTCAAAGATATTTATGGTTTCCAATGCCAGTTGAATTCCCTCACAAACAACTAAAGTTTATGTAATTATGCACTAAGCAGTAGAGAAGTGCATGATTGTGTGTTTGTGCATGTATAATAATGCAAACCTCTTTCTGCTGCTGTAGATGTTTCAAATATGTTGACTGATTCTTCCGAAGCTCCATAGAAAGTTTCTGAAGGTCCGTAGCAAGAGAATGCTGTTGGAAAATAATTAAATGTAAGCAATCCATCTGATCATGACACCAAAAACATAAAGCTATTATTAGGGTTGGACAGCGGGTTTGGGGCTTGCATAGGCCTAACGCCAAGACACATTATGATTTTCCTAGACCAGCCCAAGCCTGACATAAATCTCACAATACCCAGCCCAAGCCTAACTTAATAAGCTCAGTTTGCCAGAATATACGAGTTATACAGTACAAAAAGAAAGGTGCAGCTTCGGTTTGAAAGCATATTGTTGATGTGATTGAAGAAAAAAAACAAAGTGACGAAAGAACACCAAGCTTTTTGATCATCAGCAGAAAGAAAAAGAGGAAAAAAAATTCTCTACATCGATTGATGCCATGTATACATATGTATTGACAGACTATATGAATCTTATGTTCCAGGTTTGTTCTGCTCATTTATAAAGCAAACATACATTCAAGTTCAGATTGTTCACAAAAATTGATCACCCAAAATCTGAGAATTGATAATTTTGAGCATAGATCTAACACCCACCAAACTTCACTCACAGACCCACAGTCAGACCAACCAATACGTGGCCAAATCCATTCCCTGACTCTGTGCAACTCCCTGATGGTTGTGCACGGTGGGTGGTGATGGTCGTTATGGGATGTGATGATAGTGGATGATGTTTACAGTGGTGATGACTTGTGTGATTACGTGTTGTGGGGATGATTGGGTGAGTGATGATGGTGGTCATGTGCAGTGGTGGTGGCATGGTAGATGTTGATTTTGGGTGATTGGTTATGGAGAGCAAGAGGAAGCTGGGGATCAGGTAGAGAATCAAAGATGAAGAGTCAAAGAGGGGACTCATAAGTTTAGGTTCATCACATTTTTAATCCAATGGTCGACAGTTTTATATGTAATATGTCATAAATATATATATAGTATTAATTATGCTTCGGATTCCTGATGCCTTTGCTTAGGCATGGCCTAAACTGAATGCAGGCTTATAAAATCCTGCCCGAGCCCAACACAAGTTCTTAAAATAAACTTGTCCAGGACCCAAAAAATAAGGCTAGGATTGGGTTGCTCCGGTTCAACCAACCCAATTTGCATCCCTAGCTCTTATCAATGCTAACATATATACAGAGACAAATTTCTACGTGCATTTATGTTTTAGCATTTAGCAAGTTATACACACACTACTGTCTCAAATGAAAATTGCACCTTCCACCTCACTCCTTAGGAGTGGCAATTCCTATCAGATATGTTCCCTTAACAACCTCCCCGCACCCGCCCCTGCCCCCCCCCCCCCCCCCCCCCCCACACACACACACACACAAAAGGATGAGGCCAAGTACAATCACCTAGTTTTTTTTTTTTTTTTATAAATAAGTACAATCACCTAGTTTTAGCTTAGCAAGAAGTAACAAATGATCAATGTCTTTAATATGATCAAAAGTAGAAGAGTTAGAAATTTCTTTTATGAACTCCAATACCAGAATTAAAAAGTCAATACGTCAAGAGAAAACACAGAAAAGAAAGGTCCAACTGACATACCAAACTAGAACAAGAGAGGAAGTAAAATGATATATGAATCAAACATGGGCATTGGCATTTCAATGGTAAATGCATCATCCTGCTGCAGTGAATTATAATGTCATCTGATGTACATTTTTCATTATAGTCTCCAACGAGAAGAAATTGAACTAAGTAGTAAATGTGTCAGAAAAATATACAATGGTCCAACCGATACACCACGTCAGGGCAAGGTGAGAGTAAGAGGGAGAAATGAAGCAATATAGTACGTAAACGAACAAGGGCAATGTAAATACAACAGTTGGTGCATAATCCAGCTGCAGTGAATTATGATGTCATCTGATATGGTTTATGATGAGAAGAAAATCAAGAAATAATAACAGCAGAAAATACAGGTAAATATCAGAACCATACCTGCACATTTTTCCTAATATTTGAATCCTCAGATGGCCCACTTGCAGAAAGTTTATGTAATCTCTTCTCAGACTTCCTTAATAGATCTGTAATCTCCAGGCTAAGAGCATTTATAACACGTTGATCTTCTTTGCCATCTCCAAAAGAGGGTGTTAAAGCCTTTGCATGAGCCTTGACTAACTCTCTCATTTTACCTCTAATACGCTGTATATTGGCACCTATTTCTTCAGAAACATCCACCCAATCTGGAGGCAGGCCCACAGTAAACGCATCATTACTGCAGCAAGAAAATGATAGATATTTGATGTCATGTTGGAACTAAAAATGTGGCTTCCAGTAAATGGAAACAGCATCGCATAGTTCAAGTCATGAAACTCAAATGATGAAATTATGGCACAAAGCGTAATAGCATGGACAATGGTGAGGGTTAGTGAGAGAGATTCATCTATACAACCTATCACACGGCCAAACACAGAACACTGCACCCGTATTCTAGGGCATACTCCCATAATTACTCACACTTTGCTTTTCTGGTATCAAGTAAAAGACAGCACCTCAAGTGAAGTAACCTTCAAGCTCCCCAATTCACTCTCCAGCCAACTACCTCTTTTATTTTTGAGAACCAGTCATCCCACATTTTTTCTTGTCATGTCTCACAATCCCAAACTTCATCATGCTTTGCTACCAACCTCCATATACAACGATCACTAAAATATATTTTTGCCCCCAAAAAAGGTAAATTGAGTGTTTTCTATTTATTATTATATTTTCACTAGATTAGTTTTTAGTTTTTTTTTTTAAAAAAAAAATTCATATGAAAGATTCTAAAAACCAAACCAAACATAAAGTTCCCATAAACATGAAGTTTGGCATGCATAAAACTATTTCAAATAAGAAAAAATTAAACAGAGGCTGTTGGAATTTTAGCTTGGGCTCTTTTTAATAATGTTACACTTTTTGAGAAATGATTTTATAGGGTTACAAAAGTTGCAAGCTTAGTGTTCCTTGCCCAAGGAGAGGCTAGGGTATATTCATTTCTCTAAGCTATCACTTGAAGCTTATGGGAATGAGATAGGTCTGTGAAAAGTTTTGCAATCATAGGTGAGATGGAACAAGAAGGATTAATGGACAGCAAGGATCAGGATTTGTTCAGAGCTTAAATTCAGTGTGTCATAGATTCCAAATCACATTGAAGCTTAAACAGTTTAACAAAAGAATGTTTCAAATAGTTAACGCTAAGCAAGAATTCAGGACAAGGGAAGGGTTATAGTACCAATCCTTGCAAAACATAGAATCCTGTGAAAAAACCTATACAACTTATTGACTATTTATCCTATACTATACTACCAAAATATGCCAACTTTAAACAGTTTGGTTAAATTTGAGAAACATTACCAAAAATTATGCAATCAAATGGCTTAAATACCTGAAAAATCTGTGCCAAAGAATCATGAAAGATAAAGCAATAAAATTTCTAAACCCTAGAATTCATAAATGGGTTTTGAACATTCTAGACTCATCACTATTGTACCTGGAAGGGCCAGGGTCGTCCGTGCTGAGAGGAGTGTAGGACCGATTGGAATGAAGAAATGATGTGGTGGCCATTTCAATCACCGGACCACCAAACGTTGAATTAGAAGAAGAAGAAGAATAAGAAATCTCAGGAAAACGATTACTGTTCAAAGTCTGTCTGTACTTTCTGAACACAGTTGTTCGATTCCTCATCGCCATGCCAATGAAATCGAAAGCTAAAACGCTAACTCTACAGATCTTCAATTGAAGAAGCAGCTGAAAATCAAAATTCTAGGGTTTTGCGTACAGATACAGAGCGCTCTCTTCATGTGCTGATTTTGAAATGTTTTCGGCGGGTGGGTTCCGGGTCAATCGTTAACCCGGAAACCGTTTTATATACGTGGCAAAATATTAATTGAGGATGGGGATGTTCACAAAATAAATTTGACTTGTGAAAACAAAAATGCTAAAAACTCAAAAAATTTATTAAATATTTTACATGAATGTGGGATTTTTATAGGATTTATATTGTATAGATCTCACATTCATATAAGATATTTGATAAAAATTTTAATAAAATTTTAAAATCTTTAACATTAATCCTTATAAAAAATAATATACATTTATTAGATATATATTCTCAACAACTATACACTGTTTTAATTATGTTTTTAATAAAACAAAAGTTGATCTTGATTATTTTCAATATTTTTTTCCGCATATTTCTCATTTTTCATCCCTAACATATGTCCTGTCACATCCATTGATCCTTTACTTTTCTGTCTCATTACTTATATATTTAAATTCAGCAATGGTTCATCCCCCTTTTTTCTCCACCCCCTTTGACCCCCTCTCTCTCTCATTAGTTACATTTTCTTTTTTTTTTCTTTTTTTTCCTGCTCCTCCAATCACCACCCGTCACGTGGCAAAGGGGGTGAAGGGGGTGACCCCCTCAACCTTTATTCATTTAAATTTTGTGTACTGTGCAGTGTTGTTAGATCAGTTTGAGAGTAAAATTATAAATCAAATGACGGGTTGATGGATTAACAAATTGGGATTTGGACGGTTTTTGATTAGTGATTGAAAGATATTCTAACTAATTATCATATATTTACATAATATATAACACTAATTTGTATAATATTTTTGGGAGACTTATTTATAAGTCCTTTTTTAGAACCTTATGCTAGGCTAAGTCCTGTGTAATTTCTTATAGAGTCTCAAGTCCTATTTTCATAACAATGTATTCCACAAGATCCTAATCTTACCTTCCCTCTCTTGCTCTCTCTCACTCCCAACCACGAATTGATATCAATCTTGTCTGTTGCCATAAGCTTCTTCGCGAATGGTGTCACCACAATCTTCCAGGGCGATGGAGGCGGCAGCGGCGGCAATGAGGAGGAGGAGCAGAAGGAGCGGAATGAGAAGAGGAAGTGGCGGCTTTGGCTTTGGCGATTTCGTCTTGGGACTTGGCTAACAAACCAATCGGAGCTCCAACCAGGGCGACCTCGCCTTCGCCAACAACAATGGCAGCAAGAATGCCGTCGTAGAAGGTCTCAACATCCATGTCGGCCTTGTCGGACTCGACGAAGAGATTAACAATGGAGATCTCAATTGAAAGTCTTCAACTATGCTTGTTTGTGTAGTAAACAAACATCTGTTTCTGATGTTGTGGAGTAGGTTTTGAACACTGATTGCAGAAGATATTTGATTTCGTTTTTGTTGTAATGATTTTTTTTTTTCTTTAAATGCCTATGTTTTCTTTGATTTTTCTATATAAAAAAAATAAAAAAAATTCAAAAAATAAATAATTTTTTAAATTTTACAATTAATAATACAAAATAAAAATATATTAAGATTATATATCTATTTCAAAACAAACGGATTAAAAAAATAAAAACTTATTAAGTTTGCGAAACGTAACGTGACACATTACGTTACGTTTATGTAAATGTCACATTACGTTTATATAGGTGTCACATTACGTTACGTTTATATAGGTGTCACATTACGTTCATATTGGTGTCACGTTACGTTTATATAGGTGTCACGTTACGTTACGTTTATATCAATTTCCTATATATAGTTTTATTACTAATTTATGATATTATCAACTAATATTGAGGGTAAATGTGTCAACAAACTTCCCACAGGATTTATGGGAACATAAGTTTTTTAGTAGGACCATATGTAGCATAAGTCTCCCTAATAAGACTTCTAAATAATTTTCCCAATATTTTTTTATATATATAATACAAAGTAATTTTACATAATATATTTCATATATATAATTACTAATTTATAATAAATTTCATATCTTAAATCTCTCACACACTCATTTTTACAGTGATATTTTATTGAAAGTTAAAAAATATATATGTATTAATTATAGTGGAGCGATTTAGAAGGCTAATTATAAATTTTAAAGTTTAAGTCGCGGTAAACGGTTAAAGCGGTACGAATAAATACAAATCGGTATAATTTTAACAGATTGAGCAGTATTTTGCGCAGTCCTAATCACCGTATCCACTTTAAACACTCCCAATTTCATCTCTGCCGCCTTTGCAAGTGATAACATACACCATGTCAGCCTCATCACATGCCAAGAAATTCACCTCATTTTATTTTCATTGTTAGAATTGAAAACAGCATGAAATTCAAAGAAGACATCCAAACTTCTTTTCTTTCTTACAGGCAATTAAAATGGAAACAGAAACAGCAAATACAGCATAAAACAAATTTCACTACCAAGTTAGTTGAAATTCATTGTCTCTTAAGGATGAACAACAAAGTCAGTTTGGTCAATCAAAAAATTGATATACAGAAACACCAACTGCATAGTTCAAGATTAATTAGTTTGTTAAACTTGACGAGGAAAAAAAGAAAAGGGTTAAAAGATCAACTAATGTTTTGGACGAAGCTTCCTAATCAGCCACTTCTTCTCAGTTTAACATCCAATGCCAAAAATGTTTTTGCTTTCTTTTCATCCTCCAACAAATCACAAGCATCCAAAATAAAGTCTTCATCCATGTCAGGTAAGGCCTGGATTGCTTCTATCACATTCTCTACTGATATGGAGCTTGAGTCCTCGTCATCCTTTTTCTTATCTGCCAAACAAGAAACTGCAGTTGCCATCTCACGAAGAGCACTAGACATGCCCTCATTATTACCCCAACCTTTTTTGGAATGTGCAGAATATGATGTGTTTTCTAAATGGCGCTTGTTCTTAAAACCCTCATGCGATGGCTCCTGTACATCACCAGCTTCATCTTCACTTCTTCACTAGAAACTGATTCAACTGGATATTGAAAATTGTTCAATGGTCTAGCAAACTTAACTTCTGGGATATTGTCTTGTTGGTCTAAATTATGATCTGAGACACTGTCTCTTCCATCACTGCTCAATTCTCTGCATATCCCACACAAATCTTTATAGTATGGCTCTGGTCTAGTCATGTATTGCCGTGCATCTTCATGTGCCTGCACATTACCAACTAGGACTTCAAGAACAAGATTGTGTAATGAAAACTATGTAAAAATCATTTAGTTTTGTTTCCTCAAAAATTCAGCTTGGAATGGGTTGATGGATCCTTTTGAAAACAACGGACTGCATTCACTGAAGAACAGGAAAGGAAGGAAGAAAGAGGGGTGTTGTAAACAAAACAGAAATTAGAATCAATTTAAGGCAGTAATAGACTAAACCAACGGCATTTCTCAAGTTCCAGATATAACCCAACATCTAAAATGGAAAAGCTGATTTTCGTGGATAATGTATGATAAAAGAAAAAAAACGAATCAGAATGTCATTCCTTGCAGATGGCTCATAATTAAATCCCTATATAAAATGATGTAGCAAGGTTGATTTTGAAACTAATGAGAGAATAATTTATTTCTAACGAAATAATTGAAATTGATTTAGAATGGGTAATATGTAGTGTGTAGCTCTCTGAGAACAGATAGTGTACGGGAAAGAAATACACCTTCTCGTATAATCCTGTTGATCAAGTCCGCGTTCCTTCGTACGACGTCGTTCCACCACCTGAAAATACCAACGTGAGCTAGCCGGCGGGTGTGTGCCGGAAACCTCTCCGATGCCTAAGTCAGTAAGCAAGACAAGTAGGCAAAAGCTCAATGTATTCAGGGAGCAAAAGTTGCATTACCTCTCCAAAGGTGATATTGGTGAGCTTATATAGGTTTCGCGTGGCACAATCCTGGTAGGACTCTTACTCCTCCGTGCATAGAGTCCTTCTAGGATTACTCCTCCTTACGTAGAGTCCTTCTAGGATTCATACTCCTAGAAGATAATGCTTATTCTCTGACACCCTCCTCACTGCTTAAGCCAAGTGAGATGGTCCTTCTACGGCCGAACTCCAAATGATCGGAGTAACCGTTAGTTCGGTCCTTACTTCTCTTACTTACCTCGGCATTCTCATGCCTAGGCCGAGCTGAACATAAGGGAGTTAAGCCGATCTTCATTCAGAGTCATAGTTTACCTCGGTTTCCCACATGCTACGCCCGAAGTAATCAATGACGGCCGAACTACCTTCTTTGTACTAATCGAGCAACTCTGAGACGAACTAATTAGTTGGCTCCCCATTCCTCACTCCTACTCCGGTTTAGATGCCAAGACCGGACTACCCAGAGAAGTGACCCGAACTAACGGACTAGAAATCGGGCTACACCACGTAAGTCTGTCATGGGACTACCACAACACTCCTCTGCCAGGTATCGCTACCTTCTCCATTTGGGCTTACCTCGGCCCAACTACCAGCTCGGCCCACTTAAGTATAAATTACCCTCTCAATTGCCCCTTAATTCCATCTGCAAAGCATGATTGGGATTACCCGTCTACCAACCGAGCTAGTCTTAACCTCTCGGTAGAGCTAAAACACTGTTAGCCTTTCGGTAGAGCTAAGACCCTTTAGTTTATCCAACCGAGCTAAACTTGGGCCGTACTGTGCACGTCCGGTCAAAACGTCTTTTCACTCTTCAGAAACTAAATCGTTCAGTATTCCATGACACGTGGCAGGCTCTGATTGGCTTTTCACAGCTATCGCGCCGCCCTCGTACTCCGAAAAAATTAAACAGTTCCCGCCCATTTGGCCATTTTCACCAAAAGAACCTTTAATTTTTGAATCATACTATCCTCTGTTCATCTCCTCTCTCTCTACTGCCTCTGAAGCTCGTGTTCTTGTTTGCGGCTGCATCAATCCTTCAGTTTGTCTCCTCTTCCTCTTGGTAAGTACACGAATCTACTTTTGTTTATCTGTTTTTTTTTGCTTCCATTTTAATCCATGGTAGTCTATGTGGTGTGTTTTTGCAAAACACTTTGTTTTTCTTCCCCCATATCTGTACTTCTTGAAGAACTTCACAAGAACACATGGAACATACTGATTTAGCTAGTAGAACACCCTTTCGATCTTGGTCCATGCTTCAACCGAACTAGAAAACTGTCTTTGCTATATAAAAATCTAGGCAGACTGAAACCGAAGTAGAACTTAGAGCATACCACAGTAGTTTCATAAGGCCAATAACCGAAATGAAAACCAACCGCGCTAGCCACTCATGAGCACATAACCGAGCTAAAACTTCAGGGGCCAAGCCAGCATTCAGAGTTCCCAAACCGAACTCAGAAAGCTGCCCCTTAACGTTTAGCCGGGATAACGAAACCAAATAGTAAAACCGAGCTAAACGAATGCCCTGTCAAACCGAGATATCATGATCCTTTGCAAACCGATGTAGATAACATAGCACCCTGTAGAGCCGAAATAAGATTAGCCTTTTCTTGCTTTGTTTACATAGTACGGTCCTCGATACAGGCTTATGACTTGTCTTTTCACTTTGCGGACTTAGGTTTCGAGCACGCCCTAGCGCTCGGTAGAACTCTTGAGCACACTTTTTTCAACCGAAGTAATTTATTTATAACTTATACAATAAAATGGAGAAGTATAGGTGCCTAGTAGAAACCCCAGGTGGCCTAGCTGAATTCAGGAAGGACTACCAAATCCCAACCGATGTAAACCTGGTCCTAGCCGAACAAGACATAGAGCCATGGGACAATGAAGGCTTTGTCCCTTTTACCATTCAGTCCATAGTAGAGACCGGACTCAGATTCGATCCAAACGATATGCGAATTTTTAAGACAAACCAGACTATGCCCCACCCAACTGTCCACCAATACATATAGAATAATAATGGGTATAGCCGCTCTAAACCAACAAACCGGTCTCAACCTCGGTTTAGCCGAAATACTACACCAATACTCAATAGGCTCAAAGAATGACGGCTGGTGTTATTACCTTAGAATACGCCGAAGCCGCGAAAAAATAATCAAACACACACTGGATAAGGATTTAGCAGCGATGACTTCTTACGGGTTTACGGAAATTTTGAAGACTTTCGTGCCCGGATCCTGGCGAAGAATAAAGCGGAAGAAAGGAGAGCGATATTCATACTTGTTTGCACTCCTTAATTGCGTTTATTTGACTCCTCTCTATAACCGAACTAACACTTGTTCTATTTTTTGCAGATTCACTTTCCTCCATTCGATCGGACCCCAACTTAGGAGTTCTCCGCCGCCTTCTTGAGTTCGAGAGAGAAGTTGGGCTAAACTCCTCGACTTTGAATCGACTTACTGTTACTCGATCGCCATAAAGCAAGGGTGGTGACTTCCTCCTTGAAGACCAACCTAAACCGACCTTGCGGAGATCGTCCTTGTTCCCCTAACAGCCGAACAAGAGATGGCGAAGAAGAACAAGATGAAAGCCATGCTCACCGCCACCACAAGGGCCGAAGTGCCACCAACTCAACAAACCACAGAAGCCGTGGTAGCACTTCCCTCATGACCATCCTCCTCACGCCCGAGCTAAGCGCGCGGACTCTTGAGAGCGGCGTTTGGTTGATGAGGTCGACCCCATCCTTCCACCGAGCCTCGAACTTAACCTTCAACCGGAATCCTCTGACCGAGCTGTGCCGAAGAATAAATGGGCTCCACCCTTCGTCTTCAACAACCGAGATATCGACGAAGATGACTCCGTTGTTGCTGACAAGGATCATCTACTGGCCTTCAACCTGGCCAGGGGTGTGTGTCTTCCCAAAGACATGGAGCACCACAATAAACAGTTAAACACCGAACTGAAGGCCATCCGGTCATCCACCAAATCCATGATTTTGGTAGCGGAATTGTTTTCCTCTGATTAGTCTAATTTTTCCCAACTCTTAGTTCGGCTAACAAGGAATTCTCCTTTTGCAGGCCATTCAGAAGAACACCATTGCCCATAAACAAATAATGGAACTTCGCAAAACAACAAGGCACGCAATAAGGGACGCCGAAACCAGGGCGGCCGAGCTGGCGTTGTCCAAACAAAGGTCGGCCGAGCTGGAAGCCGAGGTAGCTCGCCTGACCGGACTGGTTACCTCGGCTGAGAGCGACAAACAGCGCGCCGTGACCGAGGTGAAGGACCAATACTTATGGGAGATGGCGGAGCTTGAAAATAAAAAGAACGCCGAAATATCGGTGTTGGAGAAGAAGATGGAAGATGCTTCCAAGGAAGGCTTCAAGGAAGCCGAAGCAGGCTATACTCTGCAATGCGAAGCAGCGAAGAATTTGTTCTTTAAGTGCGGCTGGAGAGGTGCAATGGAGAAGATCGGTTGTGGTCCTGAAACCGAGGTCTACAACGCTCCGGAGCACTTCATTCCGGTCTCACTGCAAGACTACGCTGATGAAATCCAGAAACAATTTCTTGGTTCATCTGATGATGATGATGATGACGATGAAGAGGCAGCCGAGACTCAAGCTATCCAAGAGCAAGGTGGTGATCAGTCAGCTCGGTTGGAGCGTACGATTGAAAACGTGGCGCCCGAACTGCCAACCGAGACTACTCTGATTGCAGACACTGGAGTACGTGCTGACCTTGGAGCCGATCTGGATGCCGAGATGGATGATCTTTTTTATTGAACTTGTACTTTTTTCTTTCTTTTGTGTCTGAATTTTTGTAACCGGGCCATGGCCCCACAGTTGTACTTGATTTTGACTTTGAATGAAAAAATCTTTCCATCAAGTCTTGTTTCGGTTGTGTATGTATGCCTGTACTTGTAATGAATTTATTTACACAACTGTGATCTCGGTTAGCTATCTAACTCACTAGCCAACCACTCTTCAGCCGATATAACATACTTCGGTTGAAGAGTATAAAGAGTTGGTTTAATCCGATAACCACTCTTGTAGATATAACTTACTTGGTGAAGAGTACCAAGATGGTTTAATCGACCAACCACTCTTCACCTAGCCCATACTTAATTTGAAGAGTACAGAGTGTTGGTTTAATCGACCACTCTTGACCATTCACATACTTGGTGAAGAGTACAAAGAGTTGGTTTAATCGACCAACCACTCTTCACCGATATAACTTACTTGGTGAAGAGTACAAAGAGTTGGTTTAATCCGATAACCACTCTTGACCATTCACATACTTGGTGAAGAGTACAGAGAGTTGGTTTAATCCACCAACCACTCTTGACCATTCACATACTTGGTGAAGAGTACAGAGAGTTGGTTTAATCCGATAACCACTCTTGACCATTCACATACTTGGTGAAGAGTACAAAGAGTTGGTTTAATCGACCAACCTCTAGGTTGGTTTTTCGACCAACCTAGAATGTAGTGTTTGGTTATTCGACCAAGCGACTGCAGCCTGGATCCTTATCCTGGGCTTAGGAAGGGTCATAGTTGGTTTAATCCGGCCGACTATGATTACAATGCTATTTAGCTTAAAAAGTTACTTTCTACTAGAAACAAATATGCTAAAGAAGAATCCATTTGTTTTTATTGAAAGTAAAAAATTACACATTCTTTAAAGAAAAAAGCTAAAAATAAAATAACTTAAGATTGGCCGTGTTCCATGGCCTGGGAATTGCTTTGCCGTCCTTGTCTTCCAAGTGGTATGCCCCTTTGCCTGCTAATCCGACCACTTTGTAAGGACCTTCCCAGTTAGGACCTAACTTGCCATCCCCTGGGACCAATGTGTTGCCCATAACCTTGCGAAGTACCCAATCGCCGATCTTGAATTGCCTTGGATGCACAGTTTTGTTATATTTCCTAGATAGCTCTTGTTGATAGGAGGCGATGTGAACCAATGCTCTGTCTCTTCTTTCTTCCGCAAGGTCAAGTTCCAATGCTATAGCTTCGCCATTTAAGTCTGGATCAAAATTTTCGCTCCGAATTGTGGGGAGTCCGACTTCTAATGGAATGACTGCTTCCATGCCATAGGCTAAGGAAAATGGAGTTTCTCCTGTTGACCGCCGTGGTGTGGTGCGATAAGCCCATAAAACATGAGGGAGCTCTTCTGCCCACTTGCCTTTGGCTTTCTCCAACCTTTTCTTCAATCCGTCTAAAACTACCTTGTTTGACGCCTCGGCTTGACCGTTTGCTTGAGGATACGCCGGTGTAGAATTGTAGAACTCTATCTTGTATTCTTCGCAAAAGCCTCTGAAAATTCTGCCATCAAACTGAGTCTTGGTTATGCGAAATCGATTGCTTTTGGTATGCCATGAGTAATGATGTTACGCGGACAAACTTCTTCACATCTTTTTCCTTGATTGGCCAAGGCTTCGCTTCCACCCACTTTGTGAAGTAGTCATTCTGTGAGAAAGAACTTCTGTTACTGGTCTTTGTTGGGAGTGGTCCCACTATGTCTAAGCCCCACATTGCGAAAGGCCATGGACTAGTGAGAGGTAGGAGTTCTCTGGCAGGTTGATGTATTTGATGTGCAAATTTCTGACACTTTTCGCATTTTTTGACATACTTCTCCGAATCCGCTTGCATATATGGCCACCAATACCCCTGTGAAATAGCTCGGTATGCCAATGATCTTCCTCCTTGGTGGCTGCCACAAACCCCTTCATGTATTTCAAACAAGAATGCTTCTACCTTGCTGGGGTGGACACATTTTAAGTAAGGTTCTGGGAACGACTTCTTGTATAATGCCAGGATGGAGAGAGCCAAAATCGTTCGACTTGGCTCTTATTCATTGGTTTCTTTCTTATCTTCTGGTAGAGTGCCATCTTTCAGGAACAGTATGATGGGATCCATCCAAGAAGGACCTAACTCCGCACAACATACCTCTTCAGCTTTTGGATCTTCAATACATGGTCTAGGCAGGTAGTCGATCAATAGTGGATGAGGGATGGAGGTATCTGCCATTGAAGCGAAGCCCGCAAGTTAAATGCTGCTCTGTTGTTCTCCTCACCTTAATCTGTTCTATTCGGCGACTTCAAACTTCTTGATCTGTCTGACTAAGTCTTGGTACTTAGCCATTCTTTCATCCTTTGCTTCATAATCGCGAAATTTGATTTACCACCAATTGTAGTCATTGTAGACCATTAGTTCGGTGGCCTTGGTAGGCCGATTTGAGCCTAAGAAGCGCTTCATACTCATTCATTATTCGATGCTGGGAAGCCGAGATTGATAGCTTGTTCCACGACTAGGCCGTCTGGAGAGATGAGGACTATGCCAAGTCCTGCGCCATGTCGGTTAGATGCTCCATCCACAAAGAGCTTCCACATCTCCCCAACAAACAACTTCCAGCATGTGGAGGGATCCGATGATGTTGTGGGGTCTGGAATGTCGTTGGGGCTTTCTTCATGATCCATGGTTGCAGTCTGCCCCTTGTCTTCTGATGGGACCAAGTCATTGGTTGTAGGCGAGTTCTGACTTGGTGTAGCAAGGTCTGCTTTCTCCTTGCCTTCTCTACTATGGTCTGCCTCGGGCTCCGGCTGAGTAACCTGGACTAGGGGTTGCGCTATTCCGGCGTCAATCTCCATCCCTAGTTCGGTTATGTCAGTCAGATCGATTGGGCAGACTTGGTGGCTTCCAGGAGTGAATTCTGCGACGAAGTCTGCCAAAGATTGGGCCTTTACTGCGGTTCTGGGTTGGAACTTCACATCATATTGTCCCAACTCCACTGCCCACTTCAAAATCCGCCCAGAAAAGTTTGCCCTCTCAAACAAAGCTTTTAGTGGAAAGGCTGTGAGGACGACAATGGTGTGGGCGTGAAAGTAGTGCGCCAATTTCCTGGAGGCCATCATTAAGGCCAGTGCTAGCTTCTCTAGAGGCAAGTACCTTGTTTGGCTCCGGCAATGTCTTGCTGACATAGAAGATCGGTAGATGTTGGATTCATACGCTCGAACCAACACTTTGCACTTATCGCGTCTTTGAGATCGCTAAGTAGAGGAAGAGTTCTTCTCCAGTCTTTGGGGTGACAAGTAGTGGTGGAGAAGACATGTATTCCTTCAAACTCTCGAGCTCGGTCGCATTCTTCGTCCACTCAAACTTAGCTTTTAATGACCGAAAGAATGGGCCTTAATCTGCGAAGACCGGGTGATGAATCGGTTAAGTCTTCTTTGCCATCTTGGTGAGTCTTTGCACTTCTTTCACTGAGTTAGGCCTCTCTAACTCTTGAATTGCTTTGATTTGGGAGGGGTCTGCCTCGATACCCCGATTGGTCACCAGGAAACCCAGAAACTTGCCAGACCCTACACCGAATGCGCACTTAGAAGCGTTAAGGCGCAGCTTGTGTTGCTTCAGGATCTGGAACATCTCATCTAGGTCCCTTAGATGGTCATCCGCATCCTTGCTTTTGACCACCATGTCGTCGATGTAAGCCTCCATTGTTCTGCCTAACAATGGCTCAAACATCTTGGTGACCATTCTCTGAAACGTCGCCCCTGCATTCTTCAGGCCAAAGGGCATGACCTTGTAGCAGTACAACCCTCTTGGAGTGGTGAAGGATGTTACTTCCTGATCTGGTTCGTGCATGGCTATCTGGTGGTAGCCTCTGTATGCGTCAAGGAAGCTAAGCCTGCTGTGTCCCGCTGTTAGGTCCACCAATTGATCTATCCTTGGTAGGGGGAAACTGTCCTTTGGGCACGCTTTGTTGACCGTCTTGTAGTCGACGCAGACGCGCCACTTGCCATTCTTCTTTGGCACTACGACGGTGTTGGAGATCCATCTTGGGTAATGGACCTCTCTGATTGCCCCTGCTTCTAACAAATTACCCACCTCTTCTGCCACTATCTCGGCGTGGTGGAGTGCCGATCTGCGCGTGCGTTGAATGACCGGTCTAGCAGTTGGGTGGACATTGAGTTGATGGCAGATGAAGTTGGGATCAATGCCTAGCATGTCGTATGGGGTCCAGGCGAACACTTCGATGTTGGAGGTCAGAAATTCTAAGACTTCCAATCTCTCAGTGCTGGACAACGACGATCCAAGTAAGAAGAACTTTTCCGGGTTCTTCTCATCTATTCTGACTTCTACCAGGTCCTCCACTGCTTTTTGATCAGCCGCTTTGCCAACATCCGCGAATAGTTCATTACTCTCCGGTTCTTCAACCGAATGAACATATCCTTTGGCGTAGCTACCATTTGTTCTTGACGAAGCCTTTGCTTGGACATAATCTGGTCCCCATATACTTCTTCAATGACTCCGGTATCGTTGTGAAACCGCATCACTTGGTGGTAGGAGGATGCCACCGGCGCATGGCGTCTGACCATGTTACGCCCAAGATGATGTTGTAGGTGGGCGGGACCTTCAAGACCGAACTCCACTTGCCGTCATACTTCCATACGATTGGAAGAATGATTTTGCCGAGCCACTCGGCATAGAATTGAATCAATCAAAGGGATCTGGCGGCGCTATGTCCTTGTCTTGCAACTTGAGTTGCTTGAAAGTTTCGTAGTACATGATTTCGCAGGAGCTACCTTGGTCAATCAGAATCCGCTTGACGTCAAAATCCTTGACTCGGAGAGTGACGACCAAGGCATCGTTGTGTGGGCAATATATTCTGTCCAAGTCTTTATCCGAAAAGGACATGATGTTTGTGGCTTCATCCTCCTTTGACTGGTTGGGCACTTAGCACCTCTCTCAAGTGCTCTGCCTTTTTGATTGAACCTCTGAGCTCGCATACTCGCTCTGGTTCAAAGACTCCATGGATTACGTTGATGGTGCCTTGTGGCGGGGCGTCGATCGGCATTCCATTGGGGAGGTTGTGGTCTTGGGGGGCTGGCTGCGCCCCTCCTTCTATGTATTTATCCAGGTGGCCCGCCGCCACCAACTCTTCCAGATGCTGCCTCAACGGCGTGCAGTTCTCAGTTCGGTGCCCCTTTTCCTTGTGGAAGGTGCATCTGGATCTGTCATCATAGTCCTTCTGGGCCTCGCCTAGCTTGGCAGGCCACTTGACAAAAGGCTCGTCTCGAATCTCGCTAAGTATACGGTAGATCGGTTTCTTGAACACCGTGGTTATGGCAGTTCGGACTCTCAACCATCTCTTGCCCTGGTCTTCATCATCGTCTCGCCTGCCCCGTCCGTTTTGGTTTCGGCGACCTACCGTATTGACCTTTGCTGAGGTCTTCTTCTCGGGTGTCGAGGTTGTGCCCATTTTTGCCTTGGCACGAGCGCCATCTTCTTCTACCCTGATGTGCTGATGCACTCTCTCCATCAGGGCCTCCATGGTGAGGGGTGGCGTCATGGTGATAGAGTCCCTCACCGTTCTCGGAAGACCTCTTTTGTATTGCGCAATGGCGAGGTTGGTTGGGCAGTCCCCAATCTGGTTGAACGTTTCCCAGTAGCGACTGTTGTATGACCTCAGGGTCTCCTTGTCGCCCATGTCGATGGAGAGCAACTGGTCGATCTCCACCGGAGTTTTTGTGTTTGTTCTAAACCGGGTTACAAACGCCTCTGCCAATTGCGCCCAGGAGGCTATGCTGCCCTCTGGAAGCTTCTCAAACCAAGTTAAGCCTAGGTCGCCGAGGCTTGAAGGGAATAGGATACACATCAACGCCTCATTCATGGGTATCTGACCATAACCTGGCGAAAGTGGCTCAAGTGGGTGTAAGGGTCTGTTTTTCCTTCATACGTCGTGAATTTGGGTTGTAGGAAGCCTGACGGAAGGGGCACGTTCTCAATATCTGGGACAAATGGTGAGGTCTGCAGCCTCGCCAATGCCTTATCCGCTGGTTCGGATGCCAAGTCGGCCTTGGCATTCCAACCTCGACGCTTCCATGCGTCCAGAGCCAATCGCCGCAAAGGCAGAACCTGTGGGGATCGCGCGTCCTGGCGTCCTCCTTCCATCGTGCCTTTTCTTCCAACATGGACCTTAGGTCGGACGACCTAGGTAATTCCGTCTGTCTGGACCTCGTATGATGCGTATGTGAGGGCCAATAGGTACTCCCTCAGTGTATGACCTCGGGCCTCGTCCTCTCGGACTGGAGGTGACGAGTCTGGAAGATCTGGATCGCGTGTCGCTGTCACGAGGCTTCTCCTCCGGTTGAGAGGTGTAGAATTCCTACCACGACCTCTCGAGTGGCGAGGCGTCTTCTTGTTGCCCCCCTCTCCTGCATCCACTTCTTTTCCTTTTATCTGGCGCTTCAGAGACTCCATGTCCGCCGCCATCTTACGGATCAGTTCGTCTTGCTCTCTGACGCGATCCTCCAGAATTTGAGGATCAACTCTGCGCCTTTGTCTTTTTGGGCTTTGCGAACGAGAGGGATGAGGGCTGCTATTCCTCCTTCATCCCCTCGCATCCCTCCTGGAATTCTGCCTTTGAGGTTCCAGGTTCGCCATGGGAGGGACCAAAGGTAGGCCTTCGCGCCTTGCACCTCCTTCTGGAGTTTGTCCGTCAATGACGGACTGAGGCAGTTCTTCGTTGTTAGCCATTGATGTTCGAGAAAAACTTGATCAAGAGGTTGTTCCTGTCTGCAATTCCCACAGACGGCGCCAATTGTACGGGAAAGAAATACACCTTCTCGTATAATCATGTTGATCAAGTCCGCGTTCCTCCGTACGACGTCGTTCCACCACCTGAAAATACCAACGTGAGCTAGCCGGCGGGTGTGTGCCGGAAACCTCTCCGATGTCTAAGTCAGTAAGCAAGACAAGTAGGCAAAAGCTCAATGTATTCAGGGAGCAAAAGTTGCATTACCTCTCCAAAGGTGATATTGGTGAGCTTATATAGGTTTCGTGTGGCACAATCCTGGTAGGACTCTTACTCCTCCGTGCATAGAGTCCTTCTAGGATTACTCCTCCTTACGTAGAGTCCTTCTAGGATTCATACTCCTAGAAGATAATGCTTATTCTCTGACACCCTCCTCACTGCTTAAGCCAAGTGAGATGGTCCTTCTACGGCCGAACTCCAAATGATCGGAGTAACCGTTAGTTCGATCCTTACTTCTCTTACTTACCTCGGCATTCTCATGCCTAGGCCGAGCTGAACATAAGGGAGTTAAGCCGATCTTCATTCAGAGTCATAGTTTACCTCGGTTTCCCACATGCTACGCCCGAAGTAATCAATGACGACCGAACTACCCCACTGCTGTACTAATCAGGCAACTACAGACGAACTAATTCGTAGTTCGGCTCCCCATTTCCTCACTCCTACTCCTAGCATGCCAAGACCGGACTACCAGAGAAGTGATCAATCGAACTAACGGACTAGAAATCGGGCTACACCACGTAAGTCTGTCAACCGGACTACCACAACACTCCTCTGACCGGTGTACGGGCTACCTTCTCCATTTGGGCTTACCTCGGCCCAACTACCAGCTCGGCCCACTTAAGTATAAATTACCCTCTCAGATAGTATGATCTCAATGTCACATGGATATCAAACACAACCAGGTTAATCAGACACACGCCTTAATATATGTAACGCTTTCAAAATAAAACATAATCTAACCATTCAATAAATTCATAAAGCATAATAGAAATATCATCTTTTCATTCATCAAAGTTTGTATTACAATGGATATTACATGATCGCAACAAAATGAATACCCTACGGGCTTACAGCTTTCCAAGTCATCGCTTGGTTACAACAAAAAAATCCTAACTCTATACCTAAAAAGTCCTAGGCTTGAATATACATTTAACATCAAAACGAATAACAAAAGGAAGTCTTCAACTCCAAAACCTCCCAAGCTAAGATCTCGAAGGCGACATATCACATGTACTTGAAAAATGGTGTCTCAAGCAGGGTGAGCCAAACCCCAGTAAAAATATGCTAAACAACATATAAGAATTAATTAAAACATTAGCATCCAATAAATGTTTAACACTTGTAAACCAACTTACACCAAATCCACTACAAATCAACATTGATATCCTAATCAATCCACTCTCCTTTATTTATCAAAATCAATTCATTTACATAGCTCATTGTTATTCAAACAATTCGAAACGAGACTACAACTCATTTATCAACACTTCAATCATAAACATCATTCATACACTTCCATTCACTTGCCATTTTACGGAACTACGTCCAAGGGAACCGGCACCCAAATATGTATAAGATTTCGGGACTTTCACCCCGGACACTCCGGCCAACTTAATTATCAATGGAGTCCATCCCCTATCTCCTTCCAAACAATGGAGTACATTCCCTATCTCCTCCCAAACAATGGAGTACATCTCCTATCTCCTTCCAAACAAAATACATATGCAATGTATTTAAGCACGTTGCCATATACAATGACCAATTAAATCACATATTCAATGTGTTAATCCAACTGTCATATTCAATGACATAATCCAATTGATTTGTTTCAATTTACCTAATCATCATGCATTTCTACAACAATCATGGCTATCCTCCACTGATAGCTCAAAACAGTTATTTCTAAACAGATAAATAAATCTATCAAACAGATGATTTATCAACTTTACCATAGGTGAGTGATTTATCAATTCAATTACACCATTTAATCACATTTTTCCCCAATCTCATAATTTCCAAACCAATTTCATATTTCCACACTTGATTTCATTAATCATACAAATAATTCCTTTAATTCAAATTAGGACATTTTCCCCTTTAACTTACATGGTACCCAAGACCCAATTTCATCAATTATATCCAAGCAATAACATGTTCAAGACCTCTCATACCCATAGGGAACCCAAATTAGAAAATCCCTCATTCAAACATTTCAATTTCAAACCCTAACTTCACCCAAACTTCCCAAATCCTACCATTTATACCAAATGACAAGTATTTATGTTAAAACCCATATCGGAGAGTAGAATATTCCTACCTCAAGTGTAGAAGCCCAAGGGAGAAGAGCCAAGCATGAGATAAACTTCGAAAGTGATGAAACCAACTTTTACTCGATTGAAAATGGAGATCTTGAAGAGCTCAATCTTTTTATCAAAGGAAGGAGGGTGAACAGATCACTAGATCTAGATCAAACTATAGAGAAAGAGAGAGAGAGAGAGAGAGAGAGTATTTTAGAGAGAGAGACTCTCAACTTAGGGTTTTGGAAAGTTTTAGAGAGAGAAATGATAGAAAAAGTGATTTAAAAAGTCACTTTTGCGATCTGATATACGCAGAGTCTGCTCGAACGGAGAGTTTGACGGTTGAGCATCAGATACATAAATTCGACCTGCTTGAGCGCAATAAAGGCCGCTCGAGTGCCAAGACACAACAGCAAGGCACTACCCGCTTAAGCGCAATGAGACCCACTTGAGCATAGAATACACTCGGCCAGTATTTTACAGACTTCAGACAATCACTCGAGCGCCAGATGGGCCGCTCGAGCTCAGACCCGCTTGAGCGTGAAAAAACTTCTGTAGTATTTTTTGCATATGCACAAAGTACTGAATGATTGCAAACCCCGCTCGAGCGCAAGAAAATCCGCTCGAGCGGAAGACCAAAATTCTAGGCAACAAAGTTCTAAATCAAGTAACAACCAACCTGTTCTTAACACGCCCAAGACATTCAAAAACCTAAATTCAAAGGGTAACAAGAGAAAAAGACATAAACAACAACATTAAACCACAAGACCCGAGTCCGGAACGCCATAAAAGCCGGGTCAAAAACCAGGATCGCTATAATATAATCTTGCCAGACACGATCATCAGCTGCCACCATTTGCCGTGTTTCATCCTAGAAAAACCCATTCAAGTTAAGAAGATTCTTTATGACATTATACTGCCTTTTCAGAGTTTTATATCGATTTTTCAAAACATCAATGGCCCTGTTTGGTAGAGCTGTGGGAAAGTGCTTATAACTTATGCCTAAACAGCTTATAGCTTATAACTTTCAGCTTAAGCTGATTTCCAACTTATTCTTAAAGCATCTCCTGCCCCACTTAAAGAATAAGCTGATTTCTGACTTCCAAAAAGCTAAAAGCTATAAGCTATAAGCTATAAGCTATAAGCTAAACCAAATACATCAAAATAGCTTAAATTAAGCTAAAAGCTGAAATAAGTTGATTATAATTTCTGCCAAACAGGCACAATGTCATACTTAAATCCAAATCTAGCATTAAATGAGGCAATCATCTCTGTCCAGGCTTGTTTGTGAAACAGACCATCAATTTGATTCCCTTTCTGCACTTGCTCTAGTATGAGGTCAATGAAATAACGGTCCATTGGTGGTTACCAATGAGTCCTTGAACAAGTACCTATCCTGGAGTCAATATCTGCTTCAGGTTGACGTGTCGCACTCTCACCAGCTTTTGACATAGAAATGCTATAGTCTTCATCATTCATGATTCATGAAGAGCCTCCACACCTCCGTCATCAACAGTACTTGACAGAGTTTTTGTGTTAACACCTGAATTTGATGACAATTCCAACAAATTGTCACCTAGTTCTCCATCATCAACAGTAGTAGCCAGAGATTCTAAACCTTCCAACACTCTACCAGTTTCTGACAGTGGCATATTAGCTTTTCCTCCAGCAGTTGTATTTTTATATATCACGCACAAATCTTTATAGTATGGTATGGTTTTGATCCTGTATGACCGAGCATCAGGGTGTACCTGCAGAATATAACCCTAAGACTCTAGAAATAAATATAAAAATTTTCAGAGTTCTGAAATTTTAAAAACTGCACCTTCATATGATCATCCCAAACTTTATTATCAGCAGTCACCATTTGTCGAGTTTCATCCCAGTTGAACCCTTTCTGGTCAATAAGATTTTTTCAGCCTTGTAGAGATTTCTCAGTGTCTTGTGACGATTCTTCAAAACATCTTTTTCATATTGAAATTTGAATTTAGCATTGATCAATGATGTCATGTGCATCCATGCCCGTTTGCTGAATAAGTAATCATCAATCTGGTTCCCCTTGCCAACCTCCTCTAGCATGAGGTCAATGAAATAACAATCCATTTCTGGTGTCCAAATAGTCCTCAGCCGATCGTTGCCACTTTGTCCATGAATACCCATTCTCTGCAATCTGAGAGAAAGTACCCATAGGAGTATAAAAAACCCACAAAAGTCTATTACACTTAAAATATCTATTAATCACATTTTCAACGGACACATGCTCCATAACATTTCATCACTTTTATTCAGGTTTACAGCAAAACTGAGCAACAAAGTCACCACAATCACTACAAAGAAATTGGTTCTAATATCTAGTGCAACTTTGAAAATGTGTTTTTACACTAGAAAGAAATCAATTTTAATAATTATTTATTTTGTAATGTGTAGTTGATCATTAGAACCAAGAAAGGATCCTGATTTAACTCTCTTTTGTTTACTAACATTTCTAATATTTTTCCTCTTTTACTTAGTTAATCAGAACTACACCTTAATATGCTATGGAAAACAACAAGATCTTGTTAGACTTCAGTGTCCAAACGACCACCTAAGGCTTTCATCCCTTCTCATTTTGCTGTCACAAGTCAATACAACTGGGAATGATTTGGTTCAATCAACCTTCTCAAGATACAAGATAAGATAAAGCTGCTAAACAATTAGCTATATCTGGTTCTAACGAAACACGGTATTAGCATAAAAGCACCTATAGTTGAGGCAAGTACAACAATATACTATTAACAAACTTCACCAAACCCTTTTCCTGGGTTATTAAAGTGAGCTGAAATTACTGAAAATTTAAACAACTAACCCAAAAAAAAAGTATATTTGAAAGGGACTTCCCATAGATACCCAACTTTTTGAAGGAACAGACTCAACATCCATTATAAAAGCCTAAAGATGCACCACAAAAGTGCATTTGGATAAGCACATAATTACAGCCCACAGATTTGCAACCCCCGACCCAAAAAAGAAATCAAAAATCATATTAAAACCATTTTATGCAAAATACTAAATTCTTCAAACTACACATTGGGGAAACAAATGAAAAAGGAAAAACAAAAACCCAAAATTGCAAAACAAAAAACTTTAATGATCGATGAACGTTACGGAGAAGTAGAACCAAAGAAGAAGGGATAATGGAGACAAAACAGATAAATAACTAAAAATAGTTATGTTAAAGTTTGTTGGACATTATTATTATCAATAAGGCTAGGAGTTCGAAAATTGATGGCTCGAAACACCTAAAATGACTTTGAGCGTAAAACGACGTCATTATGACACATTCGAACCATTCGGACCACACAAATTCGGATTACCAAATATTTTTTCTATTATTATTATTGAGAGGGAGATTTGCGCCGGTCAATACGGCCGAGCTACAGTAACGCGCATTATGATAGACCTTGCAAGAACCGGACTATGTCCGACCGAACTAAATCGGAGTGGTTCCCCGGCCCATCACGCCAGGCCGAGCTAGATTTGTCGACCAGAGCGTGGAGTCATGCATGTGCCCAACCGAGCTATGATTCGGCTAGGTATTCTGTTGGATCCGCAGTGGTGCGTCTGGACTGAGCCAAGCACAGCCCGGAAGGGATTTAGACCGAGACAAAGGCCGGCACACCTCACGGCCAGTCAGTTCGGATGGACCGACTTCTTACAGTTCGGTCGTCCCGGTCATGGTGGTGTTTCTTTCCAAGGGATAGGTCGGTCATGATATCTCGGTTGAGTGTGCCACCTGGACCAATGGTGTGATGGAGGGGAAATCCACTCCTGCCACGCGTCAGTACCGTTTGGTAGTTCCACACATGCTGTTTGGGGGTTTTGGCCTTTATGCGCGTAAAGTGGGTAGAGGGGAGCACTGCCACTTGTCCAGGGAAAGACAGCAGTGGTAGTACGTCCACAATCCCTGAGGCTCCATGGCCAGCCTAGAAAAAGAAGAAAGGGGGGACGTTGGAGGTAAACAATCCAAGCAATTCTAAATTCTCTCTCTAAGAGTATTCTCTTCTCCTTCAAGTGTGCTGACTTGACTGTCGGAGAGTTTATCCGGCAGCACACCGCCGGGCAGCTCACCATTTCTCTGTTTTCAGGTCACGCGACGTTACGTGAAGCTTGAGTTCAAGGAGTACGGACAGCAAAGGATATTTCACCCCGTACAATTATTATTATTGAGGCCATGAGAGAGAGATTATGAAGCGCACCTTCTCGTGAATTGGTGGAAAGATGACCAATCTGGGACGAAGGAGTGAGTAGTGTCTCTGGAAATTCTGAATCTGCAAGGTTTGGGGATAAGGTTTTCCTAGATAAGAACAGAGGGAAACTGGTTGTTTCGTTGCTGGAATGGAATACAACCCTAACCACAATCGTAACAATAACCCATCCTTAAAATGGTTTAATACGCAGTTGCTCTGTCTGTCACTCTACACTCATGACCGCCCAATCAAAAAGGCATTTATAAAAGGAAGGAAAGCGCGATTTTATGATTCACCTTTCCATATCTTTTTTTTTTTTAAAAAATTAACATATAATAATATAAAGAAAATGTTTTGTGCCACTAAATTGGGAGCACTAATGCCCCTAATTTCCATTTTGGGTAACTGTTTTTTTTTTTTTTTTTTTTTTGCCTTACATGGAAATTAGGGGCATTAATGCCCTCAATTTAATGTCACAAATCAAAACCCATAATATAATGCCTCATAAAATTATTTTAACAATAACGACTTTTTCTAGGAGGTAACTACAGTTTTTTTTTTCAATTAATTGGTGAGAATAAAAAAGATAAATTGCATCATGTAACGATAAAATTCAAACCTAATAAAACTGCAAAGATTTATCTCATTCATCAATTAAACTTTCATCAATTTCTTATGTTTTATTTATATTTAAATTTTGAATTTATACAAAAAATTAAAAAGAAAAAATAAACTAATTTTTTTAAAACATTTTTCTCTTTCCTTTTTCATTCTCTCCACAAATTCCTAATCCAAATGCAACTTAAGGAAATATATCTATTATGTTCCTAAATATCCTAACACGTCCCCTGTTTTTTTTTTTAAAAAGAAAAAAAAATCATCACCATTTTTCATGTAAGGTTGCTACTTGCTACCTTAGCTTTACAAACTTTAATCCACTTCTAGAATCTAAAACTTAATAATCAAAAAATAAAAACTAAAATACTTTTTTGGTTTGCATAACCCACAGACATTCCTATATACAGTAGAGAACAGAAATAATAACAAATAAAATATAAGATTCAATCATGAAAACAAAGTCAGGAACCAAATGCACCACTGGACTCAGCATATTCACAAGATTTTCAGTTCAGTGAGTTCACTTGAGCATCCGCCACTGGCAACAAAAACCAGATGAGTAGTTTTCTCCACCCAAAACCTGCATATATCATCAATCCATAATATCCACCAGACCAATGTACCAAAGGCCATATGCGTGCAGAAACAATAACGCAAAACAATTATCACATTTGGAAACAATAATGCAAATTCAGTACCATCAAAATTTATAAAGATTTCTGGACTAAGGGCCCTGCTTTAAAATCTACTGGTATAGGTGTGTATGTGCAAACAAGAGTGTACAAATTTTCATCACTATCACAGAGAGTTGTCGAGAGTCTCTGAACATTAAACTAAACAGATTTGGTGGTTCTACCAATATATCTAGATCATCAACAGCTTCAGTCACTCCTACACAACAAAACAAGTAAAGAAGCCATATGGATTCTCAGGTTGATGATTGCAGCCTTAGGCCACGACTTGGAACAACAAAACAACTGGCATAGCAGCCCTGAAATCAAACATTTTTTCCCTAATCCTGTGAACTCTACACTTTAAGAGAACCTAAGCAACACTACACAAGAATCAAACAATCTGTGTGGACAAAGAGGGTCAGGTTTTCTTTGCAAGTTCGCTTTGACACTGCTCATCCCAAAACTGATCTTATATTTCTGCCCCTTCTGGAAGAGAAATAAAGGTATTGAAAGGCACTTCATCACCACCATCATCTCCATGGTGCATAGTGAGAACGGAAAAACTGGTAATCAGGAAGAACAACTTGCAAATGGCGGAGCCAATTGTCAGCAGCATGCAACAGAGAATTTTCTTGCTGGCACTCGTGGGGTCCACTTGGAGTCAAAATTGAACCTACTAACTTGTAACAAGCGAGGCCAAAGACTGGCAGAGAAATCTTTGAAGAAGAATCAACACCACCATGTACCTTCCTACCATTTGCACCATGAAGCCACAGTTGACTGTTGCCTGTAAGAGTAACAATAAATATGACTACAAAATCCACAACAGATTATGGTAATGAAACTTTTGAGAGAGAGAGAGAGAGAGACTTCTAGAGTGTGTTGACAAAGAATGGAAGGTTAAGAAAGATGCATCCAGATCCCGTAGTGTTGGGCCCATAGGAATCCTATATATCGGATACCTGCATTATTTACCAAAAAAGGAATTGGCCATGACAACAAGTCAAATGAAATTCTAAACTCCGACAGAACTAACTTCTAATCATGCTGAATAACATACCAAGCTACAGAAATCCAACTTGTAGGCAGTAAATCACAGCTCCTGTACAACCTGAGATCTTCAAACTGAGACACAAGAATTGAAACCTGTGGGAATGATAGGGGAAAGTGCCATGAGTTCCCATGTCTGGACAAGAGAAAAAAAAAAGAGATTGAAAATGAACGTCAGCCTGGATGCAGTAATCTCCAAGAAGTGAACTTGCCTTATCAATTAGAGGTTTGCGATTATATGGTTGTTCTTGCTCCAAATACTCAAATAAGAGCATCCCAGGTGAATTGCAGATCTCTGCTTCATCACTGGATGAGCTCATGAGAGATTCATCCCTTAATGAGAGTCTGTTCATTCTCTGAGAGTTCAAGTTCATGAGGTTCTGCTGACTCTGCGACCCATCTACAACATATTTGGCCCGTCTATCTGTTTCACAGTCACTGCTACCACCACTACTAGTCTCCCTTGAAGACTCGGCATCACTCTCCTCACCAGGTCTCCTGACAAATAACAATCATATATCTTACAATGTCTTGTGAAGGAACTGAACACAAAAATTGAATCCGGACGCTAATGCACTAAGATATTCCACAAGAGTAGGATTAAAAAAGTTGATCATTCACACAATAATAAAGAGAACTGGCCACTGATCTTTATCAAAAAATATAGATATACATATATATACACAGAACAAAAAGGAGAAAGGAAAAAAGAACAATTCTCAACAATTGTGATACAAGCATGTTTAGCAAGTTTTTTTTTTAATTATTTTTAATGTTGACATAATCCTACCAATTTATATAGAGAATACCAACTAATTAGAACTTTTAATGTCAAAGTGCTTTTGCTAATATAGTAATCCAAACAACACTAGGCTCAAACTATGGTGAAAAAGTAAATTCCAAAAGACGTTCTACAAAATTTTATGCAGCATCAAAAGACTACATATTATAGAGTTCAGAAAAGTTATTGCTTTTGGAAGCTTCATATTTTTAGATGTGGCATGATAAATAAACAGCAATGCCCTTCCCTCCTGTTTCTAAAATTTACAAATTTATGCATAAGAATTCTTGTTCATGCAAGCATAGATGTACAGCAGCCAGTAAACATCCACAGACCAAAGAAAAGAAGTAAGTACCTTTTATTCAGCCCTAGTACTAGAAGAAATAGTCACATTAGGTCAAATTAACCTGGGGTATTTCAAACTATTAGAAAGTACACAATCCCATGTCATACTCAATATAATGTTTCTCTGAAAAAAGAAAAATAAGCTACAAAAGATTACTAAAAATATTAATGCCAAAGCACAAAGAGAAAAGCAGCTACACACATATGTCACATCATCAGTAACAAAGGCAACTAAAACACGCATTTACTATGTTAACATGAATGCAAATATGAATCTGAAAAATATTACAATACTCTTCCAAATATTAATATGAACTGCCTAGAAGTTACAATATAACATTAGTACAAAAAAAATGCATAAAATATTCTACTTCAATTAACGCACAAATTACTTGAAATGGAAAGTTTTCCACTTTGGACACAAAGCATTTAGTTCCTAAGATAACACAGGTTTCTCAGCATGAAAACAACGGCCAGCTCAATGAAAACCACCTGTATGGCTTGGAACATAATCAGAATATTCTAAAACACATTTGTCCACATGAGCAATATATCATTATGTGCAATAAAAGCTTATACATGGAGAATAGAGAAGAAATTCTATATGTCTGTATTAATACCAGATGAAACCAACCACTACTGCCAACTAAAGCAAACTATCCAAAAGCATTAACTCAAGGCTACAACACACGCATTCCAGCTCATTCCAACCTGAAGGAGGTTACGTACAGGACTAGCTGTGAGAGTCCCATGTACACACCTCAGTTATTGAGCTCACATAAACAACATAACTTGTGTCTTTCAATGTCTTATTCTAATTGCACCTTATACTAACCAAAAGAAGTCAAACTCATTGGAATTCTACCTTGGCCATTCATGTTAATTCTCATTTTTTTTCTTGAGATGTTTCATTACAGTAATCAATTATTTTTAAAATACTTAAAAAAAATAAAAATAAAAATAAATTCACATTTTATTTCCAACATAATTGCCATTCCAGTGCTTATCAAAAACTTATATGGAATGTTCTTCTTCAATGCACGATACCTTACTACTGTCCTAAAACTGCAGCCATTGACATAAAACATAGATTCAAACATCCATTTCTAAGTAGTTTTCTTTCTTTGTTTTGTTTTGTTTTGTTTTGTTTTGTTCTGACTTATGTATATGATATTTGAGTTATTTATGCAAATATCATATTTACGTTACGTGTATGCATGTCTATTTGAAAGTTTGTGTTTGTGTGTGAGTACACATGCACACCTAATATCTTTTAGTGCATAGAATAGTGGAGTTGTCTGCAAATGAGTATGCGTAGATGCCTATGTTACAACTCAAAATGGTCAAGTACATGTCAAACACGAAACATGATGAATAGGGTTATAGCCGTATAGGATTATGCGTTGAGCATGCTTGAAGCCAGAGGTATAGACAATTAAATGTTGAAAAGAAGTGAACACAACCTTGATAGAACTTATGCTTTCATAATGTGTGACTTTTCTTACTTTAATCTGACCATGGGCAAATTTCCTTATTGGACATCACATGACAGATTAGACATCTCATTTATCTGATGTGAAAAAATTGGTATATCTAGACATAGATAAGATATTGTTTTCCCTAGCATCCACCAATCCAAAATCAATTAAGTATTTTGGATTAGTGGCATAGATATCCTCCTATTTACTCCAAAATTGTAACAAAATCCATGCAAGATTATAGTTGATAGAAACATGTATGAACAAAAGACCGACTCAAATACATGAAATCACTATTTCCTCGCTTTTTACAGTGTAGTTTGGAAATTTTAGGACTGCTACAGCTGGATTTCCCGCCTTTTTCACCATCTTGCATTAGTATAACCAACTGTTGATTTGCTTAAAACAATACAAGTCTTACTTATAACCCACCTGGACCCAATATTGGGATCTTCCAGTAGCCCTTTCTTCCCACTTTTTGTTATCTCATGATTAGTAAAATAAAGATCTAAAACTTAATTGTGAACTCACTCATCCCACATTTATTATGAGCCACGCATCCAATGCCCTTTTGCAAGTGATGACAGTAAAACTTTACACGATCATTTGTAATGTCCCAACTGTACTGTATATCACACTGATCGATAAGGTTGGATTAATGTAAAATGGTGGGTCCTGCAATACTTTACACGATCCTCTCACTCAGCAACTAATAACTCAAGCATCAAATTGGATATTCGTTAGCAGACCCTCTCGCCAATCTGATCCACGAGACCCTCTCACCAATCTTGGTAAAATCAACCTGTCATCACATACACACCAAAACAAGCACCACCGCTGGGTGACGCCTATGTTTCATCCTTCATATTGCAGTTGAAATCCGAATGACAAGGTGCCACAAAATGAATTACATTAAGCAAAACAGCAAAACATCTTGCTGCATGGAGACAAAAAGACACAAAGCTACTACAACAATGATTAGCAAAAACATAGCATCAATAAACACTGATCAGCAATAAAAAGCCAGTCTTTAACACCAAAGCAAGTATAATTTGAACGCAATTGACCACAATAAAAAGGAAGTGAAACAAACAACTAAATCAAACATAACTAACAAATTAAATACAAGAAGTAACATATAAGCAATGAGAATGTAAAGAGGCTCACCTAAGCCTCGAAGGGGACTTCAGTGAGTCTACATACAACTGTATACCTGACAAGAATGGAACATAATACTGTATAATTCGGTCTTTCCCATTCAACAACAAAGGCACTCCCACTCCATATACACTCCACTCACTGAAAGACTCCCAAAGATCTTCAAGGCAATAGTATGGGTGCAACTCAGATTCCCGACTCCTCCAACCCATTACATTCGCCTGCAACTTCAAAATTCCATCAGTAAACAGCTACAGTATAAGAAATTACAAGACGAATTATAAGCATCTGCAATCACTGTTGTTTGGCTGCTAAGAAATGCAGTTTTTTTAAACAGTTGAGTTAGGATCAGTTGCGGCAAAGACCATAAAAATTACAAAAGACTCACAAATTTAATTTCTTTACTTGTCCTGCATTTTCTCATCAACCAAACAGAGGGCTTCGAGCATCTTTTATAATGAAATCCCCTAATTCTTTCGATACCTCAGAGAAGTACTGAGCGGGAACGAAGGGAGTAACAGATTCCACCAGACGATCCAAGTTAGTCACGTTCGTCAGCGGTCTGGGAATGGAAAACAAAGAGACTGAAGGCGGTTTCAACAATGTCGTCATCGAATCATCCGAGTCAGTCCGATTCTCCGCCTCCACCGCCGCCACCTCCGGCGGCTTCACAGGCCTCGGAAGCCGACGGTGTTGCCAATTTAACTGCTGCTGCTGCAGCAACAACTGCTGGTGGTGGCGCCGAATCGCCGGAGGGTTGTAGAATCGGTCTCCGCCGTGGGCTCGAGACACGGCGAAGCCTCCAGAACCAGACATTGCTTTAAATTCGTATGTGTATATATGTAGTTTGAGAATTTCAGATACAGTGAATTTCAGAGATGAGTGAAATGGAATTTGAATTGAAAAGAATGAAGATCGAAACCAGATTGTTGGAGTGATTAGGGTTTTGGAGGTTTTAACGAGAGACATATAGAGCTGAAAGAGTCCATGAGATCTCTCTCTCTCTCTCTCTGCGGAAAGAAGAGCCGTCGAATGTGCCAAAACTTTCAATTCTGTGACTGTGTCCAACCCATTGCTACTTGTCTGCTTCATTGTTATCATTAAATAATAATTTTTTTTATTACATGAAAATTAAAGCTTATTTTGTAACTATTTTTTTTTATAGACTTATCTCGTATTGGCATCTTAATATGCGAGATTTTGAAGAATTTCTATGATTAATTATTAATTTTATTTCAATAATTTGAACAATTTGTTTTATAATATTATATATTATTTATGCAAAATATTAGGTGAATTTGATTATCGTAATATTTTTATTTTATCAAATTTATTTTTTTAAAAATAAATGATCTATTTTAAATATATATTTGCAATATATTTTAAAAAAATAAATTTAATAAAATAAAAATATGATTATTAGATTAAATTAATTTTTATAGATAATATATATTAGAATTTTTATAAAATAAATAATTTAAATTATTAAAACAGAACTCGTTATACATCTCACATTCTTTAAATTCCCACACAGTGAAATGTGAATATGAAAAAAGTTGAACCTCTTTTTTTATGGTTGAATCCTTTTTAGGTACAGTCCCATTCATCCTGGTTGAATTGAAAGTGTACCCTTCCAAACCAAAGTAATTTCAGACTTTTAATTGCAATAGTCATATACTTTTTAAATTTTATAGTCGGGTCAAAGTTAACTGATTAATATTTAACTATTTAAGAATAGAAGTATCAAAAAAAAAAAAAAAAAATGTTGAAACATGGGACAATGTAGATTACAATTAAACTATAGTTTAGTTAATTCATAATTGGCAACCAACCCTCTGGCACACTTCATGCGGTTGACTTTTAGAATTTACATTAAGTTTTTTTTTTTAGAAGATTGTTAAAAATTAGTTTTTTAATTTTTTTTTAAAAATATATATTAAAAAAATGTAAAAAATGATATGACTTAAAATAGATTAAAATTTTAAAGATAACTTTTAATCATTTTCTCAAAATAACCCATTATGAGTTTGAAACTTGTCTTTCTCTGCATATTTTTTTATTCAGTCCTGCTAAATACCCCCACTGGGGGTCGACCCCCAGTGAGGTGGCGGGCTGTGATTCGTCAGTTTTCTTTTTTTTTCTTTTTTTTTTTTACTTTCTGGCCAATCACCCACAATCACGTGGGCTGGGGGTCGCCCGCATTTTCCTTTTTTATTAAAATTCTAAGGCCAAGTTTGACATGTGTTCAAAAAGTTAAAAAGTCAAAAAGTTACTTAAAAAGTTAAAAAGTTATCACTATTCATCAAAAGTCAAAAAGTACGACTGCATAATTTTGAATTCTAATTTTTCCCTACACACTAATTTATACAATTTTTTAATACACATTTTTCCATAAGAAGTCCAAAAGTTAATCCAAACAACCATATTTTTTTCTCAACTTTTTAGTCCAAAAAATTAAAAAGTACATTTATTTAAGACATCCCAAATAATTCCTAAATATAGGAGTATTTTTAGGGGGGGAATTGAATTTCAAACATTCCAATTGAATTAGCACACGGTAAAGTAAAACAAACAATTTCTAGAATTGTGATGAAAAAAAAAAAAGTCAACACTACTAATAGCCTTCGTTTGGTTTTTTCGTTGGGGTTAAAAAAATACAAAAAAATAAAATAAGTTATATAAGTTAACAAGACAAAATGTTATTTTTTATTTATAATCATTATATTTTTTTTTTTACAAAATTCAAAAAAAGGCCGAAAACAAAAACCAAACGAGACTAAAAAAGTTCTAACATAAAAAAAATTGGCTAAAAAAGTCAATACCAAACGAACTCAAAATTATTGCTCTAATTTGATTATAACTTTTTGTTTATTTATTATGTTATTTTGTTATGGTTTTTATTCAATACACATGGCACGTTGAATGGTAGACATTACTTATGTTTTGGCCTTTTTGGCAAGTGGTTAAAATCAATTTTTTGATTTTTAATTTTTTTTGGGTTACATCACCTCTATATTTTTTTACATATTTTTTTTAAAAAAATCAAAAATTTAACTTTTAACCTAATTCCAAAAATATAACACTTTAATTTTAGTCATGTGCTAATTACTATACAAGCCCCAACAATCAAAATGTTATATTTAGTTCTTATTTTTTACTTTTATAAAATTTAAAAATGAAGTAAAAATTTTCAAAAATATCTCCACTCCTTTTATTTAAACTCACATTTTTTACTGAAAACTAATGGAGACATATTTTTTTATTTTTAAACTAAAAGTAAAAAATGTTAAATGTATGGATTATGGTGACATGTCAAGTTTCAAATTTACTATTCTGCCAAACAGATTTTATTCAAAGTTATACTTGGGTTTAGTCATACTCTACATGAATAAAACAAATTAAAAAATAAGTCAAAATTTAAAAAATATGAATAAGAATTAGGCTAGAAATAGTCATACAAGGAACAAAGACTCACTACAACAAATTACACTTTTGGCGACTAAATTTTTTGGTCGCCAACTTTGTTACTGGATGATTGTCAAAAAAATGTATTGGCAACTAATTTTTTTTTTAATCGCCGAAAGTCGCCAATCGGCGACTAAAAGTCCAGTCACCTAAAGTCTCATTTGTTTTTCCACTACTAAATGTTTAGTCACCAAAAAGAAAATATTTTTCATCTTCAGTTTTTTAGCTATCAATTTTTTAGTCATGAAAAACTTCATTTCTGTTTTTGCTAGTAAATGTTTAGTCGCTAAAAACCGTTAGTTTCTTTTTGGTTACCAATTATTTAGTCACTAAAAACGTGGCACTCCTTTTTGGCTACCAATTTTTTTGTTGCTAAAACCATGTGCTCCCTTTTAGCTACTAATTTTTTAGTCGCTAAAAATTTTCATTTTTTTAGCTACTACCTATTTAGTCGTCAACAAGTTCCCTTTTGCTTTTCGACTACTAAATATTTGGTTGCCAAAAACTCTATTTATTAATTTTTTTTAAATGCACAAAATTGAATATTTTTCATTAATTTCTAAATTATATGCATTCTATTATCAATGCAACCTGTAACCTGTACATATACAGAATAATACATCTATCAATTATAATTAAATTCATTATCAATAATAATCATTTCATTATCAACTATCTAAAAATTTTAACTTGTAACATCATATTCCAAATATTATATAAATCCATACCAACCAAGTATAATCCATCTAAATTAACTATTACATAAAAAAAACACTGGATTTCCAAAACAGAGGATTGTACAAAAATAAATGTTTTCCATATACAGAACAAATGCTCTTCGTGCACAAAATAAATATCCACAATAACCCATACAAAAGCAATCTATAAATAAATAAATAAATAAATAAATTAACCATTAGTACTTATTCAATAAAATTGACATTTCAAATTATAACATCAGTCTTATTGTACAAAGATACATGCACATTCCAACATTATCATTATGAAAATTGAATATGTAGATGTAGATGTAGATGTAGATGTAGATGAAGATGACCGAGGAGCTATATAACAAGTGCGGCATCATTGTGACAAAGAACTTATCAAAAACAAAAACAAAAAATCATAATTGTGAGAAAAAGAAGTAGCAGTCACTACAACATTTTTTTTAGTTTTGTGACATTTGAAAGTGTCACAAAACTATTCTTCTAATAACATTTTTTAGTCTTGTGACATTTTAAACAAATTTTATTTATACTCGTGTCACGGTAGATACTAGTGACACCTCAATGGCATTTACAAGTGCCACTATACGATCATGGTTAAAAACTTTCAATGACACTTTGATGTCATGCTAAACACTATTTGTGACATTACAACAAAAACACAATTTAGTGACACCATACTAGTGGCATGTTCTTAAAAAATGTCACAAAAAGAATATTTTGTGGCATTTTTTAGAAAAATGTCATAGAGCCACAAACATACAAGACTCTAGTGGCATTTCAATTAAAAAAAGTGTCATTTCACTACAACAAAAATGTCACTACAACAAATTTACACTTTAGTGACACTACACTAGTGGCATGTATTTAGAAAATGCCACAAAAATAAAAATTGGCATTAAATGTTTTAGAAAAATGCCACAGAACCACAAACATATAAGGCTCTAGTGGCATTTCAATAAAAAAATATCACATCAATTTTATGGCATTTTATAAAACAATGACACAAAAAATTATGTTCGTGACATTTACTAACAAATGCCACTAAACTTTAGTAGCAAGCATTTTTTAAAAAATGTCAGGACACTAGGTACTTAGGTGAAAAGTGTCATAAACAAATATTTTATAGCATTTTGAGAAATGCCACTAAGCCAAAAATTTTCCAAGCTTATAATGGCATTTTTGAAAAAACAAAAAATGCCAATATATTTTCTAAATTTTTTAAATGCAATAAATGATTAAAAATAAATAAATTAAACTCAATATACACTACAGGAAAAAGCACATTCGGCGACTAAATTTCCTGACCAAAAAAAATTTGGTCGCTGAAAGTATAGCTTTCAGCAACCAAAACAGTATTAGTAGCCAAAAGCCTATAATTGGCGACTAAAACTAAGTTTGGTCGCTGATTATATGGGTTTTTCCGACTAAAAAAATTTTAGTAGCCAAAAATAAAGCTTTTTGGTGACTAAAAAAATTTTAGTAGCAAAAAGTCTACAATTGGCGACTAAAAAATAAGTTTAGTTGCCAAAAGTGATCATTTTTAGCGCGGGAGAACTAAAATCCCAAGGTGGGAATTAATTGTTTGGGCGACCAAAATTTTGGTAGCTGAAAGTGCATCTTCGGTGACCAAATCCGATTTTGGTCAGCAAAAGTTTATTTTTTAGCAACTAAAAAATAATTAGTAGCCAAAAGTATAGAATTGGCAACTAAAAAATATTTTTAGTCGCCAAAAGTTGTCTTTTTTTATTTTGTTAGTAAATAGTTTATTTTACATAAATTATGTTCAATAAAATAATTATGTTTATACATATACTTTTATATTAATATGGATGTATGTACTATATAAATAATATATGTTGTATATATAATCATGTGATGCTATAGAGGCGTAGTGGGAAGAGTGTAGTACATAAGGTTTATGGTGTGGGAGGTTGGCGGTTCAAGTCTCCGCAAGAGCGGATCAAATTGTTCTATAACGAATTATCGTCACGAATGACACTTGATAGCATCACGAATAGTGCCTACCATGACATTAAAGTGTCACTGAAAGGTTTTAGTCTTGACGGTGTAATGACACTTATAAGTGTCACTAACTCTTTTTTTAATGGCACTTGATAGTGCCACAAATAATATCTACCATGACATCAAAATGTCATTGAAAGTTTTTAGCCATGATGGTGTAGTGGCACTTGCAAGTATCTACCGTGGCACGGATACAAATGGCACTTGTTCAAAATGCCATAAGACTAAAAAATGTCATTAAACTAATAGTTTTGTGTCACTTTCAAATGTCACTAAACTAAGAAAATGTTGTAGTGTGACACTATCAAGCGCCATTAAAAAAAGACTTAGTGGCACTTCAGTGACACTTGTAAGTGCCATTACACCATCAAGGTTAAAGACTTTCAGTGACACTTTAATGTAATGGTAGATACTATTCGTGACGTTATCAAGTGCCATTAAAGAAGACTTACAATATAAAAAATGCCACTATATGGATTTTTAATGGCGCTTGTTATGCTACAATTGATATTTTTAACAACTTCATAAATGTCACTAAATCCAATTCATTTGTGCCATTAAATGGATATAAGTGTCATTGGAGTTTATTCTAGTGACAATTTGCAAAGCTACTACCACTATTACAAAATGTCACTTATATGTTTTTTTCATTGGCATTTTTAAAAGTCACAACCAAGCATGCATAAATACCTGTAAAAAATTAACCCAATGGTGTTTAGCAACTTGGTAAAGGCTTGGGGGTTAAGACCCTAGGTCTCAAGTTCAAAACCCATTGGGCCAATCTCCTGGGCGTAGCGCAATTGGTTAGGATGTTAGCCTCAAGTTATTACTACCACAACACTTGGTGTGAGTCCAATTCTCTCCCACTGCGCGAGTCCTGACTTAAGCAGAGTTTGTCTTAAGAGGTCAAGGCAAGTTCCCAAGTTATAGTCTCCTTATTTGAAACGGACAACAGGACACCTTGGTGATCTCTGCAAGGGGCGCTGCCCTGTACCTGCGAGAAAGTGAGAGGATTTTCTTGTAACCAAAAAAAAAAAATTTGAATCGGTTTTATAAACAATTGAATATAAATTGCCACATCCTATATTAATTTGATATCCATTCATCCTTTAATATTTTCATAATAATAAACAAATATTACCATCATAGGATCATCACATCAAAAACAAAAAAAGAAATTCAAACCACGATCATTTTTTTTATCTAAAAATATAAATTTATTTATATTGCAATAAAAATCATAATCAAAATTGTAAAATATTCTACCACACTAACAAAGTTAAAACAAAAAAAAAAAAAAAAAAGAATAAAAGAAAATTATTCCAACCATAAGTTTTGAAAAGCCATAGTGATATCCATCTTTTAGAGAGATTATTAAAACAAATTCAGTTCCCAAATTCTCAACCTCACTTGTATAAATATTCTCGGCTAGCATCCATAACTTGCGAAATCTGCATCCAAAAGATAAACATATAAAGGTAATTGAAACTATTTCAAGTTAATATAAATTTGTTAATAAAATTAGTATTTACAAAAGAAATATACCACAAATGGAGCATGCCAAGCAACATGAGCTCCAATAGCTTATCTAATTGTTTTGACAAGTCTACATGATCGGATCAAGCTCTCATTAGGTTTGACTGGCACTTGAACATATACCTCCTAATAGTCAGGTCCTAGTTCTTTCCCTTCTACTTCTTTAGATGGGTCTGTACTTTTAAGTACTCCAATTGCAACTGTTTCTGTTAGTCTAATGATACTTTTTAGAACAACTATATCTCTCACTTGTAAATCAAGATTTAATTACTTAAGTAATTATATATTTACAATTAATAAATAATATTTAAAAAATAAACTAGTACAAAGTGCTGGAGTGAAGATGATCACAACTGAAAGTGATATGCATTTCTCTAGTAGATAAGCAAGCCACATGATTTAATCACTTAATTGGTTCACCACACTACAACAAATTATATAAAAGTAACAACCGCTAGTCTTTAGACCATATCAAACAATAGCTTAAAAAATCAATAACAACCAAAGACACCAATCAACAACAATACCATGCCCATTATCAATACCAGGATCCTATAAACTCAACGATGTAAATCAAATGTAATTGTGAAAAATGACAATAAACTAATTGCTTTCAAGCAAGATTTTGAGGGAATCAGAAAGATCCCATGCAATAATAAATGATTGAGAGATGTCTTGTTGAAGCTTCATAAGAAATTAAAAAATAAAATAAAATAAAGCACAAACTTTGTCATGTCATAGTTTATACTATGTAGCACATTTTGTCTAAAACAATGGAATTTAGGCCCACAATATTCATTCCTTGGTTAATTGTAAGACAAGTTTTGCATGCTATTCTAAAATAAAACTAGAAGTAGTGTGATATACATGATTAGCTCTTAGTGGGTACTTGAGTAAGAGAGACATCTTGTATCAATGACAAGGACCATACTTGATGTCGAGTTGCCATTTCAAAGGATTAGAAGCTGTTGTGACCTAACCAAATTTGAACTAATTAATTTTACAAACACACACACATAGATATATGTATGTATATATATGTGTAGGAAAACATTAATAAAAGTACATTTAATTCTTATTACGGGATGCTAAGAGACAAAACGAGTCAATATACAAGTATACTGGTATGAGTACAAGATGTGACACCCGTGTGTCCACCAGACACAAATGAAAGTACATTTAATTCTTATTACGGGACAAGACAAGTAGTTCCACCTACACCGAGACGAAGGGGTGGTTTCTCGAGATACGGTGGCATTTAGTTTCTTGCCGTACACAACTAAATATAAATTGAGTATACAAAAAAAAATAATGAAAATAAAATATAAATATGGCGGGTCAACCCTGCATAAAAAAGTAGTAAGACCCACCATCGCTACAATAAGTTGGGTCTTGAATGACGATTTTTTTTTTTATCTCCAAAGAGCTAATTTCGTCACTATAGATATTTGTGAGGAAATATTTTCGTCACCGGTTTTGTCATTGAATGTTTGTCACTAAAAATTGCCGTGAGGAAAAATAATTTCGTCACTAATAAAATTACTTTAGTGACGAAATTTTTTGTCACCAATAAGACAACATTTTATCACCAAAAATCGTCATTTTCGTCACCAAATAGTTATTTAGTACCGTATATATAACTTTAGTTGACAAATAAATTTGTCACACATGCTGATCATTGATGAGAAAATAATTTCGTCACTGTAAGATGTAAAGTTGACAAAATTTTTCATCTCCAAAAGTCAGACATGGGTGACAAAATATATTTCGTGGCAAAAATATATATACGTGACGAAATTTTTAATTACCAAACAACAAAATCAATGAAAACTCTCATATATAAACAATGATAAATTTTGTCACACAAAATATTTATTAGCGACAAATAATCACTTTATCATTATAACAGGTACATATGACGAAAAAATTCGTCACTAAACTTGTTCCATATTTTATATTTCAATTCAAATTATTATTTTACAAATATCACTGCTCACAGCCCAATAATCTTCTAAATGTACTAAGAAATCCATTAACTATTATACACCGCTCCACACAAAAAAACTCACTAAACAATTTATATTATAAATCAAAACATATCCATCAAACAAATTTGATAACAATTCATTAACTATAACAAAGACCAAATCACAGCAAATCCCAAAATGAACTAAGTATCAATCCACAAAAAAAATCAACACTTGATCTTGAGTTGCAAGTAGAACTAAGTATCAGTCCACAAAAAAAAATTAACACTTAATCTTGATTTGCAAGTATGCTTCCAAATGTCATCAAAAATCAATCTGCGAAGAAAATAAAAAAGGAAAACATTAATATATTATCAGTTACATCTAAACTCATATATAAATAATTTTGTATATGAGTAAACCAATTTAGCAAAAATGCATTTTCTCTAGAAACTTGACTTTCATCTATACTAAATCACAAAACAATAGCTAATCTAATTGGGGGCAAGTTCTTGTAAGTTATATGAAATCAAGCAACATGATGACTTTTATTGTCATATAGAATGGTTCAATGAAACTTGGATCTCTCTTGTACTGACTCCAGTTTTCTCCACAAATTTCACTATCTACCAGTGGATGTCCCTTTGATACGACTTCACTATCTCACTCACTATTTCTCCAACTTTGCTTAGAAAGAAATGAGAAATACTGATATGGTTTGATTGTTTTTAATGGGTTTTCAATTTCACAAAATTCGAACTAGGATAGATCAACATAAACAATATAAAACTAAGTATTTCAGTATCCTATCTTGTGATCATTTTCAATGTTTCAATGTTTGTGCTAGCAATTAGACAATGTTGCAAAGTTTCTCTTGATTTTAGACCCTTCAACAAGTGCTGATCTGGCTATGTTGTTAATGCAAGAGGGATTGGCACACAGGTTCCTTATTGGCAAAAGGTAGCCTAATTGAGTTTGACAGTGTAACTTTCTTAAACAGTTATGCTTCAACCAATATATACTAACCAACATGAGAAAAATGAAAAAGTAAAGCAAGATAGACTTACCAAAAAGGCGATCTATGAGTTCATAGGATGCCCTCTCCCCTAAATTTTCCATTGAAACCTTGTTTCTTAAGAAACTCCATGATGCTTGACGTCATCTCCAAATGCTCCTCACTCGACTCATTCATCTTCGCTATCACATTATTTTGTGCTTGAATTTCCTCTTTTTGTGCTTGAATTTCATGTTTTTGTGCTGTAATTTCCTCCTTTAAATATGTGAGGGACATTTCACAATCTCGGCCTGGGCCGCGGTTCTGACCGGGCTGTATATGGTCCAAGCATATTTGGGCCGACCTGGGTTAGGCCGAGCATGTTTGGAGCCGTGATAGCTTGGGCTTGGACGGAGAAGGTTTTGCTCGGTAGAGGCCCAGGACCATGTTAAACCGAGCTGCCTGAGTTGCACGGCCGAGATGATTGCCAGACGCTCCGATTTCCATGGTTCGCGCGTTTAGCCTGGCTGGAAAGGCCTTCAGTTTACCAGCTTGATCAGTCTTAAGCTTAGCTATACCGGAATGCAACCGAACTCTGTCGTCATTGAGCTCGGCGAGAGGAGCACGGTCGTGAAGGTCAGCTCTAGTGTGGAAGGCCGAGGTGACTTGGCGACTCTGAAGCCACGATATATCCTAACAGTTTGGTTAGGTGGTGATTGCTGGATTTGTGCTGACAGATGGGATAGTAGCACCACGTGTCGAGAGACTAATGGGAGTAGATTTGGGGCGCAGAATATATATAAGCGAGTCTGCGCCCCCCATGCTTGATAGATGGCATTTTGGTGAGATATACACTAAACATAACTCAGTCCTCTCTCTCTCTCTCTTTATCCCTATGTGTGTGTTCTAACTTGATCGTCGGAGGGGTTTTCCGGCCACACACTGCCGAGTAGCTCACCGCCGTTGTGCTCGCAGGTCGATCGGACAGACAGGAGCTTGGGAGAAAGGAGTGTGGGCTTGCCGAAATATTTGCTCCCCGTACAAAATACAAAATACAATCCAAAGAAATCACATATAGGACACTTGCGTATCTCATTAGTTTCGAAAAATTAGGGAAAACATTAATTCTAAAAATTAAAAAAATAATCATGTAAATATAGATATCACGGGCCAATAAAACTTGTAATAACATCATAAATGATGATCAAGTCACATTACAATGAGAAACAAGAAGAGAAGCTTCAAGGAACTATAAATGAAGATGACAAGTTTGCACGTCACATAAATATAAGAAAGGCGAAGTAAAACATCTTAGTTTGGGTTTAGGAACTTGTGTACGGTTTTGAGACCTCTTATTTCCAATCCATTGTTGTCTTGTCTGATTCCAAAGAACAAGACCTGGACAAACGAAGGATTAAATTTAGTAGACAAAGAAGCACACTATTGGAGAAGTCTCATATGAGGGTGCCCTTAAAATCTCTTTGTGGCCTAGGAGAGATGCAAAGCATTTAACTTAACAGATCAGTAAAATAAAACATGTATTGTGGAAGTTACTACATGCTTGTTAAATCAAAGCAGTATGGATATTGGGGCATTTTCAAAATTTGATCAAATGTCCAGACTCCAGAGTCCACGGACCAAAAATAGAAGAAAAAAAAAATTTAGTGGTTCCAACCATACATTTATCCAAAGAACCACCACCAATCTAAATAAAGATTGACAATCATATAGTTCACAGTTTTAGGGCCTAGAAGATATCTTAAGAGGATGTGTAGAGGTGATTTGTCAGAACCAATGGCTAAGCAACACGTTGATTGATATTATGGGGAATGCAAGCAACCATTCTAGTAAGCAGTTAACAATAGAAAGAATTAACTTTTTTTTTGAATTAGCCATGATTTACAAATTCAGTAGGATTACTCATGCTTCCAGCACTGCTGTGGGGATCTAAGGGCGGATTTGATGTGCTCATTGATGATCCACTTCTCTGGGACTGAACAATACTATTGTCCGTCTCACAAGTGCTGGTGCTCCAAAAATCCTCTGAAATGCTTGATTTCTTGACTGTTCGGCCTCGAATTCTCAGTCTCTTAGATGGCTTGTTAGCAACAATTATCAGAGGGGGCTTAGTACAACATCCAAGACAACCTCTGCTCTGTTGCAAATCAAATTTATAACCATAAAAATGATTAGTACAAAAGAAAATGGGAAAAAAACAATGCTTTCACATTTTTGACAAACACCTATGTTATTATTTATAACTAATTATTATTTGGTGCGTCTTAAAGTAAACTAGGCTTAATTCCTCTGCTTTTCTTTCTTCTTTTTTTCCAGCAGCAATCTCAGTTAAGTCATGTCTTCAAAAAGTAGCATCCATGAATTAACTAATAAGACCATGATATTGAAAAATAAGACAAGATCTCTCAATCAAGTTAAACTAAAGAAATTTGGCCATGTGGTATCTACTTATTAGCAGAAAATCCTATGACGGCATGATATATGCCAATTAAACATTTTGCAGAAAATTTACAAACAATACAATCCACTTATTAATGGGGCATTGGGGATATATAAATATATATATATATATAAACTATTTTCCCATTTAAAAATAATGCACAGTAATTGATCACTATGTCATAGAATAACCAACTTAAAATTCCGGAAAATATGTGTAGACACCCCATTTTTGACCGTCCTCAAGACTTGGTTGTGCTTGTAGGTACACCCAACAACTGGTTCGATTGCTCGTCGAGCACTCAACTATCGCGGCGGAACGTCACCGGTTCGAGCTTCTCGGACCCTGTATCCTTTCTGCCTCATTTTTGGACCTTGACTAGGTCTTGTCAGAGTGGACTCTGTGGTGCACTGCCGGCCATGGCATGGCACTACCAGCCATGGCCTTGACCTTGCCGGCCCTTGGTGATACCCTGCTGGCCAATGGTGTGCTAATCGCCGCCATTGATGATGGCCGCACTCTCTCTCACCGGTTTTCCTCCAGATCTTTTGAGCCAGCTAGATTTTTGTTATCTCCCCTCCATACACGTGTATGGAGGAATGGAACTCTTGCAAAGCTTCTTGAAGAAGCTTTGCATTGCTTTCTTCTATATAAGCAAGAGGGCTCCCTTTGTATCAGAGGTTCAAGAGTTTTGAATAGCAAAACCTCTCTTTCTCTCTATATTACTTGAGTTTTGTGCTTAGAAATTGGATTTCCTTGCACTTTTACATTACAACCCTTAGCACAACACCTCCACCATCCATTCCAGCATCTTGGAGGCCATTTGCAAAGGTTAAAAGCTCAGAATCTTGGACCAAAAGCTTCTAGAAAGTTGCTCTTCAAGGGTAAGTCTTCATTTCCCTTAAAATTGCATTTTTTTTGCTTTATCTATAAGCCATACTTGCAAGCTCTTCTGGACTTTGTTATAAACTAAAAAGTGTCATATTTTGAGCTTCTCTTGAAGATTGTATAAGGACACTTTTCTGTTTGAGGCCTCCTACACTCTTGTATGCTTTTTCCCTCTTTATAGGCCTATTTTTGCATCATATCTTAGTCCTACTTGTGAGCATTTTCGAGATTGTTCATAAACTAGAAAAAGTTTCCTTTTGAGCTTATAAACATGTTTGTTTAAGATACTTTTTCTGTTTGGGGTTATCTTCCACCTTTCATGCTTTAATTCATCATGTTTTGAGCTATGCATTAGAGCACTTGCATTAGCCATGGTTTGGCCTCTTAGCCACTGAAATCCAGGGGATTTTCAGTGGTTTAGACACTGTTTTGAGAGCCCAAATCAGAGGGGGTGACCCCCTTTCTCCTTGTCTTGTTTGGAGGTCTTGTTGGCCTTCCAAAGGACCTCTTATTTGCATGTTTCTAGGCCTTATTTCAGGCCCTTTTCAGTGGGTTTTAGGACCCCTATAGGCTATTTCTAGAGTTGGTTTGGCCTTGTTGAATGTCCATCTTGCATGTGCTTAATAACCCCTTGCATGGCCCTCCAAAGGAGCCCCTCATTTTTGTATGCATTGGCTGCATTTCCATGATTATTTAGGCACATTTTGGCATGTTTTGTTCACTGATTTTGGCTAGTTTGGTGAGATTTCATATGCTTCATATACATGCCATACAACTCATGCTTACTAGCCAATCTTGCATGTTGCTTTAGCCTCTCATGTGAGCACCTTTTGGCCATGCTTTGAACTAGAAATGTTCATGTTTTGGGACTGCCTTGGCTCTGTCTTTGTGCTTCATAGTCAAATAATGCATGCTTTGTATAGCTGTAGTGTAATTGGCCTTGCAAGCTTTGTGTTCCGGTGATTCATGCATGCTATCTTTGAGATATTTAGGTGATTTGGCATCACTTAATACTTCATTTCAGAGCATGTACCATTGCCACATTCCCACTTCATTCATGCTTCAAGTGCCTTTGAATGTCGCGCATTATTGCCTAGTTTAAGGCTTAGCTTGTATGCTTGCATGTCTAGGTGTTTGAGCCTTCATTCCAGCATGTTTAAGTCCTTGTTTAGGCTTAATTAAGCTCTGTCCATGCTTAGTTTATGCGTTCATGCCATGTATTGCATGCCTCCTTTGTATTGCTCTTTGCTAGCTTTCATGACTTAGGATCTTCGCATGTTATACTTGTGCTATTTAAATGATTTGGCATCATTTATCATCTCATTTCAGTGCATATAGTGTTTTTTACACTTGCACATTTGTCACTTCTTAGGCACGTTTGAGAGTCGCCCTTTTTAGGCCCAGTTGATGAATCTTTCGCATTTGGCATACTTGAGTGTATTGGGTGGCTTAATTCATTGCTATGGCTACTGATTTGGACCTATTTTAGAGCTGTCCATATTTGGTGTAAATCCATCTTACCATGTTGTTGCATGCTTGTTTCGTTTCATATGTTGTTGCGTACTTGTCCACCTTTACATGCCTTGCATGTTTGCATGTTCATGTTGCATTTTGCCATGTTGTCCAAGGTTGTTGCCTCACATCATGCTTATATGCTTGTTGCATGCTTGGGTTAGTTGCATGTTTGCACACTTAGGTCTTGTTGCATGTTCGCCATGTTTATGTGTTGCATTGTTTGGATTAAGTGTTAATCCGAGCACGAGGAACGAGGGGCGTTTCATACTTCAAGTGATGGAACGTGTCTCAATTCTCGGTCGCCGAAACTCTTGATGATTCATGATAGAGTTCTAGGCTTTACTTGCTTTATTTGTGCATTCATTTTCATATTGATTTGCACAAGTTGGATCTTTGGCCATCATGCATCGAGATGCGTGATTGATGGTCGTGGATCCGACTTGGCCTCTCCCTTGATGTTTTGAGGTGATTTGGAGTGCCATGGTGCGTACATGTCCTTGGGAAACCCTCCCTTTTTCTCTATTTTGTGCTTCGTTGCAGTTTGGTGTCACAGCATACCAGTGGCTGGCAGCTTGCCATTGATGGCCCGCAGTGTGCCACTCTTGGCCGGCAGTGGACCATCTCTGGCCGACAGACCTCCCTCCATGGCCGGCAGGCCACTGGTAGCTTCCCCTACAGTGTTTTGGTAAGTTTCAGCAACAAGCACTGAAAGACACCCTGCAAACAGAGCCTCTAAAGAGCAACCGGAAGGTGTTTCGAGGCGAAGAACCGAAGCGAGCATGCATGCCTCCCTTCTTCAAACAGAGCTGGAATAGCATCATTTACTGCTTTCCCTACTTGCTTGTTATCATTCATTTATTAGTTAATTGATTCGTTAATTAATTAAGTTGTGTAATAATTAGTTGTAGCTAGTTATTCAATTCAGTTTTGTAATAATTAATTAGCTCGTGAGTTAGTTAATTAGGCGGTTTGTATTATTTATTCAGACCCTCCGAGTGAGGGCACAATTGTAATAAGTGTGCGTGAGTGTGTGTATATCTTCCAACCTCACGTCTTTCTTCCCTTTTATTTACTAGCTTTCGATGGTTAGTTTAGGGCATGTTTCAATTAGCATACCTTATGCTATGCATGCGTGCATTCATTCATCCGTCTTGTATGCATTGGGCTCGGCGCATCATACTAACTGCATTGTATTTCAATTCCGAGTTGAAGACTTGTTAGTTGTAGCATTTCATATGCCATGTTTAGAATAGCTGAGCCTATTGTAGATGCATTTTGCATGTGTTGCATTAGGCACTTCTGTATAGTTAGGATCATGTATGGATTTCTAACATAGCTTCTGTTTTGGCTTGAAGTACTCGGTAAGTATTTATGCTTTAGCATCTCACATGAGTGTGAATGTTAACATGACAGCATGCTTACCATGTGGCTATATGCTTATGTGATATAAACTGCCTGAATGCCTGTAGGTGAAGGTTGGATTGTTTGAGTTGGAGCAACTCGTTGAAATTCGTATTTTAGCCTACTTGCGAGTAGCAAATTCCAAAACGTTTTCCAAATAAATGGATATGCAATGCTTTGTTCCAAATTAAGCGATCTAGTCTATACTTGTTTTGCTGTGCGCATCACATAGTAATTCTAGCTAATTAATCGGAATAAAAACACATAACGTTTTCAAAATCAGATATCATGGTTAGTAGAGGCCGATCTTCAGATCGGGCGAGAGGGGGTGCTCATAGCTGACCTTCCCCAATCGTACCCAAGTTCCCGAGCCGAGGCAACTTTGGTGATGACGGACACGTGGCCTTTGGCACCGAGTCAGGGTTTCCTAAATTTCCCCAAAATAAAATATTTAGGTGGCGACTCTGTATCTGGCAAAATAGTCCATGTTTGGCACTTCTTTTCTAAAAATCTGTTTTCCAAAAACGATTTGTCGGATTTGGACTCTTTGGTTCAGATTAAGAACTGACAACAAAAATCGAGTCTGAACTGTAGCATGAGGCCCAAGGGCGCACCTACAACATGGAGATCAATATATCATGTTGAAAGAAGCTTGGTTTAGGAATTCATAACATCCATATCAAATAATATTGACAATGTATCCAAACTATTAGCAGCAGATATAATTTAAAAAAAAAAAAACAAAAAACAAAACAAAAGCCAAGTATTATAGCTTTAAACTACTTTAATGTTAAACTAATGACACAATTAGATTATATGATCCACATGGAGCCACACGTGCACAAGATAAAATGTGGTAACAAGGAAACTAAATTATAAATCACCCACTTTATTCATCAAGTTGAATAGATAACATGTTTGACATCAAGAGAGAGAACAATAAAAGAACATGAAGGAATTACAATAACATAATTAAATAAATAGAATGCCCACATCCAACAAGTTCTTATTTGTTTGTCCCAGGGAGAAATATTTGTAATAGTCAACTAGCAGTTTGAAAGTATGGCTAGCCACGGGTATTAAGGACATTGGGTGAGTTCATCATTAGCTTCATTTAGAAGAGTCAAGCACAATCCCAGGCAAGGGTAAAACTGAAAACGATAATTGGAATTCCAAAAAATGATTATATCATAAGGAAAATGTGAATGCAATTACAAAAGGGAGGGTTATAAATGGAAAATAGAACTATGGAGACAAGATGCTTTACACACCTTTCAAAATACTATTCATTGTTGCCAGAATCCAACATGAGTATTGAGTTCTTCCAACTATTTGGTTCTCTCAGTGAATCCTGTTATACAGTTACTTCATTTTCCATGGTCATACCATCCAGTCATCCACTATAAGATGTGAAATCATATTACTGATTGTGGTTTCAATCAGTTTTATATAAACCTCCTTCCAACACTCCTCTTTTTCAAACAATTCATACTCAATAATTTAAGTTTATCTTTCCAAATTATTGCAAGTGTCTCTACCACAAAGGTTAAGATGCCATAGATTCTAACAATATCTTCCCTAAATGTGCCACAAATTCCTTGAAATGTTCTCAAGCACATTTTTGTCATTATGTAAATAATAAGATTAAAAAAAATGGGATACCCACAAAATCTTCCAACTGTTTCTATCATAGAGATTAAGACGCCTTCTAACAATATGGTCTCTAAGTATGCCAAAAATTCCTTGAAATGTTCTCAAACTATAGGTATGTTATTACGTAAATAATAACACACAAAAAAAAAGAGAGGGGGATACCTACATAATCCTACAAGAACCAACAATAGAAAAGAAAAATACTAAAAAAATCCTATGAAGGATCATGTTCAAAAAATAGTTTGCTCTAATTCAAATAACCTAATCAAAAACTCTACCCGGCCTACAATACTTATTTGTATATACTTGCAAATTAGAAAAATCATTCTTTTTATAGCTTGAGCAAATAAGATGCCTCGTTTTTGAAGAAATCATTTGGAAAACAGTCTTCCAAAATGCAAGGAAAAATATTTTTTTTCCACACCATAGTACTTTTTATCATTGAAAACAGAATCAGTTCTTAAGGATAATGCCAAACAGACCATCGCCATGCCTATTCAATAGATTGAAGGAGAAATATCTGTTAACGACAATTTACCTAATTAACAGGCAACACTTTAGTTTTCCATCGAAACAAATAGAGCCCTAGTAGATGTCTAATACCCCAAAGCACAAAATATAACAAAAACAAAAACAAAGCATATATTTGAAAGAGAGGACCATACCTGAAAATAGAAAAATAAAGAAATCAAATAATAAGAGGCACTGATGGAAGAGAACATGCGGCACTAAAGGAGAAGGGCAGACGAGCTCAGAGATGCCACGTAGGCGACGGCACTGAATGAGGAGAATGGGCGACATCGGCGGCGGCGCTGCTAGAGTAGAACACGCTGGAGGAGGACAAAGGTTGCTAAACGAAGAGAGCCAACTTGTGTTTTGTTTTCTAGTTTGAGAGAGAGATGAGGGGAAAACTGATAAACACAAAAAGAGGGGAAAAAATTAAATTTTTTTCCATTACTGCCCAATATATCAAAATTCTTTCTCCAAAATTAGTGACAAAATAATTTCCTCACCAAATGGTCTCAAAAATATTAAAAATTATTAGTTCGAAAATATATTTTTCACCAAATAGTTTTAAAATATTTAAAATCAAGTTTTTCAAAAAAAAAATTTAAAATTATTGGTGATGAAAATATATTCCTCACTAATAATTTTATGATTGGTGACAAATTTTTTTCTCATCAAAAGTCTCAAAATTTTGGTGCCTGTAGACACCCCATTTTTGACCGACCTTAAGACTCAGACGTCACCGATTGAGCGCTCGGTGATGTTGCATACTGTGCTCGTTCAGAAGTCTCAGAGTCGCGGCCGTGCGCCCTGCCTCCGGACTTCCGAACCCTCTTCTGTGCCTTGTCTCGGTTTGCGAACCAGGCTCGGTTTTCTGTTTTTCTCTCGAGGAAGAGTGGTCCGTAGACTATCTCCGGTGGCCGTGAGCTACGTTTAGTGGCCGTGCCATTTTGCCCATTTCGGAGCCGGTTCCGGTTCTCGGGCCGTTGCGCGTGCCTCGGCTCGGGACGCCCAACCATCTCCGATTTCTCCGGTTTTTGGCGGAGACCTCTGTTTTAATGTTCCGAGGAACGCTGGGGCCCCTGATGCCCACTTCGCAGCCGAACACCACTTCCGGTGCCCGGCGACCCATTTTCGGGACCCCGAATTGACGGTTTGGGCCCCGAGCATTCATTTCGCATCCGCTTTCTCCGGTTTCTGGCAGGAACCTCTGTTTTATCATTTCGAAGAACCCTGGGGCCCCAATGCCCGCCGTGGCGTATGCCACTTCCGGTGCCTGTAGCCGGTTTTCGGGCCCCGAACCTCGCGGTTTTGGCCCCGAGCATTCATTTTGTATCTGACTTCTCCGGTTTTTGGCAGAAACCTCTGTTTTGTCATTCCTAGGGTCACTGGGGTCACAGATGCCCACTCCGCTGCCGAACACCGCTTAAGACTGCGGCCATTTTCGGGATCCCGGATTGCCCGGTTTTGACCCCGAGCGTTCATTTCTCATTAGTTTTTGTTCAAACTTGGCAGGTACCTCTGTTTCAATACCAGGAAGGTCACTGGGGGGGTGGGAGGCCAGCAATTATCCCAGATACTCAGTTTCGCTCTTCCGGCGCCCGTTTTGCTCACTTCCGGGCCAATGTTGAACACCCTAGGGGTATTTTCTTCAGACCAAAGCTACATATCTGTGATGAGGGACAGGAGGACCCTACCAACTCTTGGTCGGCGAAGCTGTGAGTTTCATTTTGGGCCTCTCCTTCAAGCTCTATGTTGTGGCTCTGCTTGATGTTGCCAATTTCTGCCTTGGAACCTTGTTGCACACATCTAGGAGGACACTTTGGTATGGTGGTCGGCGAAATTGTGCCTTTCATTTTGGGCCTCTCCTTCAAGCTCTATGTTGTGGCTCTGGTTCGGTGTTGCCAAATTCCGACACAGGGCCTTATTCTACACACATGGGAGGACACTTGTGTATGGTGGTCGGCCAGAGATTTTACACTTCATTTTTTTGGGGTGGCCGGCCGGCCATGATGGGTGGCTGGCCGACCAGGTGGGGTGGGGGGGCGGCCCCCTCCCTAAGTTTACTGGCCGCAGACTGCTTTCGGCTGTTCGGTGTCCAAATTTCAAAGTGTCTCCCTCATCCGGGGGATATTTCGGGAGGGAAAGATTGGATGCTTTCCCTCCCCTTTTACACCCCATTTCTTGCCTATTTGAAGGCCCCTCCCCCTCCTTCTTCAAGGTTGGAAAAACTTGTCTCAAGATCACCCCTCCAAAATCCTCCATTTCCAAAGCTTTAAACTCCAAAAAAGCTTCAAGTGTCAAGGCCATTCCTTCATCAACACCTAGCCTCACCATCCCTACCATCATTTCAGCAGCAAGGAGGTGAATTTCAGAGGTTGAGAAGCTACAAATCAAAGCCAAGGAGCAAAGAAAGACAAGTCTTCAAGGGTGAGTATTCAAAACCAACTTTTAGGGCTTTTTCTTGGTTCAATTTTATACTCTAATTGGTCGAGAATTGGGGCTCCGACCCATACTGATTTTGTGTTTTTTTTGAGCCCCTCTACAACTTTGTAGAAGGGCTCAACTTCATTTGATGCTCCTATGATATACTTGTTTCAATACCTAGCTTTTATGCCATCATCTTGCATGCTAGTTTAGGCCTATTTCCTTTTGTTTTTGGGGCTCCGACCCCTACTGGTTTTGTGCTTATTTTGAGCCCCTCTACAACATTGTAGAAGGGCTCAACCTCATTTGGCCATTCTATATACCACCTCTCTTGGAAATTCACTTTAGGCCCTAATTCTTGCATGCTTTGTTAGGCTTACTTGGATCCGGATTTCAGCCTTCATAAGGCTTAGAAATAGCCTTGTTTTTGTCTCCTTTCCATGTTATGTTGAGGGTCTTAAGCCATTTGGTGTATATTTTTGGTACTTCCTTTGAAATCCATCAAATTTACCGTATTCTTGCATGTTTTGTAGCCTCTTGTGATTTTGGTTTTGGCCTTTGGTCAGAACTGAAAGAGGTCTTATTTTGACCCCCTTTACATATTTCATGAAGAAAGTTTTGTCATTTGGTGTGTGCATTGCATGTCTCATGATATAGCCTATTTGGGAGCCTACTTTGCATGGATTTTATAGCATGTTTGTATTCTGATTTTGAGGATGTCATCTTCTGAAATTGTGCTTATTTTTATCTCATCTTCAATGTTGTAGAAGAAAGTTTGTCCATTTGGGGTTTTCATATATCACTTGTCTCAATACTCCTCTTTTGGTCACTAACTTTGCATGCTATTGTTGATCTATCTATGCTTGCATTTTGGCCATGTTTGTTACTGAAAAAATGCCATATTTGGGACTGCCTTGCTACTGTTCTTGCCGCCATGATCATATTTTGCATGTATAGCATGGCTATAGGCCATTTCGGGGCTTAATTTCACATTTTCGGGATGAATGCATGCTTCGAGTGTTATTTCGAATCGTTTCGGGGCTGTTTTCCCCTTTATTTAGGTGCTGAAATTCCATTGCCATGCTTACATATCATTCCCTATGCCATTCGTATCATTTTTGCATTGCCTCGGTTTGCGTGCCAATGGGCACGCATTTCAAGGCACCTCATTCTTTTCATTCCGGCAGCCTATGTGAGCGTGGCTGAGGCTATCTCATGTTGGCATAAGCCCAATTTGCATTTTCATGCTTCTACGTCATTGCCTCGATTTGCGTGTCCGCGACGCAGCGTTTAACGACTTTTTACCCGACGGCCTCCTCGTGGGTGGTGAGGCTCTCCCATGTCGGTGTAAGCCCATCGTTGCATTCGTATGCCATTTCATTTCATTTCATCATCGCCTCGGTTTGCGCGCTGTGACGCAGCGTTTGAGGCACTTCGGTTTATCCGATTTTCATTCTTTCATCATCGCCTCGGTTTGCGCTACCGCGCGCTTCAGGCACTTCGATTTATCCGATTTTCTTCTTTCCTCGTCGCCTCGTTTTGCGCGCCTGTGGGCACGCGTTTCGAGGCAATTTGGTTTTTTCCATTTTTCTCATTACATCCTCGCCTCGGTTTCACGTGTGCGTGTTCAGGCACGCCGGTTTATCCGATTTTGCATCGTACATCATCGCCTCGGTTTGCGTGCCCGTGTGCACGCATTTCGAGACATTCTGTTTTATCCGCTTGGCATTGCGTATGCCTCCGTCTCGGTTTGCGTGCCCATGTGCACGCATTTCGAGACACTCTGTTTTATCCGGTTTATATTTCATCATTGCCTCGGTTTGCGTGCCAGTGGGCACGCATTTCAAGGCACCTCATTCTTTTCATTCCGGCATCCTATGTGAGTGTGGCTGAGGCCCCCTTCATGTTGGTGTGAGTCCATCATTACATTTCGCGTGTCATTCCGCATCGCCTCGGTTTGCGTGCCCGTGGACACGCATTTCGAGGCATCTCATTTTCATAGCATTGAGCATGCTAGGTTGTATATTAGTTGCATTTCATGCATATCATGCATATCGCACGGGAAACGAGGTACATTCCGTACTCCGATTCCTCTACATTCATCCCTACATTGAATTGTGCAATTCGGCTCCTCGGCCATCATGCATCGATATGCGTGATTGGTGGCACGAGGGTCGAGGCATGCATATATTTGTGAAAATACATTGCTATGCCCTTTTCCTGCTCTCTGTTACAGCAAAATCAAGGATCATCAACTTTTCGGAGTCTAGCGCGCATTTCGAGAAATATTGCAAACAGAGGCTAATCAGGGCATTCGAAGGATTTCGCGCAGCGACCAGATACATCATCTGTCGAAGCGGCTCCAGCCCACGCCAGCCCGATTCTAATTCTTTTGTAATTAATTTATTAATTAATTAGAATTTGTATTATTTTGATTTGTATATTCTTTTATTGTCTCATTGTTATTTATTCGGACCCTCGTGCGAGGCATAAATGTAATAAGGGTGTGTGAGTGCGATGTATGTCTTCCAACCCCATTTCTTTCTCCCTTTTATTTACCGCTTTGAATGGTTAGATATAGGGCATATTTCAATTAGCATATGATGTAATGACATGTTTGCATCATTCATCTGTTTTGCACGCACCGGGCTCGGCGCATCGTACAAACTGCATCTGTATTTCAATTCCAAGTTGAGTACTTGATAGCTGTTGCATCTCATATGCCATATTTAGAATAGCCGAGCCTGCTATCTTAGTTCCATTTTGCATGTGTTGCATTAGGCATTTCAGCACATTTAGGATCATGCATGATTTCTAATCAGTTTCCTGTTTTGGCTTGGAGTACTAGGTGAGTTTTATGCTTTAGCATACTTGCATGCGTGTGAGTGTTGCCATGATTGCATGCTTACCATGAGGCTATGTGCTTATGTGATATAACTGCCTTGAATGCCTGTGGGTGGAGGTTGAGTTATCTGAATTGGGACAATGCATTGACTGTTTGTTTTAAGCCCACTAGATAGTGGCAACATCATGTTTTCTAAGCCCACCCGAGGGTGGCAAATCCGCATTTTAGCCTACCTGTGGGTAGCACCATCAAACCATTTTCAAACAAACAGACATGAAGTGTTTTGTTCCAATTCAGACGGCCCAGTCTATACTTGTTTGCTGCGAGCATCACATAGTAATCTAGGCTAATAACCGGAATAAGAACTCACAATGTTTTCAAAAACAGATATCATGGTTAGTAGAGGCCGGTCTTTGGCCGGCGAGAGGGTGCTCACGATGTGACCTTCCCTAATCGTACCCAAGTTCCCGAACCAACTTTGGTGATGACGGACCGCGTGGCCTTTCGACCGAGTCGGGGTTTCCTAAATTTCCCATTTTAAAATATTTAGGTGGCGACTCATTATCGCAAAGCGATCCATGTTTGGCACTTCTTTTCAAAAAAAATCTGTTTTCCTTCAAAACGATTTGCCAGATTTGGACTCTTTGGTTCAAGATTGAGAACCGCAACAAAATCGAGTCCGAACTGTAGCGAGGCCCCCCCCGCGGGCGTTGTTACAGTGCCACCAAAAAAAATTAGCGAGAAAACCTTCAATGATGAAATTTAATTTTTCCTCACCTAAAAAGAAATATTTTTTAACGAAAAAAAATTTCGTCACCTATTATTTTTATTTTTATTTTATACGTGACAAAATTTTATAATTTGTCACGGATTATTCTTATTTAGTGATGAAATTTATTTTCTTCACTACTTTTTGTCACTATAGATTCCTTTTGTTGTAGTGATTCTGCAAAAAATACAGTTAGTATAATTTAATTTAATCATAAGTAAATTACTGAAAAAGTACAAAAATGCACCACTTCATGCTTAAATCATTCGAATTGACCAAAACTCAAAGAACAAAAGTTGTACGGAATCAACTTTCCTAAAAGGCAATGAGAACGAATTTAGTAGAACTAAACATGTTGGGAGAAAAACTTAATAGAAGAACCTAGACGGAATTCAATTAAAAAATCTGAAGCTGAAAATGAAAAGAAACTACCCTAAGATGATTTTTTTCGGAACAATTCAAAACACAAAAAGTGTTCATCATAATGTTTTACTGCATTTTACGCGAAATTAATAAAATTGAGCTCGTTTTGTGGGTTAAAACAGCATCTAAAATCTATATTGCTAAAATGAATAAAAACTATTGTAACCAAGATTATCTAATTATAAATTCTAATCGATTTTTAGTAAAAAGTTAAAATACAAAAGTTGTCTTGAATTACGTATATATGCCTCTGCCCAAATTTCATAATTTATTGAGGCTGTCTACTATTTTTCAAGATGTACAAATCAAAGCAATTCAAACTATACCAATAAGTTCATATGTTATTCTTCGTACCTTAACTCCACCACTTCGCCTCTTCACTTCCGATCTACACATATATCTCATATGTCTCCCGTATACCTAACATCGCTCTAAATCCAAACTTGCATGGGGATATCATCCCGAGTTTGACCCACATTCCCCGTACGGTTAGCATATACGTACGTGCATAAATCAAAGCACTCGTCTATTTCTGAGAACAAGGCAACAATATATATATACACATAAGCCCTCATCTACTCATGAGAACAAACATAATAATGTCAAGTCTAAGGCATTCAAATAAATCTCATAATCCTCACTTTTTTTTATACACTTTTTCTCACAACACTCAAATAAAACAATAACTCATGGAGTTATAATGGAGTATTCAGAATTTATCTATGGATTCCTAATCTATTTTAATTTCATATATCCATGAGTGTGTTACAACCATAAAATAAATACATATAAAATCTTAAAACTTGCATACACAACTAACCAAAATATTTAAAATCAATCCATCATCTACATGTAAGTTCAATATCAAACCAACATCAAATAAATAAAAACAATAAAATAAACATAAATCAAGAAAAGTGGGTTTTGCACTCATAATTATTTTTTTAAAGATCAAAAAATACTTAGAAGATTAATGAAACCACCAAAATAAAACCCTAACCCTTTCTTGTTTCCTCCCCTCGTTTTGGAACTCTCTCTCTCTCTCTCTCTCTCTCTCTCTCACAGCTTTCTCTCCGCCGCACAAAGTCGCAACCCTCTCTTTTTTTGTTTTCTTTCTTTTTTTTTCCCTCACCTAATAACTATTATATTATATTTTATTATATAAATACAACATATATAAATATGTTATATAAAATCAATATATATATAACACCTTTATATATATATAATATAAATATATATAAATATTCAGATTAATTATATATAATTAAATATCACATTAAATTAATTAAATATCATATTAAATTCTCATGTACTCACGCAATTAATAAAGTCAAAAAAATAAAGTAATAATAATAATAAATAATGACTTAAGAAAAATTAAGATCGTTACAAGTAGTATACCAAAAAATTATTTATTTATTTATAAATAAATTTGTTCACATTTTAAATAAATAAATAAATATTATTTTTGATGTTTATATTTTTAATTAGATCAATTTAAAATTTTAATTTTATGTCAATTTGGTCCAATTAATTATACCATTAGTATTTTTGAAGAAAAATGATCGCTGAATTTGTTCAGATTAATTCACCGAGTTGAGCAAATTTATTATTTTGCCTCTAAAAGAATGACATATGTCACTTATATGCACATTTGTCATTAAAAAATGCTAACAATTAGGGCAAATTACACTATTGGTCCCTCTATTTTGGCTATTGTGTTATTTTAGTTTTTGTAATTTCAATTGAATAGATTTTAACCTTAAATTTTTGATTTTGTCTCAAATTGGTCCAATTGATAGTATGTTATATCGAGTTCAATTTATTTTTATATTTATTTTGTGCATTTTAAAAAATTTTGGAAGTATATTAACATTTTTTTTTCCTTCAAAAAATGACATTAGATAGCTTGAAAATTTTTTGGTTTAGTGACATTTCTTAAAATGTTATAAAATATTTGTTTATGACACTTTTCACTTAATGCCATAAAGTAACTTGCATCTATCTAGTTTAGTGACTTTTTAAAAAAATTCAATTACTACAAAAGTTTAGTGGCATCTTTTGATAAATGTCATTAAAACAATTTCTTGTGTCATTCTTTTCTAAAATGACATAAAGTTGATGATATTAAATCACATTTTTATTGTAGTGAAGTAGCACTTTTTTTATTGAAATATCACTAGAGCCTTGTATGTTTATAGCTCTATGACATTTTTCTAAATCATGCAACCAAATATTTTTTTTGTGACATTTTTTAAAAATATGTCACTAGTATAGTGTCACTAAAATGTGCTTTTGTTGTAATGAGTTCGGGGTGTGCGCAGTGCGGTTCGGGCGATTTGAGAGTAAAATTACAAATCGAATGTCGATTAGCAGATTAGCAGAATGACAAATTGCAGTTTGGATAGTTTTTGACATATTGGCGGATTGAAGAATATTCTAACTAATTATCATACATTTGCATAATATATAACACTAATTTGTACAATACTTTTTAGATATATAATACAAAGTAATTTTACATAATATGTTTCATATATATAACTACTAATTTGTAATAAATTTCATATCTTAAACCTTTCTCACACTCATTTTTACATTTATATTTCATTGGAAGTTAAAAAATATATATGTATTAACTATAACGGAATGGAGCGGTTCGATTAGCGGATTATAAATTTTAAAGTTTAAATCGCGATTAGTGGTTAGAGTAGTCCGAATTGATGTGAATCGGTGTAGTTTTAACGGATTGGGCAGTATTTTGCACAGTCCTAACAGTAGTGTTGCATTAAAGAAAACAGAAATGTGCTTTATAAATCATAGCAAATAAGGAAATGTTTTTTTATTTAAATGATGCCGTGTGTACATTATTGGAGAATCAAACATCGGTACAAACATTTTCTTGACGGAGCAGATGAAAGTGCTCATTCTATCTCACAACATAAATTAGAAACATTTACAATTGACCCATGAAAGAGTACTGGGAGCATCTGAAAGCTTGCTTTCCTCAACCTGTACTTGCCTCAATTGTCAACAATTCAGAAGACATAACTCAACAGCCTCAGTCTCAATCCCACAATAATGCATTATATCGACAATCTCCAAATGCTTATAGCTTTTGAACATCAAAACTATGGCTACATTTGTCAATCCTTTACAGCCCCTCAACTGATGTGAGCTCCTTATTGACTAAGTTTTCATTATAAGACAAGTCCAACTTCCTCAAATGTCTCAAATTTTGTCCTAAAGGGGTCAGCAACCCAGGTTCTATATTGACCACATCATAATTTATCAAACCCAATTCTTCAAGTCCATCACTTATAACTATCCAAGTTCGCTCTAGAATTATGAGCTTGAACTATAAACAAAGGAGGAAAAAGGAGAAAAGATAACAAAAACAGAACCAGAGGAATTGCAAATTCAGGCTGGCACATAACTAAAAAATGAAATATTAGCCCCAAAAAATATATCTCATTCATATTAACATCTCTTAGATGTTGAAAATAGTGTACCATTTTGAAGTTCCAATTTATTCAATTGGTGGTATCTTAATGATGTTTCAAGATACAAGTATTGACTATTTAGCTAAGAAACATGGACACTTCTAAGAATGTGACGTATCCGTGTCGTGTCCATGTCGGACACCGACACTCTTTGGACACTTCCCCAACAGATGTCTAATAAATTGTTGCTGAAATAGAAAAAGTACTCACGTAATTATCCACTTTCAAGTCGAGAACATTTTACAAAGTATTATATACATAAGCACATCATAAAAGCATAATATGCACTCACGCAAACACAAATGCATATATGATTAATGATTCAGTAAGCAAATATGGTCTATGGGCACATCACACAAATTTAACCTTACAACTTCAGAGGAGCAATGTAACCATACAAGACTATAACATAACTACTCGTATTTGAAAAATCTAGAAACCCTAGATGTTGATTTGTGATTATGTACCAATTTTAAGCAAAATATAACAATCCCAATTAAATAATCAAGAGAAAGAGACACAAAGATTTTACGTAGAAAAACCACAATTGGACACCTTCCAATTGTGATAAAAAAAACCACGGGCAACTGCCACAAGACAATCCACTAAGAAGATTTAAAGGAATTACACAGTTATCACTCTCAATTATCTAGCGAATCCACAACGCCTAATTGAACCAACCTCTATGTGCCTCTTCCAACCCCATCTTCACCACGGAATTGTCTTTCTGATGAGCCACTCCGGATTCCACCAAAGCTTCAGGCTCGAATTCTTCAAAATCCACAACTGAAGAACAACTCTCTCTTTTGTGTATAACAAACAAACCTTTGATGTACTCTCTTTAAACCATGAGTTGAATACTCAATAAAATATCAAAGAAAAAATAACAAAATATCCCCAGATATAAACCTTTAAGAACCAAAAAGATCTTGAGAGATTCAATGAATGAATCAATGAATAGCCTAGATTTGGGAGAAACCCAACTATTTTTAGAAAACCAAAGCAATCCTAGTTGGGAAAGAAAACCAACTTCTTGTAGAAAACCAACTTCTTGCAGAACTCTAAAGTAATCCTGTTTTTGAAGGAAACCAACTTCTTAAAAAACTCTTGTTACAACCTTGGTTTTGATCCATGAAATTTGACAACAAAAGTTCCTAACAATCTCCCCATTTGTCAAATCTTGAATAAAACCAATCTAAAACAAATTTCCTAACAAAATCTCTCAAGCAGCACCACCAACTATGAACCAACACTCAAATCCATGCTCTTGAACCATTATCCTGAAATAAAATAACCACACACAAGCCAACCAAAATATGTGGAACTAGATTAAATAACAAAATATAAATCAATCCATAAACAAAATACTAACAATCCAACTGTACCAAAGAAAGATATAAGCAAAAGTAAAAACACTGTACCATCAACCAAACTACTATACCATCAATATACATCAAACACTGGTAATGATGAACCAAACTCTTCCTCATTAAAAAAACAACCACAAACACTGAAAACAGTGAACAAGAAGAAAAACGACAAAAAATAATATGGTGGAGCAAGCAAGGAATTTCAGATTTGTACCTTGCAACACACAAGATTATCCAAGAAGCACAATTACTTGAAAACAAAATGTGCACAGCCTCTAGAAAATTCCTCATAAAAGAAAGTGATGCATTATGTGAAAAACATAGATCCCATGATAAAGGTGTGTGTGTGTGGCTCTTGGAGTTCGACATACACAAGATTCAAATCCTAGTAGTGATATAAAAGTTAGACCTCCGACAACAGAATCTAAACACAACTAAGGAAAGTTAAACCACTAGGAATCAAGGGGTATTTGGTGAGTAAAGGCGGAGGCTCCCCCTCAATCAATGAATCCCTTTTTTTTCTTTTCTTTTCTTTTTCACATTTTTTTTCTTTTCTGTCTTTTGCACATTTTTTCTTTTCTTTCTTTTGCACATTTTTTTCTTTCTTTTGCATAGTTTTTCTTCTTTTTTCTTTTCTTTTGCACACTCATCGGCGGCTGACACGCTCAAGAGTATGGAAACCGAACCAGAGAAGCATGGATATAATAAGGATGGCCTAGTTGGTGACTCTGAGGTAGCCTTTTCCTCATGCTTGGACTACAAAGAACAGAGGGGAAAGTCGTAGAGATGCAAAAAGATGGAAGGTGGTTAAGAGACTCAACATCACCCATGATATGCTAGTATAAGTCAATTCCTCTAGAAAAGCAAAAGATACAATGCCAGAAGTCCATAGAGAAAAATAATCACTAAGGCGGAAGACTCCAAAATTTGTTAATCCAAAAGTGTGTACAGAATGAGACATACTAATCAAAGAACACACACTCCAAAATGAGTAATGACCACAGAAAGCACACATATATTAACATGTAATGGATATTCTCATCAATCCAATATGCACCAAGGACCACTCAAAAAATTTAAGCTTGCAAAACCATATTAAGAAAATCTTTTTAGATTTTTTTTTTTTTTCATAGGAATTTCCCTCACGAATTATATCCATTATCACAAATCAAACAAGATCTCGTTCTAAACGATATTATTTAAAAAAATAAATAAATAAAGCGATCCAAAAGAAATTTTTTTTTTTTTAAAAATAGAACGACCCGCTCTGATACCAATTGAAAAATCTAGAAACCCTAGATGTTGATTTGTGATTATGTACCAATTTTAAGCAAAATATAACAATCCCAATCAAACAATCAAGAAAAAGAGACACAAAGATTTTACGTGAAAAAACCACAATTGGACACCTTCCAATTGTGATAAAAAAACCACGGGCAACTACCATAAGACAATCCACTAAGAAGATTTAAAGGAATTACACAGGTATCACTCTCAATTATCTAGCGCATCCACAACGCCTAATTGAACCAACCTCTATGTGCCTCTTCCAACCCCATCTTCACCACAGAATTGTCTTTCTGATGAGCCACTCCGGATTCCACCAAAGCTTCAGGCTCGAATTCTTCAGAATCCACAACTAAAGAACAACTCTCTCTTTTGTGTATAACAAACAAACCTTTGATATACTCTCTTTAAACCATGAGTTGAATACTCAATAAAATATCAAAGAAAAAATAACAAAATATCCCCAGATATAAACCTTTAAGAACCAAAAAGAAGATCTGGAGAGATTCAATGAATGAATCAATGAATAGCCTAGATTTGGGAGAAACCCAACTATTTTTAGAAAACCAAAGCAATCCTAGTTGGGAAAGAAAACCAACTTCTTGTAGAAAACCAACTTCTTGCAGAACTCCAAAGTAATCATGTTTTTGAAGGAAACCAACTTCTTAAAGAACTCTTGTTACAACCTTGGTTTTGATCCATGGAATTTGACAACAAAAGGTCCTAACAGTATTGGTCTTTGATACCAATGGCATGATCCAAATGCATACTAGATTGATATGAATATGACATGAATAACGTGTTTAAGCTATACATCAGATAAAAATATGCAATGCAGTTATAACTCACAAAAAGTGAAAAAATCATACAGCAGAAAAAGCACATACATGCTAGTACTTGTAGGTTTCAAATTGTTTGTCTCCTTTACAAATTTATTTGCCTCTGAAACATCCCGAGAGATAAGCATGGGATGGGCAAAACCTGTGATATGCGAGTTTTAGCAGAAAATGAAAACATAAAGTCAGTAGGCACACTAGATCAAATGATCTATGAAAGCAGACAATGCTTGATGCATAAGTTCATAGTAAAGTAAATGAGAGCTATGAAAAGGCTTAAAAGTATCGATTTAAGATTTTTCACCACTTCAGACACAAGTAAACAAAATTAATAGCAAGATTTGTTTATTTGAAAAACTATACCAATATCATGTTTCAAAAAATTGATTAATTTTCACTGATAGCTATTCCTTTCTTTCTCATTTTCCTAACTTAAGCCACACAAAAAAAAGGGCATTTAGTTTATTCCCCTTCATTTTCTTTTCCTTTTCATTTCCATTCACAAATCCAAGGACCCAAATCAAATAAATAGCATAAAGAAACCACAACAAAATTCAGCATGAATCCAATACTAAAAAGAGTTATATTTCAACTACTTCTGAAAGCTACATTTTTCCCTCCATTGATGGACCACTGGACTTTTGTTTTTAAAGTGATAGGACAAAAGGTTACCACATTATTTGGATCAAAATTCTATACAGAATTTTTGTTTGTATAGCACTACTCATGTAAACACCATAGAACTCAAAAGAATTTTTTTTTTTTTTTTAAAAAAAAAAAAAAATTGGGTTCTTAGAATACCACTTAAACTACTGATACATAAGCAGAATCTGTCTGTTCCTACTTGGCTTCCTTGAAGATGTTTACTCTCAGTCTAATTCTAATTACAACAATAAAAAGAAGAGCAAAACTAGATTCACCTTGCAATAAAAAACCCAAATTCTGAATGTACGAAAAGGAAGCACCAGTATCAGTCACATCTTCCATTGTTTTTGACTAGGTTAGAATGAACTGGCAGTGTTGAAAACCTACCAAAGACACATATCTATCATTAACACAAACTAATGTCCATTGATCTGTTTGGTTGCTAAGAATATCGTAGTGAAAGATCATAGCATATGCAAAATCTTATTTCCCTATTCGTATTCTTTTCGTTTCTTGTTTTTTATTTTCATTTTTTGTAAAACACAAAATTGTTTGATGATCTTTTCATTGTTTTTGTTTTCAAAAACATTAAAAATAAAACTTGTGGCCTATTTGGTATCAATTCTATTTTCTTTTTTCATTTTTTGGAAAATACAAACTTGTTTGCTGAATTGTTTCTGAAAGCTATATTGGAGAAAATTTTCTTAAAAAACTCAAAAAATTTGTTTTCCAGCACAAAAGTGAAAAACAAAACACAAAGAAAACAAAATTGAAAACAGAACACACCAAACACTTGTAGCCATTTTATTTAATTGAGTTTTCTCTCTAACAACTTAAGCTAAACAATCCAAAATTAGCAAGAACACAAGAGAAAATCTGAACCACCAAAACAATTCAATCAACAAATTTTATAGCATTCAAGAAGATTGTGACAAAAGTAACCGAATGAGAGAAAAAACAGAGAGCTTGCTTGGGTCAGCATTAAAGCGCATTATAGTGTTGTGTTATGTCTCTGCAATGTGTGAGGGAGGAGCTGCCGATCGAGTTTCCGTGGATGATGGATCTCAGGCGACGGTGACCAACAAAGAGGTGAATCGGTGCTCCGCTTGCCCACGAACACGAGAAGGAGTAGCGGAGGAGAGCTGTTTCGTGGCTAGTGGAGCGGCAGTGAAAGAGGGAAGGGGAGAGCAACAGCGTAGACAGAGAGAGAGAGGGAGGGGAGAGGAGCAGCGGAGAGGGAGAGAGACGCTGAAAGAGGCGCTGGTTTGTTTAGGGTTTGGTTTGGAAACAAAACATATATATGGTTCCTTGTACACAATTCGCGACTAAATATTTTGATCGATAATTAATTTTATAAATTTCTTCAAAATCCCTCTAAATATTTTAGTTTTTTGGTGACAAAAAATATTTTAGTTGTTGAAAATAAATTTTTTGCGATCAAATTTTTGTTTTTTATTTGACGACTAAATAATTTTAGTAGCCAAAACTAACTATACAGCAACTAAAAAATTTTAATCGCTGAAAATAAATTTTTGGCGACTAAATTTTAGTCGCTGTAAATAAATTCTTGGCGATCAAACTTTTGGTCGTCAAAAGATATAAAATAAATTTTTGTTTTCCATTCGGCGACTAAATAATTTTGGTAGCCAGAACTAACCATACAGTGATTAAAATATTTTTTAGTCGCTGAAAATAAATTTTTGACTACCAAACTTTTGGTCGTCAAAGATAAAAAAATAAATTTTTGTTTTCCATTCAGCGATTAAATAATTTTAGTAGTCAAAAATAACTATACAGCGACTAAAATATTATTTTAGTTGCCAATTGTGACATTTTTAGCGACTAATCTTTTTTTTAGTCTCCAATAATCAATATATTCTAACTAAAAAAAATTAATTAGTAGCTAAATATTATACTTTTGCCGACTAATATAATTTTTAGTCGTCAATTTCACAATTTTTACTGCTAAATTTTTTTTAATCACCAAAAATATAATTTGTTGTAGTGATTGAAGAATGAAAAAGGACAAAGGATAAAAAGGTATTCAGTGGTATTCCTAGTTTGATTGAACATGTCAAATAAGGCTCTTCAATTTGGGGGAAAAAACTCTCCATTTTGTGGACTGATTGAAAATGTTAAAGTCATTCTCAGAAGATGCGAATGCACTATCTACTACACCCTTTGAAAAGGCAACCTATGTACAGATGTTATACCCAAGTTTGGAGCAGAGCAATCACAGAGCTTTTGGTGGTGAATGATCCTCCAGTTGAAATTCGGAACTTGTTGGTAGTCGATATGTTAGGCCTTTCTAGGAAAAGAGTGTAGGCTTTTGTTGTTTATTTTTCTTCCAATGTATCCAAAAAAAAATAGAAAGAAAAAAAAAGAAAAAGAAAAAGAGAAAAAACACCTATGATTGGTCTTCTACAACTTGTGTGAATGGCCACTTTTTGATGTTATTGTTTTCTCATGTGTGGGCAATCCATGTGGTCATTTACGAAAAATATTATCGGTGATTTAATGCCAAGGATAGTTGATATTCTAACAATATTATGATTGGTTGATGGTTTCACAATTTAATAATGTTGCAGAGGGATAATCAATGAAAATTTTGTCAAAAAATAAGTCCATTAAAGATTAAAAAAATTCAAAAGGCAAGTGAGCGCAGTTTTGTGAAGTTTTTTTTTTTTTTAAATATATATTTTAAGTATTTCAATTGAGTATGATCTAAAAGTGCTATTTTTTTTAAAAAACACTTATTAAAAAAAAATAATAATAAAGACCTAAATCTCAAATATACTCATAGGATATGTTTGATTGGACGGACTGGATAAGAGGAGATTAGAATCCATCGGATTTGAATCCTGGAACTATGAATCCCCCGAATTATTTGGTTAGATTTGATGTATATCCCGTGTTTGTTTTTTCATAGGATTAGATATTTGGAAATGACTATTTTTAGTGAATCCAATGTTTGGTTGGACGAACTGGATAGGATAAATGAACAAAAGACTATTTTATCATTTTTCAATTGTTTACTAAGTAATAGCAATATTAAACATATCTTTAATATTTTAATTATTTCTAGATAGATTAAATAAAATTTTATTTTATTTTATTTTTTACACAATTAAATAAATTTATTTTTAAAAAATTAAATAAATAAAATGTCAATAAAAATATATGTTATTTTTTTAATTAAAATTTCAAATAAATTTATTTTTAAAAATAATAATAATTAAATAATGAAATTAAATAAAACATCTATTAAAATTTAAATAATGAAATTAAATAAAACATAAACAAAATTTTAAAATAAAACATCAATAAAATATCTATACAAAAATTTAAATTTTATTAAATTTTACTAAATATAATACATAATTAAATAGTAGAGGATTAAAATGGTCATTTCATATTCTAATCCCAACAGTAAATAGTCCAATGAAAATTGTTCCATACCCCCTAAGATAGTATAATCCCCCATATGGGAGATAAGGAATCCGACGGACTAAAAAAAAAATAAACGCCGAATAAAAAGCTTTTCTCGCATTACAATCCTAACAATGAATAGTCCACTCTTATCTCCTTAATCAAACACACCCATAGATTATTTAAGTACTCATAAAGATAATTCAAATATATTAAAAATGTGTGATATAAATGCTCACATTAAATTAGTTGCTTATTTTATATAATAATGATAGAGATTTAAATCTCACAATTTAGTCATAATAACCAAACCAAACCAAACTAAAATCTTAAATCCTATCAAATAGGGTCGACTACATGAATCTTTCTTCTCCACTCGACTTTATCTATGGTCATTCCGTTAGTCAAATTAAGAAAATTTATATCTCTATTTACTACACTAGTCCACGTCAATCTAGATCTACCCCTTCCCCTAATATTACCATTTACTATCACTGTATCGTATTTCTTGAATGTTGTATCTATTAGTCTCCATTGTATATGATCAAACCATCTCAATTTAGTTTTTGTCAACTTATTTTCTATCGGTACTATTCCTACCCATTCTCAAATATACTCATTCCTTACTCTGTCTTTTCTAGTCTTGTCACATATCTATCTTAGCATTCTCATCTCAACAACACTCATTTTTTCTACATGTTGTTTCTGAGTTCCTAACATTTCGTTTCACACAATATCGCCAGTCTAATAGTTGTTCACCTCATCGTAATTTTGTGGACCGCATCCACTGCAATCTCTCCGTTCGTTGTGATCATCGATCCTAAATAACAAAAATGTTCAGGTTCTCAATCTTCCCTTATCCTTTGTTTCTGTGTGGGTGATATTCCGATCACACTGCCCTCCTTAGTAATCCAGCCGTAGAACACAGGCAGAGTAGACGGCTCCCTGTAATCTGCACAGAAAGAAAAGTCACCGGCGGTGGTTCTTCCACCCGGGGGCACTCCGACGATCAAGTCAGTATCTCTCAAAGACAACAAGTGCTAAAATTACTGCTCAAGACTACAAATTGCGTACCTTAGACCCGCCGGGGGTGCCCTTCTTTTATAATGTCTCTCTATCCTAGTCCCACTAGAAGTCTTACTTCTATGGACTCTCATTCAGTACATACTTTGGACTCCACAAGAGATAAGGATAAATTCCCTAAGAATACTATCCTTATCCATCTTGAAGTCTTTCTTCTTTCTAGGACTCCTGTCCCTTATCCACTTATCTCGGACTCCGGTATCTTCGGAGATAACCTCGGCAACCCCGAGATTACCTCGGCGTAACTGTCAAGTCACGTGGCACCTCGGCTGACACTTCGGTGTCACCTCGGCCACGTGTTGGTACTCAGAAAATACATCCCCACAACTGCCCCCTAGGTTCTATTACCTCGGCATTCTGAGGTGATGGAACCTATATTGGAACTTTTTCTCGTACATCGGCTTAAGAACTTTCTTGCCGAGACCATTTATTTCAGGCCGATATGTCTTCTTCTTAAAACAAGAATTCAGATCAATCTTACTTCGCGCATGAGCTGTCATGCACCATTTTTCAACCATTTCAACGACGCGTTTTTCCCTTACTGGTCCGTGCTGGCGACGCGCCTGCAAGTCGTCTTGACTTTGCTTGCGCCGTCTGACGCATGCGTTAACCTAGGCGCATTTAATGCTCTGCTTTTGCCGCCGTTTCACTTTTTGGACAAAACATTTGCCTCTCTCTTCTTCGCTTCACTTTTGCATTTTGAATACTCTATATTTTCTCTCTCTAAAGTTCTTTCTTCGAATCCGCCATTGCTCAAAGCTCTTGACTCTGCTACTGTCTTGCATCCGCCATTGAAGCTTTCGCCATCAGAAGGCGTCATTATCCGACCTCGGCGTAGCTCATTCCGGCCTTCACCTTTTTTGGTAAGCCAGTTTCCCCTCTTTTCTCAGTTCTTGATTATTCCTGGAATTTCTTGTTCGCTTTATTCTGCTTCATCATTCAATCTGTGAATCATTCACTTGAATTTATCCTATTTTATGGTTTCGTACATGTCATGAACATTTGCACTGTTGCACCTCTTGTTCTTGGTCTTCCACCTTTTCTATTCTTGAATCTGAGACTTTGTTTTTACTTTTCTGCTTTCCAGATTTCTGCCTTCTATACTCGTTCTTTGTAGACCTTAGGCTTGGGATTTGTCTGTAGGACCTTTATTTTTTAGGAAAAACTGAAACGAATTTACCAATACATACCTTAGGCTCAAGCCGAGGTCCCTAGAGCCCTTTAGGAATATCCTGTCTCTGTAGCTAAATACTCGTACATCAAAACCATGGGTGTGTGGAGAGATAGGGTTAACTCCCCAACCAAACTAGAGTATTTTAGGCAAGAATTCTCCATCCCTGCCGATGTTCACCTGAGGCTAGCTGGGGAGAACGACTCCATTATGCCCGAGGATGATAACATGCCTTTTCCTATAGTAGCCTTCGTCTAGTGTGGACTTCGGTTCCCTCTTGATCCTCTCTTTCGCGAGGTCCTTCACTACTACACCCTTAACCCCATGCAACTCACCATTAACGCCTATAGAACGCTTAATGGTATAATAGCCTTAGCTCGGCAAGAGAGTGTTAGGATCACTCTTGCCGACATCCAATACTGCTACACCATGTGTACCCTGAACCTTAAGGAAAAAGGTTATGTCTATTACCTTAAGCCGAGGTCCACAGAGTTTAAGGTTGTAGCCGACCTTCCAGACTCCAACAAAGGGGCTGGAGATGATTATCTCATCGCTTCTGGGAACTGGGAATTTGGCCCAGATGAAGAAGTTCGTCTCTTCCCTCTTCCTCGTACGGTCAAGGAGGGCAAGGGTAAGATCCTTGTGTTAACTGCTTAACTGTTGCTTTCCACAATTTTTCCAACAAATTTGTTTCTGATGTTGTGTTTCCTTTTGCAGACGTTCGCAAGCCTCCCAAAGACTTTCGCCGATCTTATTTTCTTGGGAAAGGCCTGAAGAAGCTCCTGGACCTTCCCATCCGAGCGTAAAGCTCCTTTAATCTTGAACTTCATCCCCACGTATAAGTCAACTTTGCCTGACGCCCCAAGAACGAAGAAAAAGAGCTCATCCACAGCCACAACTCAGACTGCATCAACATCTCGGGCTGATCAAGGGTCAACCTCCGATCCCGCCGATCTACCATCGACTTCTGCCCAATTCTTGATCCCAGTAACAGAAAGAAAACGTCAGCGACGACTTGTCAAAACAGCCGAGATGGTGCGCCCGAAGCCCGTTGTTCTAGATCTCCTTGCCGACCTTCCAGATGACGTGGATTCTGTACCGTCTCAAACGGTGCCTCCACCAAAGCCGAAAAAGACCAAGAAGCCTCCACCAAAATCCAAGGCCACTGAGGCCGATGTTGAAGACGCTTTACCAATCTCTCAATTGGCCGAGAACAAGATGGCCTCCTCTGCTCCTGCCAAAAGACCTGCTGAGGCTCAGCCATCAGGGTCTACTCAGGCAAAAAGGCCGAGGTCGTCGTCTGCGACGACTTCGGGGTCCAGAATTCCCAAAGTTCCCTGGGAGCCCAAAATTACACTCGAGAACAGGCCTGTCTATACCCATGAAAGCGCCGCCGATGTCAACATCGGCGCACTCAAAGATCGCTGTTTCTCCTTGAGGGCGATCTCGAACGCAACGCCAAGATGAGTGGATATGAGAACTATGCCCTTATGTTGCAGCATTCTGTTCAAGTAAGTCTTCGAATTTGATAATTTGTCTTTCATACTTGTAAAACTTTGACATATCCTGTAGTAAACTTTGCCTTGTGTTCTTTCAGGCCATTCAGCATGCCCACTCCTTTTCCATGCAGGCTTTTGAGACGGGAGAGAAATTATCCGAGATGAAGAAGGAGTTTGCTGCCCTTCAGAAAATAAATAGGAGTCTCCAAAATAAAATGAAAAAGCTGGAGGATCAGGCCGAGGAGGCAACTAAGGCTAAACAGATAGCCGATGAAAAGGCCGAGGCCGTTGAAGCTGTTAAAACCGTTGCTATAGCTCAGCAAAAAGAAGCCGAAGAAAAAGCGGCCCAGGCCGAGAAAGAGCTCCAGGAAGCGCTGGCTACAAAGGATGCCGAGATCAGAGCGACCGATGACAAGGCATACGCCCAAGGCATGGCCGATGTGGCAGAAGATTACAAATTACAAGTTAAGCAGGCATGCAACAGGGGTTTTAACCTCTACCGATGTCCTTAGCCAAAAAACTTGATCTTCCTGCTGATTCGTCATGGCGCAAGGCCGAAGCTATCCCTCTCCCCTTTCCTCCTCCTCAACCCTCGACTCAATCTGAGGAAGAAGTTGAATCAGAATCCGAGGCTGCGGACAAAGGTGAAGAGGACAAAGATAACGAGGCTTTGGTAAGGAAACCAAAGGATGCCAGTGGAAGCAAGTCTCCTCCTGAGGGTGACCAAGTCATGGACTTAACCCTAGAGGAGGATGAGGAGGTGCCCAAGGAAGCTACCACAGGCGTACTATCTTGACACGCTCGCAGAGAAAATCTGAGAATACTCTGGCTGAGATCGACGCCGAGATTGCGGCAGACAAGGAAGCCGAAGTTCCTGCAGAAGTGGTAGCCGAGGTTCTTGTGGAAAAGGATGCCGAGGTTGTTCTTGAGGAGCCCTCCGAGGTCCCAGCTCAACCTGCTGCTGAAGCTGAAGAAACTTAGTTTTCATTTTTTCTTTAACTTTTGTACTTTCTTTTGTTTTCTGAACAATGTAAGCTTCTTCTTTATGGCCGATGTGCCTTTCTTTGTTGCTTTTGAACAATTTACTTCTGCTAGGCCATTATGCCTCCTTTATATACAACTGTTTCTTTTTGAATGCTGTAGTCTTTAATCTTTCTTCATTGCTTCTATTTGATTCTATACTTAGAATATTTTGCATGATTTACATAATTCTTCCTTTGCATAGTCTCCTCGGGGTTACATACCTCGGGTATGTTTACTCAGAGATTTATCTCGCCAGACTTCACCTGTAAATTTTCCATAAACTTCAACAAGTATAAAGCATATAAACTTAATTTAACTTCATCTTGTAAATTGCTACAAATTTCAACAAGTAAAGATAAACAATTATATCGGCTTAACTTTAACTTGTAAATTGCTACAAATTTTAACAAGTAAAGATAAGGAATTTATCTCGGCTTAACTTTAACTTGTAAATTGCTACAAATTTCAACAAGTAAAGATAAGGAATTTATCTCGGCTTAACTTTAACTTGTAAATTGCTACAAATTTCAACAAGTAAAGATAAGGAATTTATCTCGGCTTAACGTTAACTTGTAAATTGCTACAAATTTCAAAAAGTAAAGATAAGGAATTTATCTTGGCTTAACTTTAACTTGTAAATTGCTACAAATTTTAACAAGTAAAGATAAGGAATTTATCTCAGCTTAACTTTAACTTGTAAATTGCTACAAATTTCAACAAGTAAAGATAAGGAATTTATCTCGATTTAACCCATTTAAGCATTACTAATGTCTTCTCTCTGCCCCCAATGTGAACCTAAGTTCCACTTGGGTTCTCATTATTCATAAAACAACATCATGCATAGTTTTATAAGTTCTGAAAAAATTCTGCTACGATTTTATTGATCATATCGGCAAAAAATCAAAGAACATCTAATGATAGAAAAACTTTAAATTACAAGTGTTCCATGGTCTAGGCAATGCTTTTCCCTCATTATCTTCGAGCCGATATGCCCCATTTCCTAACACCGAAGTGATTCTGTAGGGACCTTCCCAGTTTGGGCCAAGCTTGCCCTCTCTGGGATCCTTCTTATTTCCAACGACTTTTCTCAGGACTAGGTCGTTGACTTGAAAATCCCTTGGATTGACCTTCTTGTTGTAAGCTTTGGCGAGCTGTTGCTGGTATGCTGCAAGCTGGATTGCAGCTTTCTCTCTTCTTTCTTCCAGTAGGTCCAAATCTTAGGCTAAGAGCACATCATTAGACCCGTTCTCAACTCCCTGCGTTCTGATCCCTGGGATGCCGATCTCCAATGGAATGACTGCTTCTGTGCCATAAGCCATGGCAAAGGGGGATTCCCCTGTTGATCTTCTCGGCGTAGTGCGATAAACCCAGAGTACGTTGGGTAATTCGTCTACCCACTTTCCTTTTGCTGCCTGCAGCCTCTTCTTTATTCCATCCAGAATGACTTTGTTTGATGCTTTGGCTTGCCCATTACTTTGGGGAAAGCTTGGTGTTGAAAAATAATTCTTTATCTTGAACTTTGCGCAAAAATTCTTGATGAGTTTCTTTGTCAAAGCGTGTTCCGTTGTCGGCAACGATTGCTCTTGGAATCCCAAATGGTGATGATGTTTTTCGAGATGAAGTTCTTCACATCCACATCTCGGATTTTGGCAAGGGGCTCGCTTCTATCCATTTTGTGAAGTAGTCTGCTACCGATGAGTACTTCCCAGCTTGCTTAGGGCAATTGTCCAACGAGATCCATGCCCCATTGGGCAAATGGCCAAGGGCCGAAACAGGTTCAGTCAAGAATGGCCGATGTATCAATCTGCAAACCTCTGGCATTGTTCACACTTCTTCACATAGGCTTCTGCATCTTTTTGCATATAGGGCCACCAATACCCCTGGGTAATGGCCCTATGAGCTAACGATCTGCCCCTTGCATGGCTTCCACAAACTCCTTCATGAATTTCATACAAAAAGTCTTCGACCTGAAGAGGGTGTACACACCTTAAAAGAGGTCCAGTGAAAGATCTTCTGTAGAGATGTCCTTCTGCTGTCAGGCTGAATCTTGCCGACTTCAGTCTGACCTTGTGTGCTTCCTTTCGATCTTCTGGCAGTTTTCCCTCTTTCAGGAATGCAACAATTGCATCCATCCAGCTTGGTCTCATGTCCACACATAATGCTTCTTGCATTGTGTGTGACGACTCTATGCTCGGGCCTGATAGGTAATCGATCATTATTATCCTCGTTTTTTCGGTTTGCATCGAGCTTGCTAAATTGGCCAACGCATCGGCGTGGTTGTTATCTTCTCGGCTAACCTGAAGAAGTCGGCAGTTTTGAAACATGTCTGCCAGCCTGATGACTTCTTTTGCGTATGCCGACATCCTTTCATCTCAGGCAGCAAACTCTCCTGTAGTTTGATTCACTATAAGTTGTGAGTCACAAAAAACTATTACCTCATCTGCCAACTTTTCACCGGTCAATCGATTAGCTTCATTCCGCCCCATTGTTCGAGGCTTTGAACCCCAGTCGAATGGACTGCTCCAATATCTCCCCATCGGGGGAAATTAACACTACTCCTGCCCCTGCCCCCTGCCGGTTTGAGCTCCCATCAACGAAAAGTTGAAAGGAGTCGCCGATGTAAATGCTGCAGGGTCTGAGTTTTTCCTTCCTTGGTTCCTTAGCCTTTGGCTGGGCTTCTCCCTCCTTATTTGGACATCGTTCATCTCGGTTCAACGGAGCCCGATGTTCGATGTATTCTGGCGAGAACTCGGCCACGAAGTCGGCCAAAACTTGGCCCTTAATTGCTGTTCTCGGCCTGAACTCCAGGTCATATTGGCCCAAAACTACGGCCCATCTTGCTATTCTTCCAGTCAAGTCTCCTTGTTGCAACAAGGATTTTAGTGGGTGCTCTGTTAGAACCACTATCTTGTGAGCCTGAAAGTAATGGTTTAGCTTCTTTGAGGCCATTACCAAGGCCAGCATTAATTTCTCCAGTGGTAAATACCTTGTTTCTGCATCGGCCAAGGTTTTACTTACATAGTATACGCTTCGCTTCCTTGTCTTCTCGGATAATCACAAGACTCATGCGTGCTCAAACTGCTAGGTATAAGAGTTCCTCCCTGTGTTGAGGTGTTGAGAGGACTGGAGCCGAGGTAAGGTATTTCTTCAGGTCGGCCAAAGCGGCCTCACATTCCTGATGACTTCTTTTGCGTATGCTGACATCCTTTCATCTCCGGCAGCAAACTCTCCTGTAGTTTGATTCACTATAAGTTGTGAGTCACAAAAAACTATTACCTCATCGCTTTCTCTATCGCCATCTTGCAAGCAATCAGTGCTTCATATTCCGCCTCATTGTTCGAGGCTTTGAACCCCAGTCGAATGGACTGCTCCAATATCTCCCCATCGGGGGAAATTAACACTACTCCTGCCCCTGCCCCCTGCCGGTTTGAGCTCCCATCAACGAAAAGTTGAAAGGAGTCGCCGATGTAAATGCTGCAGGGTCTGAGTTTTTCCTTCCTTGGTTCCTTAGCCTTTGGCTGGGCTTCTCCCTCCTTGTTTGGACATCGTTCATCTCGGCTCAACGGAGCCCGATGTTCGATGTATTCTGGCGAGAACTCGGCCACGAAGTCGGCCAAAACTTGGCCCTTAATTGCTGTTCTCGGCCTGAACTCCAGGTCATATTGGCCCAAAACTACGGCCCATCTTGCTATTCTTCCAGTCAAGTCTCCTTGTTGCAACAAGGATTTTAGTGGGTGCTCTGTTAGAACCACTATCTTGTGAGCCTGAAAATAATGGTTTAGCTTCTTTGAGGCCATTACCAAGGCCAGCATTAATTTCTCCAGTGGTAAATACCTTGTTTCTGCATCGGCCAAGGTTTTACTTACATAGTACACTGCCTTCTGCTCTCCCTTCTCTTCTCGGATAATCACAGCACTCACTGCGTGCTCTGAAACTGCTAGGTATAAGAACAGTTCCTCCCCAGGTTGAGGTGTTGAGAGGACTGGAGCCGAGGTAAGGTATTTCTTCAGGTCGGCCAAAGCGGCCTCACATTCCTGATGACTTCTTTTGCGTATGCTGACATCCTTTCATCTCGGGCAGCAAACTCTCCTGTAGTTTGATTCACTATAAGTTGTGAGTCACAAAAAACTATTACCTCATCGCTCTCTTCTCTTTCCGGCCGGTTCGAATCGGTGCTTCATATTCCGCCTCATTGTTCGAGGCTTTGAACCCCAGTCGAATGGACTGCTCCAATATCTCCCCATCGGGGGAAATTAACACTATTCTTGTCCCTGCCCCCTGCCGGTTTGAGCTCCCATCAACGAAAAGTTGAAAGGAGTCGCCGATGTAAATGCTGCAGGGTCTGAATTTTTCCTTCCTTGGTTCCTTAGCCTTTGGCTGGGCTTCTCCCTCCTTGTTTGGACATCGTTCATCTCGGCTCAACGGAGCCCGATGTTCGATGTATTCTGGCGAGAATTCGTACGAAGTCGGCCAAAACTTGGCCCTTAATTGTTCTCGGCACGAACTCCGAGTCATATTGGCCCAAAACTACGGCCTATCTTGCTCTTGTTACAGTCAAGTCTCGTTGTTGCAACAAGGATTTTAGTGGGTGCTCTGTTAGAACCACTATCTTGTGAGCCTGAAAGTAATGGTTAAGCTTCTTTGAGGCCATTACCAAGGCCAGCATTAATTTCTCCAGTAGTAAATACCTTGTTTACGATCACCAAGGTTTTACTTACATAGTACACCCGCTTCGCTCTCCCTTGTCTTCTCGGATAATCACGGCACTCATGCGTGCTCTGAAAGCTGCTAGGTATAAACGGTTTCTCCCGGGTTGAGGTGTTGAGAGATCGAGCCGAGGTAAGGTATTTCTTGGTCGCCAAAGCGCCTCACATTCTGATGACTTCTTTGTATCTTGACATCCTTTCATCTCCGTGACAAACTCTCCGTAGTTTGATTCACTATAAGTTGTGAGTCACAAAAACTATTACCTCATCTCGCCTCTCGCTCTTGCCGCCGGTCCGTGATCGATTCATATTCCGCCTCATTGTTCGAGGCTTTGAACCCCAAATAATGGATCGCTCAATATCTCCCCATCGGAAATTAACACTATTCTGCCCTACCGCGGTTTGAGCTCCCATCAACGAAAAGTTGAAAAGGAGTCGCGATGTAAATGCCGCAGGTCCGAGTTTTTCCTTCCTTGGTTCCTTAGCCTTTGGCTCGGCTTCTCCTCCTTGTTTGGACATCGTTCATCTCGGCTCAGCAATCTGATGTTCGATATATATTCTCGAGAACTTCGGCCGCAGTCGGCCAAAACTTGGCCCTTAATTGTGTTCTCGGCTTTGAACTCCAGTCATATTGGCCCAACACTACGGCCCATCTTGCTATTCTTTCAGTCAAGTCTCCTTGTTGCAACAAGGATTTTAGTGGGTGCTCTGTTAAAACCACTATCTTGTGAGCCTGAAAATAATGGTTTAGCTTCTTTGAGGCCATTACCAAGGCCAGCATTAATTTCTCCAGTGGTAAATACCTTGTTTCTGCATCGGCCAAGGTTTTACTTACATAGTACACTGCCTTCTGCTCTCCCTTGTCTTCTCGGATAATCACAGCACTCACTGCGTGCTCTGAAACTGCTAGGTATAAGAACAGTTCCTCCCGTGTTGAGGTGTTGAGAGGATGGAGCCGAGGTATTTCTTCAGGTCGGCCAAAGCGGCCTCACATTCCTCTGTCCATAGAAAATCCGTGCCCTTTTTCACCAGATTGAAAAAAGGTTTACATTTGTCCGAACTTCGGCTTATGAACCTGTTTAGGGCTGCGGCCCTTCCAGTAAGCATCTGAACTTGTTTGGCCGATGTCGGACTCTGTAATTCCAGAATGGCCTTGATCTGATCTGGGCTGGCTTCAATGCCCTTTCTAGTCACCAGGTATCCCAAGAACTTACCGGATCCGACTCCAAACGCGCATTTCGATGCGTTTAGTCGGAGCCGATATGTTTTAAGTATGTCAAAGACCTCTTCTAGGTCAACAAGATGATCCTTTGGTTCCTTGGTCTTCACGACCATATCATCAATGTAGACTTCTACAGTTCGGCTAATCAAGTGTTTGAACATCTTGGTCACCAGCCTTTGGTAAGTTGCTCCTACGTTCTTCAACCCAAAAGGCATGACTCTGTAACAATACAGACCTTTGGGAGTGATAAACGATGTCTTCTCCTCATCCGGGGGGTATATGGCTATCTGGTGGTACCCCCTATATGCGTCCAAGAAGCTCATCCTTCCATGTCCAGATGTGGCGTCTACCAACTGGTCGATCTTTGGCAGAGGGAAGCTGTCTTTGGGACAAGCTTTGTTCAAATTTGTGAAGTCTACGCAGACCCTCCACTTGCCATTCTTCTTCTTTACTACCACGGTATTTGATAACCATGTTGGATAATTGGCTTCTCGGATGGCCTTGGCCTCTAGAAGTCTGGCTACTTCCTCTTCCACTGCTTCGACGTGCATCAACGTCGGTCTTCTGGCTCGTTGTATCACAGGTTTGGCCGACCTGTCAACGTTGAGTCTGTGACATCTACGCAGACCCTCCACTTGCCATTCTTCTTCTTTACTACCACGGTATTTGATAACCATGTCGGATAATTGGCTTCTCGGATGGCCCTGGCCTCTAGAAGTCTGGCTACTTCCTCTTCCACTGCTTCGACGTGCATCAACGTCGGTCTTCTGGCTCGTTGTATCACAGGTTTGGCCGACCTGTCAACGTTGAGTCTGTGACATGTGACCTCGGGGTCAATGCCAGGCATTTCATATGGTGTCCAGGCGAACACCTCAATATTTTTCCTTAGAAAGGCTTCCAACTCCCTTTCTTCTTCTTCGGCTAATCCTGTGCCGAGAAGAAAGAAACGTTCCTCATCGCCCTCTTGGACGAAGATTTTCTTCAATGCTTCTTCACTTTTCTCGGTCGGCTCCTTGCCGACATCATCTAGGACCTTTATGTCCTCTTCTTCAACTTCTGCCTTCTCTAGTTCTCGAATGCTACAGGTTAGCTTCATTGCTGCCATGGAGAAATTTTTCGCCTGCAACTGATCACCTCTGACTTCCTCAATCCCATGTTCTGTTGGGAACCGTAGCAGTTGATGCAATGTCGAGGGGACTGCCCCCATTGCATGCAACCACGGCCTCCCCAAGATGATGTTGTAAGGCGAGGGCGTGTCGATCACAATAAATTCTGTCTTGATCTTTTTCGTGCCAGCTTGTACTTCCAAGCTTGTTGCTCCTAAAGGCCATGTCGGCGTTCCATTGAAGCCGACCATCGGGCCGTTGGACTACTACATGTCATCAGGGTGAAGGCCTAACTCCTTGTAACATCTGATATACATGATGTCGCAGGAGCTGCCTTGATCAATCAAGATGCGTTTCACCTGGCACTCCCCAACATGGAGGGATACTACCAGGGCATCATTGTGCGGGTGCTGAACCATGTCAAGGTCGGCCTCTATGAAGGTTATCATCGGTCCTTGGCAATCTTTAAGCCGAGGTCTTTTCAGTCCGACCTGGTTGACGTGCTGCAGATGTTTCACCCTCTGTGTCTCCCCCCGTATGTCGTTTTCATTCACCTTTGAGTGGATCACATTAACCACGCGAGGTCCACCTGCCTGTGGTTGCTGCGCTGGGGGAGGAGGGGCTGCTGGCGCTTGAGGCAATCGTGCCTGTTCTTCCCTTGTTTTGGCCTCATCCACAAGGTCTCTCAGATGGCCTTGCCTCACCAGATCTTCTAAGTGGGCTTTAAGGGCTCTGCAACCCTGAGTTGGGTGCCCCTGCTCATTGTGGTAGGCACAACGCCTACCAAGGTTTCTCCCCATAAATTCTCCTGGTGCTCTTGCCGGCGCCCTGAAGTAGGGCTGATTTCGAATTTGATCAAGGACTTTTTGGACCGGAATTCAGAACACCGTCGTCACTGCTTGCTTAGCCCTCAACTCTGTCTCCTGTTTGTTCTGTCCATTGTTACCTCGGCCTCGCTTCGGCGAGCCGTTCTTTCGCTTCTCCTTATTCCCCGACGTATCTTCCTCGGCTCTGGCATACTTCTCGATTCTCGCCATGAGCTCTTCCATACTCTTTGGCAGGGTTTTTGCCAAGGACTTCCGCAGTGGACAGTCATCCTTCAAGCCGTTCTTGAAAGAGACGACCGCCACCTCCTGGTTGCATTCGGGTATTCGATTGAACACCTCGTAGTACCGCTTTGCATAGGCTCTCAGGCTCTCATCTTTGCCGATCTTCAGAGCCATCAATGCATCCACCCTCAATGGCTGCAATTTGTTTGTTATGAACCTGGCCACAAACATCTCGGCCAGGCCTTTCCAGCTTTTCACGCTCCCCTTCGGTAGTTTGTGGAACCAATCTGATGCAATCTCCCTGAAGGATGAAGGGAACATTTTGCAGAGCAACGGCTCGTTCCCACTGTATAACGCCATCGAATTCAAAAATAATCTAACATGGAAGTTAGGGTCTGACTTACCATAATATATTTGGAACCTCGGCATACTAAATCTTTTCGGCGCGACGAATCTGTCCAATTCCGTCGAGAATGGAGTCCTCGGCTTAACCGGGGAGGTAACTTCGGCTCCGGCATTCTCCTACTTCCTCTTGAGGTAATCTCTCAAGTCCTTTTTACTTCTTCCTCAGAGTCTTTGTCATTGGACTTGACCTTTTTCAAGACTACTCGGCCTCATGGTGGCCCCTTTTCGATCCTTCTCCGCAGGACGCATCGAAACACAATATCCGCCCTGGAACATGCCGATGTTCTTTGGGGTCTGCTTCCTTCTCGCGATATGTCCTTCGGGATCCTTCTCTTCTCGGCTCTTCTCGGCCGACTTCCCTGGAGGGTCGGTGAGAGTGCCTTCCATTCCCCGTGTGCTGAGGGGCTTCGGGGACTTCTCTCCGCCCCGCCTTCTGGACGTTTGCTGCCGGCATTGGTGTGTCCTGCAGCGGGTATGGCGGCTGCATAACATTATTCTGCATCATGAAGTTGACGACCGATTGAAGGTCTGCCAACTTGTTTGCCATCTCTTTTACTTCCTCATCCCTCCTCAGACATCTGTCTTTCCAGGTCTGGAGGTCATCCTCATTGTAGTACTTGCCTCTGTCCGCTTTCTTCGATGTATCACCATCTTGTCCGACGGCTTTCTCTGCGTGATTCTGATCACGAGTTTCTTCGTTGTGGTCTCCTCCTTCAGCGTTAGAGTCGACGGGTCTTCCACTCCCAGCCGGAGCGTCGTCCCCAATCTTTTCCTTCTGCATGTTACTGGCCATCTACTCTTCTTTCGTTCCCACAGACGGCGCCAAATTGTGTGGGTGATATTCCGATCACACTGCCCTCCTTAGTAATCCAGCCGTAGAACACAGGCAGAGTAGACGGCTCCCTGTAATCTGCACAGAAAGAAAAGTCACCGGCGGTGGTTCTTCCACCCGGGGGCACTCCGACGATCAAGTCAGTATCTCTCAAAGACAACAAGTGCTAAAATTACTGCTCAAGACTACAAATTGCGTACCTTAGACCCGCCGGGGGTGCCCTTATTTTATAATGTCTCTCTATCCTAGTCCCACTAGAAGTCTTACTTCTATGGACTCTCATTCAGTACATACTTTGGACTCTACAAGAGATAAGGATAAATTCCCTAAGAATACTATCCTTATCCATCTTGAAGTCTTTCTTCTTTCTAGGACTCCTGTCCCTTATCCACTTATCTCGGACTCCGGTATCTTCGGAGATAACCTCGGCAACCCCGAGATTACCTCGGCGTAACTGTCAAGTCACATGGCACCTCGGCTGACACTTCGGTGTCACCTCGGCCACGTGTTGGTACTCAGAAAATACATCCCCACAGCTTCCATTGTAATTGTTACAAAAATTACATTCCATATACTCTGTTTTAGTTATGTTTATCCTAAATTTTTTAGATTCAAACGTTTTTCTCCAAATCTCCAACTTAGTGTTAACTATTCTCTAGTCTTATCCACTAACACGATATTATCTGTAAAATGTATATACCATGGCACATCATCTTGAATATTGCCCGTCAACTCATCTATAACTAAAGCAAAAAAATAAGGATTTAAGGTTAATCCTTGATGTAACCCTATAGAAATTGAAAATTCACTCGTCTCTCTAGCAGGCAATCTAACAGTGGTCACAACACCTTCATATATATTCCTAATCACATCAATGTAATCTTTTGTTACCCCTTTGTTCTCTAACATCCACCAGATTATATTCCGAGGCACTCTATCATATGCTTTCTCAAGATCGATAAAAATCATATAAATATCTCTTTTCTTTTTTCTATATTTTTTTGTTACTCTCCTCAAAAGATAAATCACTTCTATTATTGACCTACTAGGCATAAACCCAAATTGATTCTCTGACACCTCTGTTATATATCGCAATCGACGTTTCATCAGTCTCTTCCACACTTTCATTGTGTAACACATTAACTTAATCTCTCTATAGTTGTTACAATTTTGGACATCTCATTTTATGGCACGAAAATACTCTTCATACATTCCTCCGGCATTTTCCTAGTTAACAAAATCTTACTAAATAATCTAGTCAACCAAACAACTTCCTTTTTACCTAAACATTTTCATGCTTCAATGTGTATATCATTCGGTCCTAAAACCTTATTCAATTTCATGTTTTGAAGTGCAAACTCCACTGCAAGGTCCCTAAACCTACGATAAAACCTATAGTTCCAGTTTTCCTTATTACTGTCTACTTTCTTTCCTTTTAACCTTCCTTCATGTTTCTCATTTAACAACTTCTCAAAATAATTATTCCACATCTCCTTAATTTCTTCGTCCTTCACCAACACTTTAAAGTCCTCACCCTTGATGCATTTAACCTAATTAAAATCTTTTGTTTTCCTCTCTCTATTATCTTAACAAGTTTGTATATTTTCTTCTTTCTCTCCTTACTATCTAGTCTAGTGTATATGTGATTATAGGCTTTCAACTTAGTCTCCCTCACTATTTTTTTGACCTCCTTATTAGCCAATTTATAGCGCTTAAGATTTTTCTTAGTTATATCATTCTATCACTTTTTAAAGCTCTCTTTTTTTGTCTTTATTACCGCTTGGATCTCCTCTCTCCACAACTAAATTTTCTTAAAGTTGGGTCCCTTTCCTTTTGACTCTCGAAGAACTTCCCTTGAGATTCTCCTCATACAATTGGCTACATAGTATTAGTATCATCTTCCAAGTTTCAAGTACCTTCTTTATTCATTCTATTATTAAATGTGTCTAGTTTATCCCTTTTAGATCCCACCATATAGTACTGCGATGCTCGTTTTTTTTTTTTTTTCGAGTTTGGTATTGCCCTTTAAAGCCTAAATCTAGTACCAAAATCCTATATTGAGACGTCAAACTCTCTCCAGGAATCGCCTTACAGTCATTATATTTTTGACAGTCCCATTTTCTTATTAAAAAGTAATATATTTGGCTCATAATTGACTTACTCTTGAAGGTTATCAAATGTTCATCTCTCTTCTTATACATAGTATTGACCACTATTAGGTCAAAAGTTAACACAAAATCTAAAATAATCTCTCCAGTCTCATTTCTATTACCAAAATCATATTTATCATACATCCTCTCATATTCTAGTTTATCTACTACCATATGGCCATTGAAATCACCACCTATAACTAAGTTTTCTCCTACGAGAGTATCTCGTAATACCTCATCCATTTGGTCTAAAAAAACTCTCTTAATCTAATCATCTAATTCTACATGATAATAAAATTAAGTCTTAAAATTTATAAAATTAAAATTTCACTTATAGTTTATCATATAATTATAAATATAATTACAACTTTTAAAGGCGAAGTTGCTATTTTGTTCCTTGTATAATAAATTAAATGGAGAAAATAGATAAATAGATATTTTTAGACGAGAATATAAAACATACGGATTAAAAATGAGAATGTGAAACATACGGATTATAAAGAATAAATTTAATGTGAGTTTTTAATTCTGATATGAATGGCCTATTTTTATCAAATTTAAAAAAAAATAAAATTAATCAAAATTTATATAGATTGACGCATTAAAAAAAAAATAGTACAAGAATGAAACATTGCCTCAAATGCATCAAACCTATCGTGGTCGAGAAAGGCAATAGGGTCGATGATAGAAAGGCAAAGCACGTTCGTCACATTTTTGCACGACTTTAAAAAACGGTGCTCTTTCTGTCTCAAAATATTAATTTTTTATTTTATTTTTTATTATTTTAAAATGTTAATCTTTTTTTAAAAATTAAGTATAAAAATAATATAAATTTTTTATTTTATCATTCTTTTAAATTTATAAATAATATAAAAAATATAATTATGATATTAATATTTTTTGGTCTACCACTATTTGGGATTGGGCTGAGAATCATCTAATTAATTCTACAGTTATGCTAAAAGGTCTTCTAGCTGTTGTATAGCTAATTTTAAGGCTTCTTGATTTATAGTTAGTCTACTGCTTATCGAGAAATTTTTAAAGCGAAATTTTCTAGAGATCTACCGAAGCTAGTGATAAAAGAAAGCGATTTTTAAACTATAATTTTCTAGGGATCAGTAGAAGCTAATGATAAAAAAGCGATATCTAAATTTTTGATCTTCTAATTCTTGTATTAACTCAATACTAATTTTAATTTTATTCCTAAGATCTTCGTCTTGAGGCATATACTAATTTTTTTATTTAGTTTTTTAATTTTTTGGAAATAAAATTTACATCTAAGGGCAAAGAAACTTTGTGATTTTATGAAACTAAAGTCTAAGTCTAGGATTTCTAAAGTCTAAGTCTAGTGAAAGTTAGAATCTATATCAACTAAATTTTTTGGATTTTTTGGATTTTTTGAAAGTTAAAGTCTACGTCTAAGGAATTTTGGGTTTTTTGAAAATTATTGTCTACTTCTAGGGGCATAGGAATTTTTTGATTTTTTGAAATTCTTATATAATATTTCCTTAATATTTTTACTCGGGTTGCTCTCCTTTTATTCTAAAATTATTTTCTATGGCAAAAAATTCTTTTTATGAAATGTTTATTTTCATTACATGTACTCCCACCTTGAGACTAAGCCTCGTTCAACATAGTATATTTTTATTCTCTAATTTTTACTTTTCCCTTTCTGCCTACAATTTGCCCTCCAACGCCTATCCACGGCTCAAACGGGCTCTTCAGCTAAGGTCACTCAGTAACAAATTAGAAAACTGAAGATACTACGAAGGTTCAAAGCATGTAATATTAATGAGCAAACAAGCATTCCATAAACTTAATTTTTTCCAAACAGAAAATAAATTTTTAGAATAGAAGAGTTACCCTTTCGAAATATTTAAGGAAAAAGAGAAACTACTCACACTTCATATTAATAAGAAATATACTTACAAAGATTATATTACAGACTCTGAAACTCTGAAAATACACTTAGAGGTTTTTTGAGAGGGGTTGGAAATTACAAAGCAGAGTGAAGTGGTGTGTTCTCTGTATTTTTCGTTCTGCTCAATTCGTTGGCAAATATGCCAATTTATACAACTTAGAAAGGGATAAAAACAAAAAAGACTTCAAATCCATATCCATGCTACGTCTATGGATTTGATAAATTCAAAACCTATTGGACTATGACAACCTATAACTAATAGACTTTGAAAAAACAAACTTATAATAAAAACAAAATTAGATACATGCAATTATATGCATGTTTGACTCAAGGAAACTAAATTTTATCAATAAGGTAGTAGGATAATGATATCGGGTACTGCTTTGGGCCCCATCGCCTATCATTCAATCCTTCCTTTTTGACAAAATTTTGACACTATAATTATTTGCAAGATACGTATAAAGATTTTCACAGCTTTTCTTTAATAAAGCAGGATGAAAGATATCCACTTTATTAAAGTAGTGAGTGAAGGAAAATCCTTATTACTGACAGACTCAAATAATTACAGACACAAAAATTACAGACACAAAATATCTACAAAAATCCTTTTTGTCTTTTCTTGGCGTGCATTTTTCCGGATATCTATGGAGAATCTTTATCTTCTATGGTCTCTGTCTTTTTTCTGTTTGGGCCGATTATTGATGTCGACTTGGGAAGTGATGCTTCTAGGCGATCTTTGCAAATTGAAAGAGTCACATAGAACATTTCTGTTTTTGCAATTTTGTAGGAGTCTTCTAGTGGGACCCGCTGTTTTTTTTTTTTTTTTTAGCCATACATTCTATGCGCTAAGTCATCAGATCTGCTTTGAGAGTTGGTCATAAAAGTCTTCCCCATCTCCCATGGGTGGTTCCCATTCTTGATCATTTTCTTCCATTACCGGTGATACATGAGAAAAGCCATGCTGATAATTAGGGTACTGGCTTTCGTTGACGAATGTCTCTTGGCTGAATGGATATCCTGGGATAGCTAGATTGCGAGATATCTTCGATGTCTATCTTCACAAACTAAATGTCCATAATTTCCATTATAAGCTAGTAAAGTGTCTTTGGCAAATTTTCTCCATTTATTGAGTGATCTTTTAGTGGAAATCTTTTTGCGGGGCAGGTCTCCTATTGAGAAGTCCCGGGTATCACAGGAATGTAGAGGTTCCTCGAGGTACATTTTGTGTTTAGCTGAATTGCACCATACTCCCTTCCACTCTGGTAGTTTGCTGTCTATCAAGGCTTCCACATACGGATGATGTTCTTCCATTACGCACTGTACTGTATGAGCAAGCTTGTGTCCAAAACTATCTATCTGATTTGGTTCTGAAAAAATTAATCTGGTGACAAAACCATAATCTAACAATTTTGGAGCTGTTAGAGAACAAGTTTTGCCTCGAATTTCTATCTCCAATGGCTCGAATGTGGCTAGATTTATCTGGCAAAAACAGATGCTAAAATCTAGGTTACACTGACATCTACCAAAATGTTCGGACCTCTTTTGGCATTTTTCTTCTTCTAAGCAGGGCTGCTCTTTATCTTCGTAACTATAGATCCAATGATAGGCTAAGCCAGGGCAGTCGACTCTTGCTATGGAGAGATCCTGAAGAAATTGCTGAATAATAACTAGCTCGTTATTTCTGCTATCTTCGGCTAAGGTATAAATATAGGGTTTTAGGTCTTCTATTATTTGGATTTTCTCACAAAGGGATCGAATGATAGAATGCCTGAAGAAATACATTCTAGCACTCAATTGGTCAAATTCCTCACTGGTGAGTTGTTTGATTTCTGGGCTAGGTAAGGAGGTTGGTGTTTTTTCTGGAGCTAATTTTTTAAGCTGACTGGTTAGGGTTCGAATGGTTGCTCTCAATTGTTTTTCTTCGTCTCGGAGCTGGTCTAGCTCTTCACTGACCTTTTTGCCTTTATCCATAATTTTCTTGAAATTTCTGGTAAGGCCTTCACAATGTCTGCATAATTGGAGAGAATTTTGAGGATCTGTCTGGGGGTTAGAGCTGCTACTACTTCCTGAACTACTGCTTTCAATTATCTGGCTAGCTGGAGCTCCACTGGTAGCAAAGATGGTTGACTTCATCTTGCTCAATGTGTCCAGGTAATCTTTAGCTATCTGGCTAATATGGTAACTGGTTCCTATTTGTCTTCGGGCATAGGTACTGGCTGACTCAAAATCATAAAAACCTTTAAACTGAGGCATAGGAAAATATTTTACTAAGGGATCTACTTCTGTAGTCCAATCATGGTAAATACCAGGCTTGGTTCCTTTAACTACTACATAGAAAGAAAAACTTTTTGACAGAGGTTTATTTTGGATTTTTGAAAAATATATACTGAGAGAGTTTAAAAGGCGTTTAGGGGTGGTTCGACTATTCCAAAGGTTATCTAAAAGACAACTTCTTTGGGTGAATCTACCTCTATTCCTGTCAAGGGTCTGAATTTTGTTCTGCCTTCATGAATGGGAAGAGAGAATCCTCCAAAATTCATGGTCTTGCTGTTCTCCATTATCTGCACAAAAGTTAAACTGGTTATCTTCTTTTTCTAAATAAATTCTCCTACTTAACCAATCTGTTAGCCTATTATCACTACCCTTAATGTGTTCAAATTCTACCTTATATCCTTGTCCTACTATACAATCTAAAAATTTTGCCCATCTTCTAGTACTTAATTTACGCTCATTAAGTTTATTATGGAATCTAACTATTGCCTCACAATCTGTTCTAATTGTAAATGGTTTGTGCAAAAATAATCTAAATTTATTTATTGCATAGACTACCCTAATATCTCGAAATCTAAAATTTGGTCATGGTTGTATCTTTTTCTTTAAATTTTCGAACTATATCTACAAATCGTTCTTTATTCTTACTATCATATTTACTAGGTTTAGCTAACGATTGTTCCCCATCCTAGTGACTTGCATCTGTTTCTACAACTATGTATTACGATTCTAAAGGAAGGCTGCAGTGCAGTAAATTTCTACAAATGTCCTTAATTTTCCTAACTAAGGCTATATCTTCGATTAAAATATTTTTGTCTGTGGGTGTGGTTTCTTGTATAGTGGTCCTATTATTTTGCTAAGGTTGGGAATGTACATTCGCGCATAATTTAAAATTCCTAAAAATGATTGAAGCTTTTTAGTGTCTTCTAATTTATCTGGATAATCTAAAATTTTCTTAACTATATGAGGTTGTAGTTTAATCTTTCCATCTCCTAGCTCCATTCCTAAAAATTCTATGTGAGGTGTATTTAATACCATCTTCTTTTTGCTAATTATTATTCCATTATTTATGAATTCTTCTAATGTTATATACAAATGATCTATGTGACTATTTTTATCTGGACTAAAGACTAAGATGTCATCAATATATACCAATATAAAGCTATATTTATTAAATATACTATCCATTTTACGCTGAAATATGGAAGGTGCATTTTTTAATCCAAAAGGCATGACTAGCCATTCATAATGTCCTTGTGGGCAACAAAAGGCTGTCCATGGTATACTTTCCTCTTCCATTTTTATCTGCCAAAATCCTGATTTACAATCAAATTTACTAAATATCTTTGCTGTCTGTATTCTATTTATAAGCTGATCTTTATCTGGTATATTATATTTATCATCTTCTGTATTATCATTTAACCTTTTATAATTTATTACCATTCTAGCTTTTCCTCTTTTTATCTCTGCATGATTTCTAACCATAAATGCTGCGCTTCTATGTGGACTATTACTAGGTCTAATTACTCCTAAATCTAACAATTCTTTAATCTGAGTTCTAAACTCTTCTATATCTGCTGGTGTGTGATCTATTTGTGCTGAGGTAATCCTATAGTCTCTATTTTTTATATCTAAACTGGCTAGAATTTTATTTCTCTCCCAATATTTCATGGGCTGTTCTCCTAAAATTTCTGTTGTTTCTGCTAATCTTATTATCTCATCTAAATCATTTTCTGTCCTTTTGTATGTTGGTTTTTTCTTTATTTTTCTTATTTTTGCAAAAATTAATTCTAAATTAACTATTTCTTGAAAATCTTCTAAGTTCCAATAATCTCCTTTATCTTCAAAATGAACTTCTTCAAAATCTTCTAGCTCATAGTTTTCCATATCTAATTTATTTAAAGAAGTGTTTACTATCTCATTAGGGATGTATATTTGGGCTAGCTCGAAAAATATTTCTACTTGAAATAAAAACCTAGCGAACCGAATCTACTCCTATGGTACCACCACGCTTCACGCAACTCGATGAATGGGCTATAGTGCTAAGGGCATAAACGGTTGGTGTATTGACTGCTTTAAAGAAGTCGATGTTGTGTTGACCGATTAACATACCGCCTTTGTAAACTAAGTATGAAATTAAGTCCTAGAATGAAAGGATGATTCTGCTCGCTATTGCCTATCCAAACTTGTGGTAAGGGAAACCATTCTATGTGCCGATCTTGAGAACCTAGAGGGTGAAAACTAATCAAGCGCCATTAATGCAATGTGTATATGTTTGTTTGGTGCGTCATTATGCTGACTAAAGCTGGTGTTGCTAAGGCTGTACTCCATCCTGGTGGAACTACGTGTTGTTCTATGTATGATTTACTAGCTCCTGTATCTATCATAGCATCTATGCTAAGGGTTTTTTCTACAAACTTAATTACACAAGATATCTCGACTAAATTAGATTTGGGTATAACACTATTTGGGATTGGGCTGAGAATCATCTAATTAGATTTTATCATTCTTTTAAATTTATAAATAATATAAAAAATATAATTATGATATTAATATTTTTTTTTAAAATATATTATCAAAAAATAATTTTAAAAAATTAATTTTATTTTAAATATAATAATTGTAATATTAAAAAAAAAATTCCCGAAAGAGACCATCATTTTTGGAAGAGAGGGAGTAACAGAATCAGAAGGAAATAAAAAAATAAACAGATAGGATCTTTGATACTCTATCATCATATCAAGCCTATCTCGCTTCAATTCTTCTTCTTCTTCTTCCCAACCAAACCCTAATTCCGAATCAAATTACATATTCGACATTTGGCTCTCAGAAGCTCTACATTTTTGCCATGCGACCCTGGTTCTCTGCGATTTCCCTCTCGAGAGAGGACTCATCTTCCTTCAATACCAATCAAATCTTCGAAGCCGATTCTTATAGATTCAGCAATGGCCGCCGATTCTCATGTCCCTAACTCCAAATGCCTCGTCTGCAATGCCGGTGCCGGTGCCGCCGCCGGTACGTTATCATCAATCTCTCTTTGTTTGGTTTCCCAGATTTTCATAATCTTGATTGTGTTTGAATGATTGAATTTGGGAAATTGGGTGTGCAGGAGTTATTGCAGCAACGTTTGTGTGTCCTTTGGACGTTATCAAGACTAGGTTTCAAGTTCACGGGCTATCAGCGCTCAGTAGTAGTAGTGGAAATATTAAAGGTTCAAACTTGGCTATTATATATATATATACACATTGCAAATGCTAACAAGAACAAGTGTCGTGTATTGTTTAATGTTGGGTAGTATGTAAAAAAGTTTATTGAAAATATATAAAAATGTTAAAAAGTATATTGATTTTAGTAAAAATATATTGAATTTAGTAAAAAAATGTATTATCTTCTTCAAATTTTGTGTCTTTTACTTATACTCTTGGCGCCCTGGTTAGCAATACCCTATATATATATATATATGTTTTGTTATTTTGCTGACGAAATTCAATTTGGACTAATTCATTGCATTAGTGGTTATAATTAGTAGCTTAGTTTTATAATTTATGGGCAGACCACCCATCAGAACCCCCCAAAAGTGGTGTGTTTATATGATTTCCGAAGTTGAGTGAGTCTTAGTGTATTTAACCCTTAATTATTTTAATTACAGGCAGATTCACCAGAGCAGGTTAAGAGTTTATTTTTTATTTTTTTTACAAGTTCAAGGTGAAATTTATTGCTGCAGTGCAGGCTATGTTGGGCATTTGCAAAGAATGTAACAGAAGGGTAATATTCTTCTTCACTTGACCAGGTGGCGTTATAGTTGGGAGTTTGGAACAAATATTTCAAAAGGAGGGGTTGCGTGGCATGTACCGTGGTCTCTCACCAACTGTTCTGGCACTACTTTCAAACTGGGCGGTGAGTTATGTTCCTGATATGTTCTTACATTTTATCCATGGTTGGTGTTAAGTGCATTTTAGCTGGTCAGTTGTTCAATCAGTTTATTGTGAAGCAGTGATATGCTTATTTTCTTCCAGAGATAGTCTTTGATAATTTGTTTTTCAGTTTTTAACAAAACAAACAGACTTAAAGACATTAAGCAATAATTAGTGATTGGAGAAATATATTTTATGTGCTTGAGATTTTATTGTAGCTTTTTTTGGGGGAAAAAGTCCCCTCACTTGCTAAAAGTGTTAAGGATTGAGCATTTGGAACCATATGAAAATGTAAACCCTGTTTAGTTTAGTTTCTTTTAAGGATTTTTTTAGTGCTGCTAAACCTACTTCCTTTTCCTTCCAAGTGTGTATTTATGATGCTTCGGTGCTTCATCTAGAGCTGAAGTTCTATGGAGGAGAAGTGTTACATGGGGAAGAAAAACTGCAATATTTGTTTTAGCTTTGTGTTCTATAATTTGTTTTGGAGATATTGCAAATGTGGTCTTTTTACTTAGAATGCAGAATCTAAAAGGCCATAGGTTTGGTCATCAATTTTAGACTTGGTGGTTTTCCAAAACTTTTTGCTTTACTATATATGGTTTTTTCGTAGCTTTTTGAGAGAGTGGTTTGACTTCAATTTTCTTTTCAATGACCCAATATTGTTATTTCTGCAGATTTATTTTACAATTTATGAGCAGTTCAAAAGCTTTCTTTGCTTGGATGGTTAGTTCATGACCAATTTGTTTTGTTGAAAATATAAATGATTATTTTTGTTCCATTATTTCTTGATTAAACCATATAAACTGTTTGTTTAATGATTTTGATAAGCTTGTGTTGAAGCCATTCTCAATGTAATTTTGGCTGATGTGCATGTGCAGATGGGAATCATAACCTTTCAATAGGTGCTAATATGGTAGCAGCTTCTGGTGCTGGAGCTGCAACAACCATTGCAACTAATCCCCTTTGGGTTGTGAAGACAAGACTTCAGGCGTGTCTCTGAGGCTTTTCTTATTCTTCCATTTTCTTTTTCTATTTTTGTTCTTTAGGGTTGGGGGCAGGCGTTTTGTGTGTCCTATGCATTGGCATGCCTGATCTATGGTATTATATGAATCCAGAAACCTTTTTGGTCTGAGTTGGTGTTTGTCTGCATCATGGTCAAGACAAATTCTTCTTACCCTTCAATTGAATTATGAAAGGAAGAATGAAAGTGAAAGAGAGGCTAGCGAAAGGACATCAAGAACTTAATGAGACCCTCCTCAACAACAACCCCACCCCCCCCAAAGCATAATATTAAAAAGCCCTGGCTACTATTTAACAGAGTATTTGCATCTAATGCCTTCTAAGCTCAGCATCTCTTATTCGGAGAAGCTAGTGGTAATGTATTGAGATGACATGATGGTCTATTTTCTGTAATGGTCGGGTGAAAGGTATATATATTATTGTAGTAATTAGTGCAGTAACTATATTAATTATATGGTATAATTGACATTTCATATTATCTGTTAAATTACTAGGTTGCTCTTTCTCCTATAATGCACTCAGGTTTAGTTTGTGAATATGCAATAGATTTTACGTCTTCGTATATTTTCTGCAGACTCAAGGAATTAGGGTAGGTGCAGTGCCATACAGGAGAACACTGTCTGCTTTAAGGAGAATTGCTCGTGAAGAGGGTATTCGTGGATTGTACAGGTTCTGGTCATGAGCACTAGTTGATATCTCTCTACTGAATGCATCTTTAATTGTGTGTTAAATTCTAACAGCGTCTGGTTGTGTTGTGGACAGTGGTCTTGTGCCTGCATTAGCTGGTGTTAGTCATGTTGCCATTCAGTTCCCAACATATGAGAAAATTAAATCCTATTTGGCCGATCGAGGTAGTTGTTCCCTCATATTGTTCTTTCAAGAAATTGTTTTTTGTCCAAAACAAAAAAAAATTATTGATTTGTTTCGATGATATTAGGTAACACTACAATGGATAAACTCAATGCACGTGATGTTGCTGTTGCCTCCTCTGTTTCCAAAATATTTGCTTCTACATTGACATATCCACACGAGGTATGATATCAACTAAGGGGCTGTTTGGTGTAGCTTCTAGCGCTCTTTTTTTTAATTATTATTTTAGAAATATGTATCATAGCATTTGGTACAGTTTCTGATTATAGCTTATGAGGAAAAAATAGTTTAAATAAATTGAAAAAAAAACTGATTATTGGATTAAGAGCGAGATGTGCTTTTAGTCTATATTACCCGGAACGTGGATTGTTCCGGTACAGGGAACGGGAACGTGGTACGCGGTACGCCACATGCTCTATAGTGTGGTACGATAGGGGTAGACTTGTATATATTATACTTGCAAATTTAAGTTACTTTTAAAGTAATTTTCTCTGGACTATTAAGCATTTAATAAAATTTAGTTTTTCTTCTTCATGTAGCAAAACATTTCTTTGTGTACAATGACCCATTTTCTATGTTTTGTTTTGTCAAAACTTGACTTCCTTAGATTTTAATTCATTATATTTGATTTTTCCTCCTAAGGAAACATTTAAGGAAATTTATTGGAAAAACCTTTTGGAATCGTTTTAGATCGCTAAATTTATTGTTTTGGAAAGCAAGTATACCATATTTTGAAATGTATGTACCAATACGTAATTCGCTAGAGTATTAGCATTTTCTGGTAACATAACTTTTAGTTTCTACATTCTGATTATTAGTTTTTAGTTTGCTAGAAGCTGCACCCAACAGGCCCTAAAATCCACCATTTAACAACTTTCTCAACAAAATCTATCATTTAACAACTTTCTATGTTCAATAAATGAGAATATGTATTTAGTCATGGATCTTCCTTGCTACAGTGCCTGCTTAAACCTATGACTGACTAGAACAATTTATTCTCACAACCTATTTGCAGGTAGTACGCTCAAGGCTACAAGAACAAGGGCAAGGGCAAGGGCAAGGGCAAGGGCACCACTCCGAGAAACAATACTCTGGAGTCATTGACTGCATTAAGAAAGTATATCAGCAAGGGGGCATCCCTGGTTTTTATCGTGGGTGTGCCACCAACCTGCTCAGGACTATCCCAGCTACTGTAGTTACATTCACCAGCTTTGAGATGATTCATAGGTTTCTTGTCACTTCCTCCTGATCCACAGCCTCACACATTGTGAAGACGGATCGTGTTCATGATGAAATCAACTATCTAGCATTGTTTAAACCAGCTTGTGAATTAGTGCATCCTTCAACAGGCAAGCATGTCAACCCCACTTTATTTTGTTCAGATGCTGACATAATTTTTTGGTTGGATGTATATTTGAGTTGTTATGGGTGGCTTAGTTTTGGCAACATGCAGAAGCAATTGCACCTTATTGAACTCGTGTAATGTCAAGTCTCCAAAGGGAAAGTGGGGATGATTATGTTATATTGATGATGATAATGATGATAATTGAAGTATAATGCAGACGGTTTAGTTTTCCAAGCAATAATCTCACACTTTTTATTTCCCCTCTTTTTATGGAAAAAAGTTTATTTCATCACTGCAAAATTTGTACATGAGAGAGATAAGAAAAAATAGTAAGAGGAGAGGAACTCCTAACCTAAGCCGACCAAAAACCTATGACACTATCAACCAAAGGCAACAACTAACTGCACAATATAGATATTGTAATAGCCCTGACAAATGCCCAACAACAAAGTGGAAAAAACCCTGGAAATATAACAGAAAAAGTTGGCACACCAAAAATTGTTGCCTTAGATTGGATAATAACACAAACTACCAAATGCTATTGTTTTTAGCATCTTGATCTTTGCAGCCTAAATCCGTCACCATCATGGGCTTCAAAGTGTTTGTGCTAATGGAACTGAAAAAAGAAAAAAAAGGCTAACGGACCCTAGAAATCTTTATAGTTTCAGGCCTAGGCCCAGGACCTTTTGCTTATAGCCCAAACTTATTTGCGGTATACCAAAAAACTGTAAGCACAAATAAGAGGAAAAGGGTACACAAGAATTTGGTTCGGTTTGATAAAAAAAACACACTTCAACGTTGATTTGTTGTGGGTGAGTAAGGGGTTGTTTGGGGCATTCTAAATAAGTATATTTTTTGTCTTTTTAAAATAAAAAATTGAGGACAAAAATATGATTGTTTGGGTTAATTTTTTGACTTTTTATAAAAAAACGTGTATTAAAAAATTATATAAATTAGTGTGTAGGGAAAAATTAAGATTGAGAGTTATGCAGTTATAATTTTTGACTTTTGATAAATAGTGATAACTTTTTAACTTTTTGAATAATTTTTTAATTTTTTGATTTTTTTTTAACTTGTCAAACTTGACCTAACTTTAGTGAGAACCAAAGTTTCTCTAACTTTTTAAGACAAATTCTTGATTTATGAAATTAATTGAGAGAGTGACAGAGAGAGAGATAGAGTAATATTCCCTTCTTTTTTTTCTTTTTCTTTTTTTTTCTTTTTTCCCTTCACTTTTAACGAGAGGGAGAGAGAGAGAGAAATATTCCCTTCCTTTTTTTCCCCTTCACCTTTAACTTTGATTAGCCTTTGGGTTGAGTTGTCAGGACTTAAAAAGACCTAATGGATACACTGCACTGTCTAATCACTCAAAATTTTGCTTCTTTATAACATGATAGCCAATGTGGAGTACCATCTAAATCTTGTACTAGTTTAGCAAACCCCTTTATATAAATTGTGAAATTGAGGAATATGATGCCCCTTGATGAGGAGCATACCCTACTCAAAAAGCTTTTAGGACTGGGCCCACTTGTTTTTATTAAAAAAAAAAATCTAATATTTCCATCCTAATTCCAGTTATAATCTACCAATAAAGGATGTTCGTCTCATAATATGTGACAACTCATTAACTGAAGCCAAAAAGTGTCTCCAAGAACTGTTCCTTTTCTTTGGAAGCTTGGGACAACCTTCAGGGCCAGTCAGTAAATCAAGTAAAGCCTGTAATTACATATTTTTTTTTAAAAAAAAAATTAATAAAAAAAATGTATTAGGTTACCCGACACTATCAAGGCATCTGCAAGTGGAGCTCTCGATCAAAAAAAACAATTTTCACCCAATTAATGTGCGTCATATTGACTTCACCTATAGTATGGGTAGTGCTTTTATTGATTGGAGAATTCCATATTAATGTAGTGAGTTGATATTTAAAGACTATAAAATAATTACGTTTTACAATTGTTATTTAAAATGGACCTCTCTAATACTCACAAATGGCAAAAGGTGATTAAAACTAATTTATTCATGAGGCTTGATCAAATGTGCACGGCATAAATCACACACATGGTGTGGGATTTTAAAGCACTTGTTATAGACCCTTCATTTATTTTTTTAGAGCCATTAGCTAATTTGATAATTTTTCTTCTACGCTTTCTTTGAGTAGCGATAATGCCTTGAAATAGGGAATTGATATTCACACTTGCAATTTTTTATAATCACCGACATCATATAGGAGGTGTTAAAGGGGGTGTGGAGGAAAAAAAATAAAAAAAGCAGAATGCAATACTGACAATACTATATTTATTCTTGATAGAGTGTGAATTTCATCCAAGCATTTACTCTCTTTTTTTATAATTATTTATATTTCTTATGTTTTACTCTGAATGTTAAAATACATAATAACTTGTTATAATATGTAGTTACTTATTATGAATGAAAGGAAAGAAAATAATCAATCATCTTTCATCATAATTTTGTGGGTTCGAAAAGTGTAAAGCCACCAAAAGAAATTGGAGTGCATTGCTTTCATGATTTGTTGGGTATGTCTAATTGATCCAACCAAAAATATATTAAAAAAATACCAAGCATACGATGGTATCTCTGTGTCTCCTCTCTCTTCCGTTTTAGTTTGTTACATTTTTTAAACTCAATTGAATATTAAACTGAACCTCCCAACAACAAGCACCACCTTGTGAGGAATGAATGGACTAACAACTAGAAAGTTTGATTTTCTTAACAAACAATACTTGAAGTTTAAAACAAAGATTAGGGATTATTTAGCAATGACTTTTTGATTAAAAAAAATAAAAGATAAAATAAATTAATAAAATAAAATGTCACATTTAAATTATAATTATTTTATTTTTTTTCTTACAAAAGTTTAAAAAATAAAAAAATTAGATCAAACAAATTTTTAATCTCAAATTAAAATAATTAAAAAAAAAATTAATTAAAAAAAACTAACTAATATTTTTTTGAAAGCACCAGATTCAATGAAGACTTTTATGTAATGCTTTATTCTTTGCTGGTATTGGGTAGGTGTCAGCTTTCCTGGAGAGACTGCTTTCTATCTTAGCCATCAAGAGAGAGAGAGAGAGAGAGAGAGAGCGCCTCCTTCCACCTTGTGGCCAACCCAAAAGCATGAATCATGATTGTAACAGGTATTGGTAAGAATCAACTTTTGAACCCCCCCCCCCCCCCCCCCAAAAAAAAAAAAAAAAAAAAAAAAACTGTTTTGATTTCAGATTTGTAGAAAAAGAAGTGAATGGTGAATAAAGTAAAAATTATCAACATTATTAGATACATATTTTACATCCAAAAATATATTTATAATAATGTGACAAAGATGGTGGACCTTAGGTTTCGTTTGAGATGTAAGTTAGTTTTTTAACTTTTTAATTATTTCAATCTAAGGCTAAAAAGTTTTGTTTGTGATAAGTTTTTTGACTTTCTTGACTTTTGTGAAAGAAAAAATAAAATAATTATAGTTTGGACGTGACATTTTGTGTTATTGGGTTAAAAAACCTATTTTATTTTTTTGTAACTATTTTAGTCAAAAAGCCTCAAAACCTTCTATGCCAAATGAAGGCTTATATAGTTGAGTGTATGACCAATAAAAAATTGATATTTGTCAAAACACATCATTGTGAAATTTTTTTGAGAATCTCAAACATTTTCTAAAAATTATTATTATTTTTCACTTTCTTCCTGTTTTTTTTTTTTTTTTCTCATCACAAGACTGTCTACAAATTCAATATCCAAATATATGGTTAATTACACTTGGCACTCTGGCACTATCATTAAAGTTTCACTTTGGTCAATTAAATTAGGTCTTGTCTAGTTGGCTGCTACGACTTTCTTAAGTGTTTAGTCCCTATGGGAGATCCTGAATTCAACTCTCTTTAGAAATAGTTGAATTAAGAAGACAAGCACTTAGCCATTTGTAAATGGTGCGGAGGCTAAATCTCATAGGTGCTAATCTAATAATTAACAATTGATTTTTGTTAATAAAATAAAATAAAATAAAAAGTTTCACACTTTAGTCTATTCACTTTCAATTGTGATAGTCAACCATGTTTATTTTAAAACAAGTTATAATATCACTATTTTGTCCATTTATCATAAATACAATTGACGGAACTTATGAGTCATATGTGAGATTTTTCTCATTTCATTAACACTTTAATACTGTCATAGAAATCTACTTTAGTTCTTACATTTTTATCAAAATCTTACTTTGACTTTTCCACTTATAATCTTCATAAGCTTTATTAATGATAAATAAATAAAAAAGATACATTATAACTTTACTTAAGTAAAAAAGATTTATTATTACAATTGTTAACGAATGAACCAAAGTAAAATTTTAAGCTCTATATGCACAAGTGACAAATGGTTGTGTTATTGACAGGGCATTGGAAACTGTTCTTTGCCCACAAGATCGAAAGTTATTTTCTTGAGCATTGATTCCATTCATTCACTTTCACCCTTTGCAAAACAATGAAAGTGGCTTGCTGCAGGATGGTTGTTCATCACATGGATCATCCATCATACCCATCATTTCTCCCCTCACTACCAAAAAGAAGCAGGGTATTATAGTAATTCAACAAAGTGCATCTATTGACAAAAGAGAAATTGTTATTTACACCCTACAACACATCTCAGTATAGACAATTTTTTTCATCCGAATATCAATAATTTTGCTGTTAACTTTTGTAGTTGATATTTGAGTAATTGATTTTTGTTCAATTATTAATATTTAAACGTACAAAATAATGTGATTTGAAAAAAAGTACAAAAGAATGATGACGAAGGATGCTATATGTCAGAGTCTCTCTCTCTAAGAATATGACTCTAGCTGCTTCCAACGACACTAATGGTGATCAAAGTGTGAAATCCATAGAAGAACAAGATCATCTCTCTCGAAGTACTAAGAAACTAAAAGCGCATAGGGGTGATGAAGATGACAACATGGCCGAGCCTTCATCAGCTATTGAAGGACCAACGGATTTCTTGAATAATTTTGACGCTAACTCAGGGGCTCGAAATCTATCGAAGCCTCAAGCCCTGAAATCTTTCAAGGAGGCACTTACTAACAGAAGCTACAATGAGCAAGCATTTGATGAGGATCTCAATCGTTTATCCACGGATGAAGACGAGTCGGAGACAGAGGCTATGGAAGAGGAACTATGTGATAATGAACCAGATCTGGGGATTCCTCAAATCAAACTCCCCAGAAACCTTCTGAGTAAGATTAGGAGGCCTTGGAAAGATTGCCTCATTGTGAAACCGCTTGGGAAAAGTATAGGTTACAAATTGCTTACTTTGAAAGTCAAGAAAATTTGGGACCTCTAGGGAGATTTTGAAGCAATTGATTTGGGATTAGGGTTCTTTCTCTTCAAATTCCAAATGAATGATGATTATACGAAAGTCTTATCAGGGGGGCCATGGATTATTTTGGACCACTACCTCACTGTACGGAAATGGTGCCATGATTTCAAGCCATCTCATGCGAGAGACGTCACCACTGCTATTTGGGTCAGATTTCCTGAACTACCCATAGAATATTACATTGAGAAGGTGCTTTACCACATTGCCAAATCCATTAGCAAGCCCCTGAAAATTGACATCAACACAACAACGTCAACGAGAGGAAGATTTGCTAGGGTTTGCATAGAAATTAATCTGAGCCAACCTTTAACAGCTTATTTTGCTATAACTAAGTACACTTACGAGACTGAATATGAACACTTCCATTTCTTTTGTTTTAATTGCGGACGTGTGGGTCATCGGAGGGATCATTGCAGCGTTGCTCCGGTGAATCCTTCCGGCGACATCGTTCCAGAGAAGGAGTCTGTTCAAAATTTGACCGTTGGGAATGAGAAAGAGAGTAGGCCCAGTTGTAATGAGAGTGACAAGGCCCACTCAAATGACCCACGATCGGATCAACCTTCAGAAGGCTTTGGCATATGGATGTTAGTTAGTAGGAGAAGCCCAAAACATAGCTATGTCAACAAAAAGAGGCCCGATCAAGATCTAGAGAAAAAGCCCATGGCAAGGGGCCTAGTAAGCAGACTCAATATAACCGTGGGGTCATGAAGGGAACCAAGTCTTCTATGATAAACCAGATTCCTCAAGATCACCAAACTGGCACCAGTATTGTCTCTGTAAAAAATACTATTGCTCAAAACCCATCCACAGCTTTGGCAGGTTTAGATGATTTAATGGAAGGAGTAGCCTCAGAGAGTACAGAGTCATGTGCAGCTCCAAGTTCAGAGGTGCCATCCTCATCCTTTAAACCCTTGGTCTAGGATACACAGTAACATAAGATAACTACCAAGAAACCCTCTGATCCTCCCCCCTCTCTGCCTGTGTCTGTTAAATCTTCCAACCCAGAAGTTCTACCCAGCTATGGCGATTCCAATGGAAAACCAGCACATAGTCAGGGCTTGCATGATCTATCTTGCTTTTGATCAAGAGAAAGAAGCCACTCACCTAGTAAGCTCAGACTGGTGGATAGGCGAAGCTCGCCTTTTAATCAAGAAAGAGGAGATGAACCATTATGGCATCCACCACACCATAGTTAGAGTGAGTTCTCTGAACTTGGATGTCTTCGATCGGATGACAGTAAGGAAGATTCTAGGTATTCCTGATTTTACCCCTTTTCCTGACTTTCCAAATTCTGTCTCAATGAAGTTGCTTAAATGGAACTGTCATGGAGCCGGTAACAAAGTTTTAGAAGAACCATGAAGGAACTTGTGAAAAACCATAAACCTTCTATTATTGTTCTTATGGAAACCAAAATTGATCTTAGCTCAATGGGTCAATTTTTTAATAAGTTGGAGTTCACTGCCTCTTCCCATGTTGACCCTGTTGGTAAGAGTGAGGGCATTTGGGTGCTTTCGGACCTTTTCAAGGCTACGGTGAATGCCCTTGAGGTTAATGCCCAGGTTATCCATGCTAAGATTCAACGGGATAACCATGTTGATTGGATTCTGTTTGCAGTTTATGCAAGCTCGATTCCTAGGAATTGTGACCTTTTGTAGGATAACCTTGAATCTGTCTCTGATAACATGAACTTGCCCTGGCTTGTGGCTGGAGATTTCAACGACATAGCTTCTTAAGAGGAAAAGAGAAGTCTCAGCCCAAACCTCTCGTTTACTCGAACTCGCAAGTTTAATGCTCGACTAAATAGGTGCAACCTGATGGATCTTGGGTGCTCAGGGCCCCAACTCACTTGGTCCAACCGAAGGCAAGGCCTGGCTAATACTTTGAAGAGATTCGATCGTGCTGTATACAACTCTAAATGGCATGTTGCTTTCAATGAAGGTGCAGTTCGGAATCTTCTCAGAACCTACTCTGACCACTCTCCTTTGATAGTGTACACGCAAGGTATGGACCCCCTTAACTTCTTAGCTAGGCCTTTTAGATTGGAGGTTGCTTGGCTTACTAATAATACCTTTAAAACTATTGTTGAAAATTCTTGGGTTGTTGATAACAACTCTATTATTGATACATTGAATTTGTTTACTAAAAATATTTATGCTTGGAACAAAAATCATTTTGGTAACATGTTTCGGAAAAAAAGATGGCTTCTTGGCCGTATTGAGGGCATCCAAAAAGCCCAATCCCTTGTTTATTCCCACAACTTGTTTTTACTTGAAAAGGAACTTGTTAGGATTATAACAATATTTTGTACCAAGAAGAGTTATTGTGGTTTCAAAAGTCTAGGGCTAACTGGATCACCATGGGTGAGAAGAATACGAGGTATTTTCACATCTCTACCATTACGAAAAGGAGGAGGATGAGAGTGGTTACTCTGAAAGATCATGATGGTGGGTGGATTTCTGATCCCATTGACCTCAAAAACCATGTTCATAACTATTTTTGTAACTTGTTTAAGAAATGTACCAGTCATTCTTAGTGTATTGGCATTGACCCTCTGCATCCTAAAATTAGTTTGGAAGCCAATAGATCCCTCATTAAGCCTATCTCTGGTATGGAAGTGTGGACTGCCATTAAGAGTGTTAAAGCCTTTAAAGCCCCTCGTAGCGACGGTATCCCTTCCATCTTCTACCATAAGCACTAGGACATTGTTGGACCTTCTGTCTGTAAGTTTATCCAGAGTTGTTTTGCTAACAAGCACATCCTAGACAGCATGAATAAAACTCTCCTCACCCTTATACCCAAAGTTGATAACCCTGAATCAATTACCCAATTTCGCCCCATTAGCCTTTGTAATGTTCTCTACAAAACTCTCACTAAAGTTCTTGCTAATAGACTTCGACCCCTCTTGACCGATATTGTCGGACCTTTCCAAAGTTGCTTCATTCCTAGACGTACCACTAGTGATAATGTTATCATTGCCCAGGAGATTCTACACACTCTTCGTGGTAAGAAAGGTAGTAAAGGTGATATGATTCTCAAAATTGATCTTGAGAAAGCTAATGACAATGTGTCTTGGAACTTTCTATATCAAACCTTAATTAATCTTGACCTTAATGACCATTGGGTTGATCTCATCATGAATTATGTTACAAATGTTTCTGCTTTCATTTTGTGGAATAGGGAAAAACTTGAGGAATTTTGTTTTGAGAACGGCTTGAGACAGGGGGATCCCTTATCTCCTTACCTCTTTGTGTTATGCATGGAAAGACTTTCAAATATGATCATTGAGAAAGTCCACAACAAAGCTTAGAAAGGAACTAAAGCCTCTTCCAGAGGCCCTATGTTTTCCCATCTCTTTTTTGCTGATGATCTTTTGTTGTTTGGGAGAGCGGATGAAAAGATGTGTAGCATGTTGGGGTGTCTTGAAGGAGTTTAGTAAGCTCTCGGGCCTTAAAGTGAGCCTCCATAAATCTAAACTTTTTGTCTCGCCCAATGTGGGGATCCAGAAAGCTAGAGTTTTGAGTAATTGTTGTGGTATCTTGCTTACTCAAGATTTGGGTAAGTACCTGGGCATTCCTCTACTACATGGAAAATGCAACCGTGCTCATTTCAGCCATATAACTGAGAGGATTCAGATCAAATTGTCTAGGTGGAAAGCTAAAATGCTTTCCTTGGCTGGTAGGGCCACCTTAATCCAATCTGTCACCTCTGCCCTCCATTCATATACTATGCAAACTCTTGATTTACTTATGAGTATATGCAGGGACATTGACAAACTTAATTACAATTTTCTCTGGGGTGATTGTGATAACATCAAAAAGGTTCATCTCATGAATTAGGATATGGTCTATAATAGCAAGAAGATAGGAGGACTTGGTCTAAAAAAAGCCAAAATACAGAACCTGGCCCTCCTATCAAAAATGGGGTGGAAATTGTTATGTAATGATACTAGCCTTTGGGTGCAAGTCCTAAGGGAGAAATATCTCCGCAAGAAGTCTCTAATGAATTGCTCTTCTAAAAAAAGGTCTTCTCACACATGGAGAGGCATTCTCAATACTAGAGATATCTTGAGGAAAGGTATCCAATGGGAAGTGGGTGATGGCATTACCATATCCATCTGGTTTGACTGGTGGTATAAAGAGGAAACTCTAGCAACTAATTTTCAAACCACCAGCTTACAAACCATGATACGGTAAATGTTCTTATGGATGAGAAGGGCAATTGGGATGTGAATCACATCCAATCACATATTCCTAATAATGCCATTGCTAGTGTTCTAAAAATTAAACTTGCTCATTTTGTTATCTTTCCTGATAGCCCTTTTTGGAAGGGTGCTTCCATAGGGTTTTTTACTGCGGCTGCTTATAAAGTTGCCTCTGGACAACTTGAATGTAATTTGGAGTTTGAGTGGTTGTGGAAAATTAAAATTCCCCACAAACTGAAAGGTTTCCTATGGCTAGTTTGTCATGGGAGACTTTTAACCAATGCTATGTGTAAACAAAAAATGACGCAGCGGTAGTGGTCATACCTTTCAGATACAGAGTCTGAATTGAAGGATCTCTGGGTAAATCACGTGCTTCCTTACTTTTGTCAATCAACCCAGCAATGGGGTGATATTACAGTGTTGAATATCACCCACACAATCCACAGTGCAAATGGCTTTGATTGTTGTTTTTGGGAGAGAGACAGTATATGGGAAAAAGATCAAAACATACGTTCTTTTCTTTAGGAGAGAGTCTGTGTATCTCTTAATCTCCTATAACCCATATATCAGATATATAATGTTATTATTATCTATCCATATCAGTTAATGGAGATAATATCTATACCGAGTGGTTATCTAAACAGTTTGAATTCAAATTCAAAACCCATTTGGTTTAGATTCAAATACAATTGTTAAATGGTCATGCCACATGGGCGCCCATTTCTAACATCTCCCACTCGCACATGAGTTGGCATGACACTGCCACAACTCTATCTCAATCTCCCCAAAAACAACAATCTCATACTAGCCAATGCCCCGTATGCATCACGAGAACACTGCATGTGGGAGCTCTATACTAGAAACTCAATATGAGTCAAGATAAAGACATCAACCCAAAAAGAACAGAATAGTGTCTCATGTACCTGCACCAATCTAGCTACATCACCAAAAACATCTCTAATCCTCAAAGAGCATGTTTGACTCTCCTAGGTCCCGCATTATATTCACACCCAATCAAGATCCTTTGAAGAGCGATGTGAGTTGTCGACATGAATATAGAGCGAGATGTAGAACTAGATGATCTTCCTTCACCCTCATATCATTCAATTTGAAATTGACCGCTTCCCAAGAATATCCCTTAAAGCCGAATCATACATGACCGCAGCAACATACCAAAGTAGCGAACATCAACTCCTCATCTTATGACATAGTCAAAGGTCACAAAGGCACAAAGTAAAGTCATTTAAGGAAAAATGACTTTTAGGACTCACACGGTGAAGAAGCAGGGATCCATTCTTTCACCTCGCTAACGGGTCGATAAGCACATGCAGTACGAATGCATGTTATAGTGGAGTTACTCTTCCAAAGAGTGATGTTAAACTCACACACCATACAGATCTTAGTCTAGTCGCTCTTAAGCGCACAAGTCGCTTCCTAGCGTCTAACTCGAATTCTCTATTTGCTCGCCTCGTGCATCAAATGAGATCTCGTGATCTGCTATCCATAACAGGCACATCATGGAAAAGTGGGTACTTTCATATCCATGGTCGGTCTCCAATCAAGACCTCATCTTGGTTCCAACCAAGGCGACATAGCTAGTGGATAATACTAGTCTCATCCTTACTCGCTACCTAGCGCTAAGGGCGATTGCTCGTGTGAGTGAGTCAATCTTGCCTGCTAACATCAATTTAATTATTTTGTGTATGCTAATTCACAAACCATTGCAAAAGGTAGTAAACATAAATGTGTAATAGAAACAAATATGAATAATAATGGCATAAATATCCCCAAAAATATAAGAGTTCAACTGAATACACATAAAAAAATCACCACCTACGTAGTCCTAAAGCCCTAACATGAGTAAGATAAACATCTCTAGCAATAGGCTTAGTCAAAGGGTCCGCAACCATGCGACTCGTAGGGATGTGCTCCAGGATCACTTCTTTCTGCGCCAAAATGTCTCTGATAAAGTTGAACCTCACATCAATGTGTTTGGTTCTGCCGTGGTATTTAGGATCCTTAGCGTAAGCGAGTGCATGTCACACAATGGATAGTCACAGGGTCTGAAGTGTGTGTGACAACATCCAAATGCTGAAGGAATCTCCTCAACCACACGGCTTTCTAAACGGCAGATGAACAAGCCACAAACTCAGCCTCCATAGTCGATAAGGCGATACAGATTGCTTTCATCGCTTCCAAGAAATAGCACCATCGCTAAGCATGAAAGCATATCCTCAAGTAGACTTACGCCATCTAGGTCTCCTCCCAACAAGATCACAATAGCCAACTAGATGTAGATTTGAACTCGTAGCAAAGTGTGTAATCTGCAGTCCTCTAAGATATCGTAATATCCTCTTAATCGCTTCCAATGAGTCGGTCTGGGTTGGATTGGTAACGACTCACCAATCCGATCATAACAAATGTCGGGACGGTACACATCATAGCATACATCAAGCTTCCAACAAAGATTTGCATAGGGAACACGGGCCATCTTTTCATTTTCTTCTTGAGTCTTAGGACCCATATCAAGGCTTAGGCTCTCGCCTTTTGCAACAGAGTGTCAATGGGTTTGCAGCAAGATCTCGAACCGCTCTAGAATAGTCTTAATGTAAGTCACTTGAGACAAACCAAGAAGTCTTCTAGAGCGATCCCTAAGGATCTTAACACCGAGCACATAGCTCGCCTCACCCATGTCCTTCATCTCAAATGTAGAGGACAACCACATTTTAGTGGCGACAATCATCTCCTTGTCATTTCACCAATAATATGTCATCTACATATAATGACAATATCGAAAAATGTCCTTGGACCGCATTACACACAAAGGATCTTCATCAATCATCGTAAACCCATTAGAAACAATGGCTCGATGAAATCTCGATTCCACTGCGGATGATTGCTTTAAGCCATAAATAGATCGTTGAAGCTTGCAAACTTTGCGCCTCGACCTATTGCCACAAAGCCTTCTCGTTGATCCATATAGATCTCCTCATCCAATTCTCCATTGAGAAATGCGCTTTAACGTCCATCCGACATGACTCTAAGTCCAACTGAGCTACTATGGCCGTGATTAGGCGAATAGAGGCAAACCTTACAACCGGTGAAAAAGTTTCTCATAGTCCACACCCTCTCGTTGGGTGTAACCTTTTCGCCACTAGGCGAGCCTTATACCTTTCTATGGAACCATCCGCCTTTGCGCTTGACTTTGAGAACCCATTTGTTCCCAATAGTCTCGCGGCGGCAAATCAACCAAGTCCTGCACATGGTTTTTCTTCATAGACTCTATTTCTTCATCCATTGCAAGACTCCATTCTTTACTAGCGGGGATGAGAGAGCCTCTTTGAGATTCTTAGGCTCCATCTCATCACTGAGCAATCATGAATGCTTCCCTTCTATCTCAAAACGACGACGGGGTATAGCTCCACGCTTGCTTCTACGTAGTTGAGAATCCCGAGAATCCTCATCCATTGGATCTAATCCATGGGCGTAGATCGCTCCCACTGCCCCTAGGAGCTTGAGGAATTATTTCTCATTCTCTACTAGGCTACTAGGTGCGCCTTCAAGTAGATCCTCCATCTCATAGAGTTCTACTTCTAGTTACCTCACCGCTAGGGAAATCCTCCTCTAGGAAATCCACATCTCGTGACTCAATTTCACCACACTTCCATCCGGATGCTCCCCAACAAACACATAGCCCTTAGAATGCTCACTATAGCAAATGAAGATACACTTCTTTCCTCTAGGGCCCAACTTCCCAAACTTATGAGAAGCGTTGTATGTAAGTCTGAACCCCAAGGTCAAGAATTGCCCAAATCAGCTTTTGCCACCCACATCTCATATGGGGTGGAAGGAACTGATTTGGAGGGCACACGATTATGACATAGGCAAGCCAACAAAGCATCTCCCCAATAAGAAATTGGAAGATTCTTGCGCCATCATTGATCTAACCATGTCAAGCAATGTGCGATTCCTTCTCTCCGCTACACCATTTTGTTGCAGAGTCCTAGGAATTGTCAATTGCCTGATAACTCCTTTTTCCTCACAGAGCACTTTAAATTGCTCAGATAGATACTCACGCCCCTCGGCCGCCTTAGAGCCTTAATGCTCTTGTCTAATTGATTCTCAACCTCATTAACATATCGCCTAAAGCAATCCAATGCTTCGACTTGTGAGAAATCAAATAGACATGACCAAAACGCTGCGGCAATCATCTATAAATGTGATGAAATAAGGGCTCCATGCCTTGCCCTCACATTCATTGGTCCACATATATCGTAATGAATAAGTTGCAATGGGATAGATGCCCTTATGGCTTTCCCAAATGGTTTCCTTGTTGCCTTTCCAAAGAAGACAAAGGTTTCACAAGTAGGCAAATGACTCTAGCGAGTGGGCCTAAAAGACCTTCTCTAGCCAATCTAGTCATCCTGTGTTGCCCTATGTGGCCTAATCTAGCATGCCATCTCATAGAATCATTATCACAAAAAGATGCAATATTAGAAACAGAGCCATTGGCATTTTTATTAAGACTAGAATCATCCACATCCAAAACTAAAAACCATCCGAAAGATAACCAAAACCATAAAAATAGTTCCCAAATAAATGCTAACACCATTATTCTCAAAACAAAAGCTAAAACCAAGGCTCATCATGCTAATAATCAAACTAAGTTTCACGAATATCCGGAGCATAAAGAACATCATGAAGATACAAGGTGCGCGCATTTCCAAATTTTGAATGTGCCAATGCCAAGCACCTCCACACCGGACTCGTTCTATGTAAACTTTTTTCGCCCCAAAGCAGTACTCGGCGATACTCAACGAACCCTACTGCCCTCGCGATGTGGTCTGGTTCGAGTCTACAACCCAAAAATGAGGAGAATGAGCAATTAATGCTTGACTAGACACAAAGCATTGAATGCGAGAAATTAAGGGAGTACCTTCTTCCGCCAGTGGCAATCCCGAGCGGTGTCATTCTTTGTTACGCTTAAAGCATGTCAACTTAGCCTTTGCCTTCTTACCACCTCTTGCCCCCACGCTTGAAATTTCTAGCCATTAGGCTTAAGCGCACCGCCGCTTGCTTCTTAGGGGCACCTTTTGCTTTTCCACGCTTGAACCGAGAAGTCCTACGTGAGCTTGACTCAACCACCATAGCAGTAACCATCGACTTAGCCGCCAAGGCGCCAAATTTCTAGCTCCAAATGACGCGATATGTCTTCGAATGTTTTCACAGTCTCATTATGCATCATGTTCTGCTGCATCTGCTCCCAAGAATTTGGCAGTGAGCGTATCACAGCTTGTACTTGCTGCTCTTGAGTCAAATTGTGCTCAAGAAAAGAAGCTCACGATCATGGTCGACATGACTCTCAAATGTCGCTTCATCGAGTGATGCGCCTTTCTCGATATGAGTCAAACTTCATAGTCACCCAATGAGCTTTGCCAAAGAGGTAATACCAAACTTTTGCTTGAGAGCTTCCCACATCTCAAATGCAACGGCAATGCTCAAACTCACTAATCAAGTCAGCAGTATGCCGCTCAACATAGTAAAGCGCCAAGACACCGATCTTTGTTACGCCAAGTCCGAAGGCTTCAAGATCACGACGATGTTGAGTCAGATTGTTCGCTCGCTCAACCATCACTTGTTCAAGTGTGGTCAACACTTCATGCTCATTGAGGAGGTATTGGATCTTACGGCGCCATATATCATAATTGTCGCCATCCAATTTCTCTCTCTTAGTTAAGTCTGCCACCACTGTCTTAGCTGCCATTTCTACAAACAGAGTAAACAAATGCTAGGATATTAATTATAGCAACACAAAACAAAATATTTTGCAGCAAAAAAAACTAAATTAAATAATGATTATTTTACACATGTCTCAAGATCGAAAATTTGCTATGCTCGTAATCATCTCTTGCGCCTCTAGTGATAATTATCAAAATTTAATTTAATTCCATGCGCAAAAAACAATCAAACAAACTCCCACTACTTATGGCATATACAAAGCATGATAAAATCCATACAATAGCATCTCATTGTAAATTTACAAACAACTCATGCTATATTTATTTAACAATGGAATTCAAATAAATAAATAACTAATCATGCTTCTCTAATTACAACATATTACAAATTCAAAAAATATGCTGTATTCAATATTCAGATTATGCCATAATTAAAGTCTACATCATTTTGAAATTTTCTGGAATTTTCTGAAATTTTCTGGAATTTTAAATAACTAATAAACACAAATAAAATTAGAAATAAAAAATCCAGAAATTGATAAACTGAGACAATATTCAGATTATGTCATAATTAAAAATGTACATCATTCTGAAATTTTCTGAAATTTTTTCTGAAATATTCTGGAATTTTAAATAACTAATAAACACACATAAAATTAGAAATAAAAAATCCAGAAACTGATAAACAGAAAAAATATTCCCAGTAAATAGTAAAACATTTCAGAAGTCCACAATAAAAAATTCAACCTCAGAAAATTATTTATGTAATACCAGAATCATTTTAAAGCATAAAAAATGAATTATTAACACAAAAAATATTTTTATTTTCGTAAAATTTTCAAAATTTTACGTAACATAGAAAACTTTATTCTCGAGTCTAATAAAGACAAACCACGATAAAACAAATAAGTAATGAATTAATTATGACCATTTAACGCAATACGTAATTAAAAAATGTAACAAAACAAGGTTTTAGGCCTCATCGCCAAGCCGCCGGGAAAAACGGCTCACGGCTCATCACGCTGCTCAGACGGACGGCGCCAGTGGCTGCTGGCGCTCAAAGACGCTGACGGCGTGGCTGCGCAGACGGGCGTCGGCGAAGGCGTCAGGCCAGCGTGGGAACGCTCTCGCTGCGTTGTGGTGGCGTGAATACCACGCGCCGCCTTCCGTGGTGTTTTTGGTCCGATTTTGTATCACGACTTTTTCAAAATAAAACCATTTATGGTATTTAAAAAGGCATCAATGAACATAAAAAAAATATTTATGCTCTTAATCTAATAAAATAGATTTTTTTTTTTTCTACAAACAATCATGTATATAATGTATACATATACAAAAAAAAACTATATACATGATTAATAGGAAAAACACTCTTAATCTAATAAAATAGATTTTTTTTTTTTTCTCTACAAACAATCATGTATATAATGTATACATATACAAAAAAAACTATACACATGATTAATAGGAAAAACACGAAAATACCCATGATTGCTCTGATACCAATGTAAACAAAAAATGACGCAGCGGTAGTGGTCATACCTTTCAGATACAGAGTCTGAATTGAAGGATCTCTGGGTAAATCACGTGCTTCCTTACTTTTGTCAATCAACCCAGCAATGGGGTGATATTACAGTGTTGAATATCACCCACACAATCCACAGTGCAAATGGCTTTGATCGTTGTTTTTGGGAGAGAGACAGTATATGGGAAAAAGATCAAAACATAATGCTTTTTCTTTTAGGAGAGAGTCTGTGTATCTCTTAATCTCCTATAACCCATATATCAGATATATAATGTTATTATTATCTATCCATATCAGTTAATGGAGATAATATCTATACCTGAGTGGTTATCCTAAACAGGTTTGAATTCAAATTCAAAACCCATTTGGTTTAGATTCAAATTCAAATGTTAAATGGTCATGCCACATGGGCGCCCATTTCTAACACTATGAGAAAGAATAGAGGCATGGCTTTGAATGCAAACTGTCCCAAATGCACTTGGCATACCGAGGATATGGACTACTTGCTACGTGGTTGCATTGTTTCTAAAAATATTTGGAACAATATTGCTGGCCAACAATGGGTGTCAACCATTATGTTGGCATACCGAGGATATGGACCACTTGCTACGTGGTTGCATTGTTTCTAAAAATATTTGGAACAATATTGCTGGCCAACAATGGTGTCAACCATTAACCATCTTAACATGGTTGATTGGATAAAGAAGAACTCGAAATCTCACAGGAGGAGTGATCCTCACTGGTGCCGTGTTTTTATTGTGACCCTTGGCGATCTAGAAAGATAGGAATAAGAAAGTTTTTGATAATTTTGACTCTTCTGTTTCGAATGCCTATAGCCGTATTTTTCATTATGTTGAAGAGATAAAGCAAACTTTCTTATCTTCTATTGTCTATGCTTATAAACTTGTTGATGAGATTAAATGGTACCCTCCTTTTGCAGATAAACTAAAATTAAACACTGATGGTTGTGCACGGGAGATCCAGAGAAGGAGGATTCGAGGCCTCATTCACGATGAAGCTGGCATGTGGCTGTGCGATTTTTTTGGGAAATTAGAGACGTGCTATAGTTTGGAAGCTGAAATGTGGGGCATCTATAGAGGCCTTACCATCGTGCTTGAGAAAGGACTTGCCGAAGTTGTCATTGAGATTGACTCCATCATCGCTCAAGAGATGATCACTAACGGGCCACCCCCCAACTACCCATATAGAGCTATTGTGGAAGATGCCTGTCATCTCCTCTAGCAATGCAACTATTCCATCTAACACATTATGCGTGAGGCCAACCAATGTGCAGACAAGTTCGGCAATATGGGTGCAGATCAAGTTGAGCACTTGGTTGTTATGGAGGAACCTCCTCCAAAAGTTGGAAGCTTAATTGTAGTGAACATGGTGGGCACAACGTATCGAAGGATCTAGCCTGCCTAACTCCTCTACCTTTTGTTTGTTTTGTTCTGTTTTAATTTCTGATGTATCTCAAAAAAAAAAAATAAATAAATAAATAAAGTAGTACAATACAAACTCAGGACAAAGGGTTATGCGAAGTCCCTATGTTATGATGTGATTTACAGTCTGGCTGGCACAAATTAAAACACAATTTTGCTGCAATAAAAAGTAAATGTGATTCAGGAATCTAATCATGTCATGAGCAACTGCATATGTAGATGGGCTAACAACACCATGTGAAATAAAGTCTATTATTCACAAAAGTATGGCCACTATGCATGGCTGAGAAGAAAGAAAGAAACAAAACCAAAAAAAATAAAATAAAATTATTACTATACTATGTAAACAGAAACGGGCCGGCAATTATGATTAATCAATTACATAACTTTATGTTACATTTAAATAAAAATTTACATACTTTTACGTGAATTTGGAAATGATTAGTCTCGTTAAAAGAGTGATAACACATCAATAGGTTACAGGATTAGGAATTGCTTTGAGATTTAAAATTACAACCCATCATCCAATAATTAATGGCTCCGACAACCATGTTAATTAATATCCTATACAGATATACACCATAAAATGGATGAATAATGCTAAGTATCATAAAAAAATATTATGAAAATAATCATGAAAAATTATTCATCGTTAGATTATACATATAAGAAAATACCACATACTAATCACAGGATAAAAAAATTTCATAAAGTATTTCATGATATTTTTTTCCATGATCCCGAATATTATTCAAAATGAATTGTCTATGGTGCTCCATCTTAAAATTAGATATTTTAATAAATTTCAATAAAAAAAGTAATATAAAAATCTATTTAGGTTTAAAACAAGCAGTTCAGGTTCGGCCAATCATAAATCTTACTTTAAATGATTCCATTTGTTAAATTTTTAAGTTTTCATGTGCAGATCATTTAGAAAAAAAATTAAATTAATTTAATAATTACAATCACATAATTTAATTACATGTGTCAAAAATAGATGGTGTATTTACATGATTATATTTGCTGTTTATTTTTTATTAAACAAATATGATGAAATCATTACAATTATCGAATTGATTGAATTTTTTTCAAGTATGATCTTAAAAAATTAATTAATTAAATTATTGAAATAAAACTTGTAATGGACCCATAAGTTTGGACAAGATTAATCCAATCTACATTATGGACCAAATGGTTTTATTTTAAAACTGATAGCAAACTTTGATAATTGTTTAAACATGGATTGTTTCTCTCCCAAATAAATTTCAACAAATTTCAATTAAGTTAATCACAAAAAGCATGTTTATCTCTAAGCCCAAAATTATCAATAATATTTTATTTATTATCCAGTTTAAAAGGCCTAAATTGAAGTTTTAACAAGTAAAAATAAATAAATTCTTCAGCCTCCGTTCAGGAAGTAGGTTGGCTTTTTGACTTTTTTTGGCTATTTTAGCCAGGGCTAAAAAGTTTGGTTTGGGAATAACTTTTTGACTTTTTGACTTTTTTTGTAAGAGAAGAGTGTAATGGTTATGGATTGGATGTGATGTTTTGTTTGTTGTGGCTAAAATAACCTATTTTGTTTTTTATGGCTATTTTAGTCACAAACCAACTTGCCAAACAACATCTCAGTTTTTTCTTGATAGGATGGTTCACGCGCCTAAGGTGCTTGACGGGTCGTCAAACTATTGGTTAGACGACTAACTTTTATCTTGGTGGTTACCTACGCATTTTTATAAACCAGTTTTGATTAAGACCCCAGTCTCCGACCACCTCCACCACCCCCACACATAAATGGAGTTTGGTCATTGGATCAAAAAATAGATAAAAAAAAAAAGACCAATCACAGCCTACTGGGGTCACCCGTGATCTCAGGGGTTTGGGGCATTTTCCTTTATAAACCAATTGAAAATTGACACATAGCAACCTTAATCTAATGCAACTGCATATTATTATTCGTGACAGTTTCTCATTGGTTTTTTAAAAATGTTTTGGAGTTCTAATAAAAGAACTCTAATAATTCTAATGGATGTGAGTTTTATTGTAATAGTGATATTTGTATCTTGTAATTTTTTTTTTTTTTTTTTTTTTTTTCATATCATTAAAACTCATTAGTATTCCTTAATAGAGGGATATATGATTGTTGTTGGTTTTTTTGGTATGCTTTTCAGCATATTGTTATTTAACCAATCATTTATTTTATTGGTCGGACTGCCCGTCAGGTGGGTCCCTGTAAACAGGCTCCCCGTGGCTTACTATTTCCGAACCTAGTAGATGTGGTACCGAGCCTATAATTTGAATTTTTTGAACGTTGAGGTCACGGAAATTTTTAATGTACAAGTATACCCTTGGTAGATGTATTTTTATCGTTTGCCTGCCCACCAGCAAAATTGTGTGATATGGACCAGGGATTTACTCACATGATTGGGAACTAAAATTTTCATTTAAATACAGAAACATCTAAAAATAAATAAATATAATTAATAATTTATATTTATTATGTCAATTTAAATTTAAAATATCTGCTATTTATTAATTAGTTTGTCAATTTAAATTAAAATTTTTGTCACGTGACTTATTTTATTTTGAGATTTTCTATTATATTTTTTTATCATAGTTTTTAGTTATAGCTTATAATTGAAAAAATAATTTATACAAGTTGAAAAAATTGATTATCTTAAACCTAAGTGAGGAGTACTTTTAAATTATACCTATACATTGTGGGTGTTTGGGAAGTGAGTTTTTATGTAGATTTTAGTAGATGTAGGTTTTTATGAGATAAAAAATTTTTAGTGTTTGGGAAGATAGTTGGGTTTTTATGTGGTTGGATGTGATGTTTGTGAGAGAAAAAGTGAAATAATTATGGGGTTGGATGTGATATTTTGTTTGGATGTATTTTTTTTTGGTTTTGCAAAAGTTTTGTCTTTTAGTGGAAAACCAACTAAAAAATTTGGCAACTTTTCTTCCCAAACACCACAGAATCAACTTTCAATTCAGAATAAATTGTCATTACACTAACTTTACTATTTCAATGCAATCATCCACCTTATGTGATTTTTTTTTTTTTAAATTTATATTAATGTAAAATAAAATTTTTAAAAAAATTAAGACAAAAAACCATTGACCTATTCAACTTAACCTGCCGAACGATTCCATTAGGATTATGATGTTTTCACTATTGTTGAATTGGGTGCTCATATTTTTGTTGGAAATTGTTGGAAAATTCTGGGTAAAATTAGAATTTTTTCTTAAGTTTGGTCTATTTTTTAGATGGACCCTGTGCGTCGTTTGTCGCGGGTCAAAGTGGTAACGCGTTCTATGCCGCGTTGTGATTCACGTGGTATATTTGGTTGCTCAAAACCATTACCGAGTGAATGGAAAATTGAAGCCAAAGTATACTCCATGAAAATGGAGTTTTGGTAGAAAATCCTTAAAGGTTTGAATAAGGCTTGTCCCACATTGATTTGGTGGGAAGTTTTGAATGGTTTTATAAGGCATGGGATTGGAACTTGGGGTGTGTCCCAAGGGGTACCCAAGTGTTTTAGAGAGGGAGGTTATGGACAAAATGGATTAGACCCATTAGACCCAAAAATCAACACGCGTGCTGCAGACGTCCGATCGGACGGGCTGAACTTGGGCGCAAGTGTGAGGTTGGGCTTATCTGGCCCAATACTTATTTTTTTGGATCAAAAATATTTGAATTTAATTTTATTTTTTGGTAAAATAAAATCTTGAATTCAAATTAATTTCGAAAATAAACTGGTCCGGTTTTACTGTACACCCAAACAAGGCCCTTCCCGTTTTTATCTCTTTGAATTATGAACCCAACATATTCAAATCTATTTAAATTCAAAACCAAATAGGTTTTATACTTGTTCAAACAGGTTTGCACCTGTTTAATTCAAAACCTGTAGCCACCAATCCATCTATAAATAGGACAGCCCTCATTTGGATTTTGTAACTCTAATTTTCGTCCTTCATAATTCTGCAAATATTCTCTTCATATTGCTGCATTGTTTTCTTTTGTGAGAGCGTATAAACACTTAGTGTGTTTATTAGGCAAACAATTTGTAGTGCTGCTATTGTTTGTAGTTGATCATTTCATCTTGGAAGATAGACGTCCACATTCTGAAAGCACCGTGGAGATGACGAATCTGTCTTAAGGACACAATGTCAAACACTGGACTTGATCAGAATAATATTTAACATATTAATCAAGTAAATTATTTATTTATTTTCTGTTTTATTATTATTTATTTAAATCAGATTTTAATTTTGTTTTGGTAACAAAATAAAATCTGTTTTTATTTATTTAATTCTATTTCAAGTTTGATTTTTTGTAATCAAACATTTTTCTCTCATTTCCTTTATTTCTTTTTATTCTAGTTGTTGTTTAGTACACAACAGAATTTAATTTATTTAAATACAGTGAAGATTGTCTAACAATTTTTAGCTAAGCCGCCATTTTTAAAGTTTTTTATCATAGATTGTTTTTTACATCAAAAAATGGGTAAACTTCACTTTACCTTTCCTGTTTTGAACCGGGTGCAGATTACCCTTAACATTTGAAAATCACTACATAATCCCTACGTGGTTTGTAGACCAAAACGCACTGTCCACTTTTCCATCCAAATTAAGAGGCTGTGAGGTTCACACGCCCATGAAGAGAGTAGTCTATATTTTATGACCAAAATACCCTTTACACATCTTTAAATTAACAAAAGTTTGCCATTCTTCTTCCTCTTCCTCTCTCACAAAATGAATAAACACATCTCTGAAAAAAAGTTGTTTCTCCAAAACCAAGATTGTTTAAATCCTCTAAACAAACACAGCTTTAAATTTAGAGAGACTCCCAACCCACTTTGATTACTAAGTTTTTCTCGATCATTTGCCCTTGCAAGAATTATAATCCAGTTGTTGAGGACAATCAAGAAGAAGAGAATAATAGAATATAAGATAATGAGGGGAGGAAAATTAGAAAGAAAAAAAGAAAAGAAAAAAGTGGGTACAAACATATACAAATCCAAACCCATTTGTATATATATATATATTTGATCATGTGTATATATATATTTGTATATATATACAAATCCAAACTCATTTTTCTGAAATTCATTTTTCTTGATCATGTCTACATATATATATATATATTGTTGGAACAATTTTCTGTGTAAAATAAATAAATTGAAATAAAATCAAACAAATAAAAATAAATTACTTACATAATTTATTTACCGAAACAAATAAGTACAAAATTGATCAAGTTGAGTATGTGACACTTTGTTCTTAAGACAGATTTGCCCTGCTTCGGTGCTTACGAATGAATGGCGTCTATCTCTCAAGATACAATAATCTTTACACAGATTGTAATAACACTCTAAACAATCTGTACGGCGAACTAGAACCTGTATTCTATACTCGCAGAATTTTCTCTAAAACTAGTATGAAGAATATATGTATGCAAGAGATCAAAATGGAAGGAAACAAGAAATTTTTGGAATGAAAAAATTGCTAGAAAGGTTATGCTTTTATAGGCAAGGTGGTGTTCATTTGGAAGGCCCGCACAGGTAAGAATTCAATTTGAACAGGTGTAATTCAAACTCAGATCTGTTGAAACCCAGTTTGAATCTGTTCAAATCTGCTCTGCAGATTTAAATCTGTTTGGGAAGAATTGAATCTATCCGATGCAAAACAGGTTGAAAACTGTTTAAAACTGCTTAGACTAGTTTGAAAAAGACACACTGGTTGGGAGCAAAAAATTGGTGTAAAATTCAAATTTTTCCTACAAGAATTTATATTAGGATCGACCCGAAACCCACACTCGCGCTCGGCCGACTAGCCAGTCGATGACGGTGCGCATGTGTAGTGGTTTGAGGCAAAGCTCACTTTGTCCATAACTCTTCCCTTCTACAAACTTGGGGTGCCTCTTGGAGCCCAACCCAAGTATTCCCACATAAAGCTTATAAATACAAACAAACTCTCTTCAAGTTTCAATGTGGGATAATCCATTTCAAGAAAACTTACTTTTGACTCTTCAATTGTCCATTCCACGAACTCGAAAACGACATCAATTTTCCATTCACTCATAAATGGTTTTGATGAATCGTTTGTACCGTGTGACTTGCCATGCGGCAAGGAACACGTCACCTTTTGGACCCACCCCAAAAGACGTGTGAGACTCACTTAAATTTGGGCTCAAAGTTGGCCTAAAATAAGCCTATAAAAAATCATAATTCCAACATATACATACATAAAACACATCTCTCTGTGTTTCTTCAATCATATACACAAATTCTCATATATACATATATATTTATGATTTTCATATTTGAGCTGAAATGGAGAAAGTCATTGCAAATAGTGTTTCCACTCTCTTCTAGCTTTCTCTCTCTCTCTCTCTACTGTACTTTTTTTGCCTCTCTCTTCTCTCTAGAATGTTTGTTAGATGATGAGTGTGGGGAATTTGGATTCGGAGAGGAAGGGGAGTGAGAGTCTTAGGACCAAACAAGTGAGATGAGGCTCGTGTCGTGGAAGTTAGGCCGGAGTAACAAAGTCGCCGAAAAGTGCTTAATCTCTGGCGCTGAGATTTTCTTTCTCTACTGTTATAAAAGTAATTTTAATTTAATTATAATATATATATATACACATATATACCTATCATGGGTTGAAAGTTGGCAATGGCAGCCATGAGAGAATGTAAGCTCTAAATCAACAAGAAGATGAAGGTATGATTAACGTATATAGATATACATATATGGTTGATATATATTTACAGGTTTAATTCAAAGAAAGAAGAGTAGGAAGATGAAGGTATAATAGTCAATTTATATGTTTTTTTAACAAAAGTTAGCGTGCATTTTGGTCCACAAACAACATGGGAGTTATGTGATGATTTTCAAATGTCAGAGGATAATTCGTACTCGGCCCAAAACACAAAGGGATAAAGTGAAGTTTGACCTTAAAAAATTTATGGTCTGGCTAACAAGTCTCTTTAGAGTATAAATCAAGAATAATATTAGGAATCATGAAAAAAAATAACATGAAATGTTTCATGAAGATTTCTCATCCTTTGATTAGTGTGTGGTATTTTCTTGTATGTGTAATCTGACAGTATCTTTGATGATATTTTTTTCATGATATCTAACATTACTCATAAGTAAAAGATAAAATATTTTACAATACAATACACTTTTTACTAATTTTAATACACTTTTATTGAAATTAATATATTTTTTTAACAATTTTATACACTTTCAATAGATTTTTTTATAAACTTTTTAACATTAAATAATGTCTATAAAACACTTGTTAGTGTTTAGTTAAAATTTATACTTTGATTGAAAGAAAGTCAAAGGTAGGAAAAAAGAGGAGGCTAAATTTATTACTTGGGTCGCAATTCACATGACCTTTATCGTTTGGTTAATTTTGTCATTATGACCTTAGAGATAACTAAGCTAGGTAGGTAACCGTTGTCAACAACCTTTCATTACCTGAAAAAGACTGATGGCCTACTATTGTTGGGCCACTTACAACATTAAGGCGAAATTACTGTTCATTTGGAGGAGTAATAAGAGTAGGTCTTCCTAGGACATATGTTTAAGAAATTAATAAATGACTTTAATTTCTCTACTTGCATAAGAAATGTAGAAGAAAAATGAGGATTAGAAATATGTTATTTTTGAAAAGTTATATAATTTTATTTATGTGGACAAAAGTGTCCTTGTATTTTTTTTTATGATTAAAATAATATGTCATAGATAGCTTAAATTACTATATAGTGTGATAAAATTTTTAAAAAAAATCATGTAGTGCACTTTCCATTTTAATGGCTCGTGGTGACCTTGCCAACTGTTGATGGAAATAAATCTAGTTGTAAACTATTTTTGTTTGGTTGAATTTTTAAAATTTATTTTTGGATTTATTTTTTAAAAATTAAAAATTAGTTTGACTAAATTTAATATAAAAAATATATTTTAAATTTTTTAAAAATTATTTTTTGTTTTAAAGAAGAGAAAATCATATGAAAATAATAGTGTTTGATTTATTTTTTCCCCACCAAACTAATTTATAAAATTAAAATAAAATATTCTAAAAAGTCAACCAAATATATGTATTTTGATAAGAGACATCAAAAGCTTAAGTTATTTGTAGTGATGAAATTTTTTTAAGTAGATCATTTGAAATAGTATTATGTTAACATATTAAATTTGAGCGAAGGTGAAAGATATTAAAAAAATAAAAGATGAAAAAGTAAAATAGAGAGAAAGCAAAAAATATATTTTGGTTTTATTGTAAAAAAATATTTATTTAATTTGTTTTAAACTTTTGCTATGTTCTATACAAATGGAGTTAATTATACTTGTTAAATACTTCTTTTAACATATGCCCTGAGAGCACATGTTAACAAAAGATATCAGCCTCCTTTTCAAAAGGCATAAGGGTAGTGTTATATAAATAAAAAAAGAAAAATATTATACACCCCAAATAATCTATAAAATTTTCTATCAAACCTCTTACATGGGTGTGAGACCCATATATCCCACATTCATGTAAGAGATTTGGTAGATTATTTGGAATCCCTAACATCACTCATAAAAAAAAAATCATAAATAATTTTCATATATAATGATGTGGTTTATTGTGGATATTTCATTTCAAAACAAAACATCATTAAAGATGAGTTAATAATGACATTGTCACATCATTCTTGTAGTGCTTTTAATATGAATTTTATCTAACAATAAAATTTTCGGAATAGTAATATAAAAATATATACACCATCAAATGGATATGTATGATGCAGTAAAATATTCACTCGAACCATGGTCAGTTTTAATTTGTCAATGAGCAAAGGTTATGGTCCTATAGACGTGTCATTATTCATGCTGGAACATCTAAGTAGTAATAAGAATTCAAATATCAAAACTCTCTTTAGTTAAATTTTTAGAATTTATTTTCAAAAAATTAAAAATTAGTTTAACAAAAATAAACATCAAAATAAATATTTTAAAATTTCAAAAATTATTTCAGCTAAATAAAAAAACAAAAATGATATTTTTACTGAAGTTTGTTAAAATTTTAAAAACTTAATTAAAAATCTTTCAACGTTAGAAACGTATCGTATCCAGTTACATTTTGGCCCAGCCATTCCACTAATGACTCAACCGTCAGTTAAAATACGTATTTTCTAATTGGAAGGAGGTGTTTGGGACAAACACTCCTGCTTTGTTTGAATTTTTTTTTGGAATAATCTTCTGTGTAAATAAAATAAATTGAAATAATTCAAACAAAATAAAGTAAAACTTACAGGATTTATTTTGTTGAACCGAATAAATAATTAAAGACCAAATCAAATGTGTGACACTCTGTCCTTAAAACAGATTTGCCCCGCTACGGTGCTTACGGTTGAGTGGCGTCTATCTCCCAGAATACAATGATCTTTACCAAATTATTGTAGCACACCAAGCAAATTTGTGCAGCGAACCAAACCTTGTGTTCTAATACTCTCTTTAATTTTTCTCTAAAACTAAAATGAGGAATAAAATGCCAAAGAGAAAAATTCTGAACAGCAGTATATAAGATGCAGACTTATTTTCGGATCCTTTGGACTGCAGGAAATGGATCTATATATAGGCACAAAAAGTGACCAAAAATCTATCCCAACAGGTGCATAAACTGCTGAAAAGATGTGATACTATTTTGAACAGGTTCTGTTTGAAAATTGAATCTGCCCGTTGCATTGAACAAATTTTCAAACAAAAGGATCCGTTGGTTGGTTGGTGCAGTTTTTCAAACCTATTGGAACTTTATTATTTAAAACTACTTGGAATATATATATATATATATATTAAACTATTTAAATAGTTTAATAAATAAAGGAAGATTTACAAACTTTAGGAAACCACTTAGGAACCTAAAATTTGAATTTAGAATTAAATTAAATTCTCACAATTACAAACTTTAGAAAACCACTTAGGAACCCAAATTTTGAATTTAGAATTAAATTAAATTCCCACAATAATTTTTATTGAAAAAATTCAAATGAATTTTATCTAAAAAATTAATGTTAGACCTGAAAACGACGTCAACTTCCCATTCACTCATAAATGGTTTTGATGTTCTGTCTTCACCGTGTGACTTGCCACGCAGTAAGGAACACTTCACCTCTTCAAACCCACCCCAAAAGACGTTCGGGGCCCACTCATTTTTGGGCTCAGAGTCGGCCCAAAATATGTCTATGTTAACCATTTTTTCAACAATCCCCCTCATGAATGGAATTTGACGGAGAGAAAATGCAACAACATGATCTAATTACAGAGAGTACAGAAATTGAAAATATTTTACAAAGGTTAGGTAGCTTTTGGCTTTGAACCTTCCCTTGTGTGACACTATCGGATTTACTAGCTAACCAGTGAACATGATGTCTTGAACTGTTCAGCCGTTTAAATAAACCAAGACAATAAAACTCACACAGTATATCCCCAGACACAGTTTAGTTCTCACTATTGTGTTCATTTTGGTCTTGAACAACTTGGTCATTCATGAGTGCTCTAAAGACTTGTAGCCCTTCACAAATCTTATAGAACCGGCCCAGTTCACACTCATATAGGTGATTCTTATAAAGAGCATCCTGCCATACTCCACTAGGTATACCTAGATATAAGAATCATTAAAAGTATTACTTAACCTAAAAACTCTGCAGTCATCACTATTTCATCATAGAAATGGGTAGGAGTTTAACTCCCCAGTGATCCTTCTGAGTCATTCACAACTCGGTTGTCCCTTTAAACCTAGATATTGGGATCTCCAGTCAACTAGGTTGGGTTGCCATTGTGGTAACTCTTATTAAATAGGCTTAAGTCCCATTCCCCTCGATGAATTCTCAACTAGCTCTCTTGCTAACATTTTGGTTAGTGGATCCGCTATATTGTCTTTAGACTTAACATATTCTATGGAAATAATTCCATTAAATAGTAGTTGTCTCACAGTGTTATGTCGACGACGAATGTGTCGTGACTTACTGTAGACACCCCATTTTTGACCGACCTTAAGACTCAGACGTCACCGGTTGAGCGCTCGGTGATGTTGCATACTGTGCTCGTTCAGAAGTCTCATAGTCGTCGCGTGCCTGCTCCGGACTTAGAACCATCTTCTACCTTGTCTCGGTTTGCGAACCAGTTCGGTTTTCTGTTTTCTTTCCCGAGGAAGAGAGTGATCCGTAGATTATCTCCGGTGGCCGTGAGCTACTTTTCGTGGGTCAGAGGCCATTTTGCCATTTCGAAGGGTTTTGCCCGTCGGTGTGCCTCGGCTCGGGACCGCCCAACCATCTCCGACTTCTCCGGTTTTTATGAGACCTCTGCTTAATGTTCCGAGGAACACTGGGGCCCCTGATGCCCACTTCGCAGCCGAACACCACTTCCGGTGCCCGGCGACCCATTTTCGGGACCCCGAACTGCGTGATTTGGGCCCCGAGCATTCATTTCGCATCCGCTTTCTCCGGTTTTTGGCGGAGACCTCTGTTTTAACATTTCGAGGAACCACAGCGCCCGATGCCCACTTGGGTCAGTATGCCACTTTCTTGCTCAGAAGGTTCCGGGACCCCAACCTGCCCGGTTTTGGTCCCGAGCATTCATTTTGCATCGGTTTTCTCTGATTTTTGGCAGGGACCTCTGTTTTGTCATCCCGAGGGACACTGGGGTCGCAGATACCCACTTCGCTGCTGAATACCACTTCCGCAAGACCCGCAGCCTCATTTTCGGGATCCTGAATTGCTCGGTTTTGGCTCGGCGTTCATTTCTCATTATTTTTGTTCAAACTTGGCGGTACCTCTGTTTCAACATCGGGAAGATCACGGGGAGAAGCCAGCATTTATCTCAGATAACCGGTTCGCTCCTCCGAGCCCGCTTTTCTCACTTCCGCCAATGTTGAACACCCTAGGGTATTTTCTTCCAACCAAAGCTACATATTTGTGATGAGGGCATCTAGGAGGACCCTAAGGGTTGGTGGTCGGCCAGAAATTGTGGTTTCATTTTTGGGCCTCTCATTCAAGCTCTATGTTGTGGCTCTGCCGGTGTTGCCAATTTCCGACCTTGGAACCTTGTTCTACACATCTTAGAGGACACAAAAGTATATGGTCGGCCGAAATTGTTGAGTTCATTTTGAGCCTCTTCTTCAAGCTCTATGTTGTGACTTCGGCGTTGCAGATTCGACCACAGGACCTTATTCTACACACTTGGGAGGACACTCCTGCATGGTGGTCGGCCAGAAAATCTTCACTTCAATTCTGTGCCATGGCCGGCCAGGACGGGTAGCTAGCCGACCAGGTGGGGTGGCCGACCGGCCACCTCCCACAAATTTACAGCCGGCCACTGCTTTTCAAATTGTCCCAATGTCAGGATATCTTCCAACATATCCCGGCATCCGGGATATTCGGGACGGAAAGATTGGGTGCTTTCCCTCCCCTTTTACACCCTATTTCTTGTCTATTTAAAGGGCCCTCCTTCCCCTTTGCTGAGGTTGGGAAAATTTGTCTTCAAGAACACTTCTCCAAAAACCTCCATTTCCTTAGCTTAAAACCTCAAAAAAGCTTCTAAGTCCCTAGGTCTTCTCTTCATCAACACCTAGCCTCACCATCCCTACTACCATTTCAGCAGCAAGGAGGTGTTCTTCAGAGGTCAAGAAGCAACAAATCAAAGCCAAGAATCAAAGAAAGACAAGTCTTCAAGGGTAAGTCTTCAAAACCAACTTTTAGGGCTTTTTCTTGATTCATTTCTATACTCTATTTGGTTGAGAATTGGGGCTCCGACCCCTACTGGTTTTGTGCTCATATTGAGCCCCTCTACAACTTTGTAGAAGGGCTCAACTTCATTTGAGGCTTCTATGATATACTTGTTTCAATACCTAGCTTTTATGCCATTATCTTGCATGCTAGTTTAGGCCTATTTCCTTTTGTTTTTAGGGGTCCGACCCCTACTGGTTTTGTGCTCATTTTGAGCCCCTCTACAACATTGTAGAAGGGCTCAACTTCATTTGGCCATTGTATCCACCACTTCCTTCAAATTCCATCAAGTGTACCCATTTTTGTATGCAACTTTTGACCTATTTCTACTTGTTTTTGGGACTTCGACCCCTACTGACTTTGGTCTTATTTTAACCCCCTTTACACATTTCATGAAGAAAATTTTGTCATTTGGTGCTTTCTTTGCATGACTCTTGTTATAGCCTCTTTTGAGCTCCATTTTTGCATGGAATTGTTAGCATGATTTTATTCTGATTTTGAGGATGTCATCTTCTGCAATTGTGCTTATTTTTAGCTCATATTCAATGTTGTAGAAGAAAGTTTGTCCATTTGGGGTTTTCATATGTCACTTGTCTCAATACTCCTCTTTTGGCCACTAATTTTGCATGCTATTGTTGATCTATCTATGCTTGCATTTTGGCCATGTTTGTTACTGAAAAATGCCATATTTGGGACTTCCTTGCTACTGTTCTTTCTGCCATGATCATATTTTGCATGTATGGCATGGCTATAGGCCATTTCGGGGCTTAATTTCACACTTTCGGGATGAATGCATGCTTCGAGTGTCATTTCGAATTGTTTCGGGGCTGTTTTCCCCTTTATTTAGGTGCTGAAATTCCATTGCCATGCTTGCATATCATTTCCCATGCCATTTGTATCATTTTTGCATTGCCTCGGTTTGCGTGCCAATGGGCACGCACTTCGAGGCACCTCATTCTTATCATTCCTAAATTTATGTGGCGTGGCTGAGGCTATCTCATGTTGGCATAAGCCCAATTTGCATTTTCATGCTTCTACATCATTGCCCGATTTGCGTGTCCGCGACACGCTGCTTCGAGCGACTTTGTTTTTATCCGACGGCCTTCCTATGTGAGTGAGCTGAGGCTCTCCCATATTGGTGTAAGCCCATCGTTGCATTCCGTATGCCATCTCGTCTCATTTTATCATCGCCTCGGTTTGCGTGTCCGCGGGCACGCATTTCGAGGCACTTCGGTTTTATCCGATTTTTTCATTTCATCACCGCCCCGGTTTGCGTGCCTGTGGGCGCGCATTTCGAGGCACTTCGGTTTTATCCGTTTTTGCATTGCATATCATCGCCTCGGTTTGTGTGTCCGCGGATACGCATTTCGAGGCACTTCGGTTTTATCCGATTTTCTCATTGCATCCTCGCCTCGGTTTGCGTGCCTGTGTGTACGCATTTCGAGGCACTTCGGTTTTATCCGATTTGCCTGTGCATCACCGCCTCGGTTTGCGTGCCTGTGGGCGCGCATTTCGAGGCACTTCAATTTTATCCGATTTCCATTTTATCATCGCCTCGGTTTGCGTGCCCGTGTGCACACATTTCGAGGCACTTCGATTTTATCCGATTTGTATTTCACATCATCGCCTCGATTTGCGTGCCCGTGTGCACGCTTTTCGAGGCGTCTCATTTTCATCTCATTTTCATAGCATTGCGCATGCTAGGTTGTATATTAGTTGCATTTCATGCATATCATACATATTGCACGGGAAACGAGGCGCGTTTTGTACTCCGAGTAACGGAACGGGTCTCAATTCCCAAGTCACCGACACTCCGGATTACCCATGATGGAGTTAGGTTTTGTTGTAGCATTCATCTGCATTCATCCTATATTGAGTTGTGCAATTTGGCTCCTCGGCCATCATGCATCGGTATGCGTGATTGGTGGCACGAGGATCGAGGCATGCATATATTTGTGAAATACATTGCTATGCCCTTTTCCGCCTCTCATTAAATGAAATCGAGGACCAACAACTTTTTTTGGAGTGCAGGCGCATTAGAAATATCGCAAACAGAGGCTAATTGGGGCATCCTGATGGATTCGGCCAAGATTTCAACAGCACTATTCATCATAGCAAGGCCCCCGGCTGCTGGCCATTCTGACTTGCTTAGTTTAATTTGTTAATTAATTAGGAAATTGTATATTATTTCGGACTGTATTATTCTTTCATTTGGGACTGTATAATTATTTATTCGGACCCTCTGCGCGAGGGCATAATTGTAATAAGGGTGGGTGAGTGTGATGTATGTCTTCCAACCCCCATTTCTTTCTCCCTTTTATTTACCTGCTTTGGATGGTTAGATATAGGGCATATTTCAATTAGCATACAGTATGAAAGCATGTTTGCATCATTCATCTATTTTGCATGCACTGGGCTCGGCACATCATACAAACTGCATTTGTATTTCAATTCCAAGTTGAATACTTGATAGCTGTAGCATTTCATATGCCATATTTAGAATAGCCGAGCCTGCTATAGTTGCATTTTGCATGCGTTGCATTAGGCATTTCTGTATATTTTTAGGATCATGCACGATTTCTAATGAGTTTCCTGTTTTGGCTTGGAGTACTAGGTGAGTTTTATGCTTTAGCATCCTTGCATCGCGATTGAGTCTTTGCCATGATAGCATGCTTGCCATGAGGCTAAGTGCTTATGTGATATATCTGCCTTAAATGCCTGTGGGTGGAGGTTGAGTTATCTGAATTGGAGCAATTCATCAATTGTTTGTTAAGCCCACTAGATTGTGGCAAAATCTGCATTTTAAGCCTACCTGCGGGTAGCAAACCATCTTTCACAAACAAACATGAAATGTTTAGTTCCAATTCGAACGGATCTATGCTTGTTTGTCATGAGCATCACATAGTAACCTAGGCTAAAATCGAATAAGAACTCACAATGTTTTCAAAAACAGATATCATGGTTAGTAGAGGCCGGTCTTTGACCAAGCGGCGAGGTGCTCACGATGTGACCTTTCCCTAATCGTACCCAAGTTCCCGAGCCACCTTTGGTGATGACGGACACGTGGCCTTTTGGCACCGAGTCAGGGTTTCCTAAATTTCCCATTTTAAAAATATTTAGGTGGCGACTCTGTTATCTGGCAAAGCAGTCCATGTTTGGCACTTCTTTCAAAAAAATCTGTTTTTCTTCAAAACGATTTGCCATATTTGGACTCTTTGGTTCAAGATTTAGAACCGCAACAAAATCGAGTCCGAACTGTAGCGAGGCCCCTCGCGGGCGTTGTTACACTTACCGTTATACATATGACTCTGTGCTCTACCTATAGTTGATTGACTCTCACAATGTATGCATATAGCAGGCACCGGTTTAGGCTATATTGGAATATCTTCAAGGAAGTGGCGAAACCATTCTACATTTTCCCCTGTTTTGTCTAAAGTTATGAATTTAGATTCCATAGTAAACCTAGCAATGCAAGTCTGTTTGGAAGATTTCCAAGATACAGCCGCTCCACCAAGAGTAAAGACATACTCACTAGTGGACTTTGAGTCTCTAGTATCTGATATCCAATTTGCATCACAGTATCCATCAAGTACTGCTAGATATCTAGTATAATTAAGTCCAATGTTACGAGTAAATCGGAGATATCTTAGAACCTTTATAATTGTTTTCCAGTGTTCTACTCCTGGATTACTCGTATATCTACTTAATTTACTTATTGCATAAGCTATATCTAGGCGAGTGTAGTTCATCAAGTACATTAAGCTTCTAATAATTTGGGCATACTCTAATTGAGAAATACTTTCCTGTATATTCTTAGAAAGATACAAATTAACATCTACAGGTGTTCTAGCAAGATGATCATCATCTTTGCTGAATTTGTCAAGTATTTTCTCAATGTAATGAGATTGTAACAAAGCATATCCTTCTGATGTTTTGGTAATTTTTATACCAAGAATTACATCAGCAATGCCCATGTCCTTCATGTCAAAATGTTTATTCAACATTTTCTTGGTAGTTTTAATCATGTCATTATTACTATCTATAATGAGCATATCATCTACATAAAGACATACAATGACATAACCTTTGTCTGTGTTTTTAATATAAACACATTTGTCACACTCATTAATTTTAAATCCATTTGACATCATTGCCTTGTCAAATTTCTCATACCATTGCTTTGGCACTTGTTTTAAACCATATAATGATTTAACTAATTTACACACTTTATCTTCTTTCCCTAGAACAGAAAACCCTTCTGATTGTTCCATGTAAATTTCTTCCTCTAACTCACTATTTAAGAAAGCGGTTTTAACATCCATTTGATGAATTTCTAGATTGTATAGAGATGCAATGGTAATTAGCATTCTAATGGATGTTATTCTAGTAATCGGTGAGTATGTGTCAAAGTAATCAAGATCTTCTTTTTATCTAAAACCTTTAACCACAAGTCTTGCCTTGTATTTGTCAATTGATCTATCTGCTTTCATTTTCCTTTTGAAAATCCACTTGTACCCAAGAGGTTTACAATCTGGTGGCAAGTCCACTAATTCCCAAGTGTAATTTTGCAAAATGGATTCAACTTCACTGTTGACAGCTTCTTTCTATAAAGGAGCTTTAGGACTAGACATAAACTTTTTAAAAGTTAAAGGCTTATTTTCTAACAAATATGTTAGAAAATATGGACCAAAACATTTTGAGGTTCTAGCACGTTTACTACGCCTAAGTTCCTCTACCTCATTTTAATTTAACTTTTGTTATTGATCATGTTCTTGATCTTGACTAGTAATAGTATTATGAGATCTTTTATTGTTACTAGTCTCTTGTCCAGTCTTATTTGGAAATACATGTTCAAAGAAAGATGCATTCCGAGATTCAATAATAGTATTTACATGCATTTCGGAATGTTCTGATTTATGAATAAAAAACCGATATGTACTACTATTCTTGGCATAACCAATGAAAATGCAATCAATGGTCTTAGGACCTATCTTAGTCTTTTTAAGACTAGGAATAGCCACTTTAGCTAAACACCCCCACACTTGTAAGTATTTGTAGGATGGTACTCTACCATGCCACATTTCATAAGGTGTTTGATTCACTTTCTTTTGGGGTACTTTATTTAAAATATAATTAGCAGAAAATATTGCTTCCCCCCACAAGTTCTGAGGTAATCCAGAACTTATTAACATGTCATTCATCATTTCTTTTAAAGTCCTATTTTTCCTTTCAGTAAATCCATTTTGTTGAGGTGAGTAAGGTGCAGTGGTTTGATGAATTATTCCATATTCTTTACAAAACTCACCAAAAGGTGATTCATATTCACCACCTCTATCACTTCTAAGTTTCTTGATTTATTACCAAATTGATTTTCAACTTCATTCTTATATTGAATAAAAGTTTCCAAAGCTTCATCATTGGTTCGAATTAAATAAACATAACTATATCTAGTATAGTCATCTATAAAAGTGATAAAATATTTTTCCCACCTCTAGTTTGAATTGATTTAAAATTACAAATGTCACTATGAATTAATTCAAGTGGTTCCGTACTTCTTTCAATTGAATGAAAATGAGTTTTAGATAATTTTGCCTCAATACAAATTTCACATTTATGATTTGAATCAATGTCAAATTTAGGTAAACATTCTATATTAATTAATCTACGCAAAGATCCATAATTAACATGTCTTAGTCTACCATGCCATAAATTTGAAGACTTAAGCAAGTAAGAAGAAGATGTAGTATTATTAATAACTGAGGGTACAACGGTCATTACATTTAATTTGAAAAAGCCATCAGACATGTAACATTTTCCTACATACATTCTATTCTTAATAAGTTCAAATTTATCACTTTTAAATACTAGTATAGACCCATTCTTATTCAACAAAGATCCGGAAATAAGATTCTTGCGAATGTTCGGTACATGCAGCACATTGTTGAAAGTGAGTTCCTTTCCTGATGTCATCTTGAGTACAATCTTTCCTTGTCCTTCAACTTTGGAAGTTGAGGAGTTGCCCATAAAAAGTTGTTCACCATTGTCCACTGTAAAATAAGATGTGAACATCTTTTTGTCGGCACAAATATGGTGAGTAGCACTAGTGTCCACCCACCATTCTTTAGGATATCCGACAAGATTTGTCTCGAAAATAACTGCAGAAAGATTGATGTCATCTACACCATTGGAATTCTTGTCCACTTCGATCATATGAGCTTGAGCAGGCTTCTTGCTTGTTCTTCTTTTACTTTTGCCTTTGCTACGGCAATCTTTGGCCCGATGTCCTTTTTTGTCACAGATGTAACATTTGCTATTAAACTTGTACTTTTTATTATCCCCCCCTTTAGAGCCTTGTGATGAACTTTCACTAGAAGACTTTCGTTTCTTGGTTTTTGAAGCATGTTCCACCACATTTACCTTAGACTCCATAGGATACTTACCAGCCCGCTTTTCAGAATTGCGGTTGTCCTCCTCAATCCTCAAACGCACAATTAATTCTTCCATAGAAATTTCTTTGCGCTTGTGTTTGAGGTAGTTCTTGAATTCTTTCCAGCCTTTTGGTAATTTTTCAATTAAGGCTGCAACTTGGAAGGATCCACTGAGAGACATGCTTTCTGCGTGAATGTCATGCAGAATGAATTAGAAATCTTGAGCTTAACTGATCACAGTTTTTGAATCAATCATTACAAAATCTAAGAATCTGCCAACCACAAATTTTTTTGAGCCGGCATCTTCCGTTTTGTACTTTTTCTCCAACGATTCCTAAAGTTCCTTTGCTATCTTGATTGGACTGTAGACGTTATATAATGTGTTGTCAAGTCTGTTCAAGATGTAATTCCGGCAAAGGAAATCGGCATGTTTCCAAACATCAACCGCAGCAACCATTTGCCGGTCGGTTTCATCCTCTTTCAGGATAGGAGCATCTGTCACGACCCAAACCCAGTACCCAAAGGCTCGGCGTCGTAACAAGATAAAAATAAAATAATTCAAATAATTTTGTAGTCGCAGTGCAAGCGGATAAATTAAATAAAATAAGTGGGTACCAAATGCTCATTTAAAAGGGAATAAAACATAGTCATTTGAACTTTATTATATTACAAGAGTTCAAAACAAAACAGATAGAAATAAAAAAGATTTAAAAAAACAACACAGCGATTCATTTTCCATCTTGATCCCGCTAAACCTCGTCACCTGAAAGGGTAACAACTATAAGCACATAGCAGAGTGAGAAATATTATACTGTGAGTATAGGGGCACAAAATAGCCATGGATAGTTATTTAAGCCAAAACATTTACATAATTTGAGTTGAGTACACAAATAAATTAAGTGGCAGCAACGAAAATAAATTACTATAACCACGGTACAAAACAGGGGTCACTAAAGTGACAATCACTACAGGGGTCAATGGATCCATGACAAATAGGGGACCACAAAGTGGTCAAACGGGGGCCAATGGTTATTTAAGTCCCCCAAGGCATGGGACCCCCGTGGTGGTACTTACAGAAAATAATTGTTTATAAGATCATTGCCAAATAATCTCTAAAATTTAAACAAATATATCCATGGGTTTCATTTTAAATAAAGTTCAGAAAATAATCCACGTAATTGAAATATTAACCTAACCATAAAACATAATTTATATCAAATAAATTGTGGTAACTCAAAACATTCGTAAAATATATTATGGTAACTTAAGACATGTAGAAAATATATTATAATAACTCAAGATATAATAAAACTCACCTAAAATTGGCCCTTAACTTCTTTTTTTTTCTACTACAAACTCCCAACTATTCTAATCGGTCTACTTCCTTTCGAAACTTCACGTTATAAACTTTAGTTCTTTGCTTTGCTTACACTAACTCTTCACTATTTATAGGCCCCAATTCTTGCATACCACTCAAGGTTGAAAGGCCATCTATTGACACGTCTTTCCCATGCTTCTTTTGTGGGTGATGCCACTTGTCCTATCCTTTGGCCATCTATTGACACGTTTTTCCCACGTTTCTCTTGTGGGTGATGCCACATGTCTTATCCTTCGGCCCTTACTTCATGAGTCACCTAAATTAATTTAGCTTTATAAAATTTTAAGAGTTATCACTCCTTTGGTGATTTATAATGATTCCTACAATTGCGTATAATTATAAGTTAGGTTCACGTCTAAAAACCTTACTACCAAACTATAAACATCACTTACCACTTACTTAAAGTATTTAACGTACGGTGTCTCATAATTTGTTTCCTTAACAATTTAATCGATTAATTCCCAATTTCCTAAATTATGCATTTATTTATTTATTTTTATTATTATTTATTATTTATTTATTTATTTTGAGTTCTATTTATTGAAATTTTAAAAGAAAAAATTTCGGGTGTCACATTTCTCCTCTCCTTAAAAGAAGTTTGTCTCCAAACTTGACGTACCTTGGGTTTCGAAGAGGTGTGGGTATTTGGTTCGCATTTGGCTTTCAGTTTCCCACTTTGCTTCTTCGACACAATGATTTCTTCATAAGACTTTTACGAGAGGTATAGTCTTATTTCGAACGACCTGGTCACGGTGATCAAGAATTTGTATAGGTTGCTCTTCATAGGAGAGGTCTTCTTGAATTTCCAGGTTCTCATGATCGACAACATGCTCTAGATCTCGAAGATATCGACGAAGCATCGAAACGTGAAACACATTATGCACATTGGATAGTTCAGGTGGAAGCGCAAGGCGATATGCCACAGAACCAATCATTTCGAGTATCTCGAATGGACCGATGTAACGTGGGTTTAACTTTCCTCGCTTCCCAAATCGGATAACCCCTCTCGTTGGTGAGATCTTTAGGAACACTTGATCGCCCACTTGAAATTCTAAGTCTCGTCTTCGTGTATCTGCATAGCTTTTCTGGCGACTCTGAGTAGTCTTGGTCGTTCTTTGGATGAGTTGGATTTTATCGCTTGTTATTTGCACGATCTCGGGGCCTAATAATTTTCCGTCTCCGACTTCTGTCCAACATAGAGGTGATCGACATCTCCTTCCATACAGTGCCTCGTACGGTGCCATTTCAATACTTGCATGGTAGCTATTATTATATGCAAACTCCACCAAAGGTAGATGATCATCCCAGTTACCATTGAGGTCTAACACACACAAACGTAACATATCTTCCAAAGTTTGGATCGTTCTTTCAGATTGCCCATCAGTTTGAGGGTGATAAGCCGTGCTAAACTTTAGAGTGGTTCCCAAAGCTTCTTGCAATTTGTTCCAGAAATGAGACACGAAGCGGGGGTCTCTATCGGATACAATTGAAACTGGGGTGCCGTGTAAGAGAATGATTTCCTTAATGTATATAGTGACAAATTTAGAAAGAGAGTACATGATTATGATTGGTAGAAAATGCGCCGACTTCGTCAATCGATCCACGATAACCCATATTACATCATTCTTCGAGACTGATTGCAGTAGTCCGACCACGAAGTCCATAGTAATGTGTTCCCACTTCCATTCAGGAATAGGGAGTGGTTGCAACATTCCTGTAGGTCTCTGATGTTTTGCTTTAACTTGTTGACAACGCAGGCATTTGGAGACATGGCTTGCTATGTCTTTTTTCATTCCTGTCCACCAGAAGTGTTCCTTCAGATCGTGATACATCTTCATATTGCCAGGATGGATCGCAAACCTCGAGCTATGAGCTTCTACCAAAATCCTTTTCTTGAGTTCTGGAAGGTTGGGTACGCAAATTCGATTTCAAAATTTTAGCATTCCATTGCTTATCGTGAAATTAGGATCGGGCGTGCTTCCTTATTCCTCGTACTTTTTCTTCAAAAGTTTATCTTCACATTGGCAGGTTCTAATTTCTTCAATTAACTTGGGTTCCACGATTATGTTGGCGAACAGTCCATGGATCTTGCGGAGAATAAGGGTGCATACCAAACTTTTAGTCGTTTTTCGACTTAATGCGTCTGCTACTACGTTAGCTTTGCTGGGATGGTGATGGATCTCTATATCATAGTCATTCATAAATTCTAGCCATCGTCGTTGCCTCATATTCAATTCCTTCTGTGTAAACAGATATTTGAGACTCTTGTGATCAGTGTAAATTTCACAGGTTGCACCGTAGAGGTAATGACGCCAGATCTTGAGAGCGAAGATCACCGCAGCCAACTCTAGATCATGAGTTGGGTAGTTTATTTCGTGAGTCTTTAGTTGGCGGGAGGCATAAGCAATGACCTTCCCATTTTGCATAAGAACGCAACCCAAACCATTGTACGAGGCATCGCTATAAATTACAAACCCTTCTGCTTCCGCGGGAAATGCTAGTATAGGAGCCGTCACGAGTCTGTTCTTCAATTCTTGGAAGCAACATTTTTGCTTGTCCGTCCATTCAAAGGGTCTGTTCTTTTGAGTTAACTGGGTCAAGGGTGAAGCTATTTTCGAGAAATCTTGCACAAAGCGCCGGTAGTAGCCAGCTAGGCCCAAAAAGCTTCGTATCTCAGACACGTTAGTAGGTCGTGGCCAATCCACGATTGCTGCAACCTTTTGGGGATCAACTGAGATGCCATCTTTGTTAATGACGTGACCGAGAAAGCGTACACTAGTGATCCAGAAAATACCAGTCTGGGATACCAGGCAGGTCTTCAGGAAATACGTCTGGGAATTCTCGAACCACAGGGATTGCATCAAGTGTGGGGGTCTCTTGTTGAGTATCGATCACATAATAGATACAACTACAACAACCCTTTCTTAGCAGTCGTTGGGCTGTCATGAAGGATATAATACATGGAGGAGGAGAGGCTCTAGTTCCTTCGAAGATAAGCTCGAGTTGGTTTGGTGACCGGAGGAAGACCTTTTTGGCTTCTGTCGATGGAAACGGTTGGCAGCTAACCAATCCATTCCTAAGATCACATCAAAGGTACTAATGTAGAGGGGAATCAAATCTACATGTAAGGTTTCACCTTTTAAGGATATAGTACAAGATTTGTACACATTAGTACTAAGGGTAGAATTACCAGAAGGAAAAGACACAGATAATACATATCATAAGGATTCGGGTGTTGATGCCAACTTGGTAGCAAAGTGTGGTGTAACAAAAGAATGAGTTGAGCCAGAGTCAAAGAGAACATGGGCTAAGTGACCACAAGCAAAAAGTGTACCTGACACGACGTTCTCTGTAACTTCTGGGTTTCCAGGTACTAAGGCAAAGGCTCTTCCTTGGCGTTTTTGGTCCTTTCTCACTCCTCCAGGTACCGCAGGTTTTCGGATTGGTTCAGAGGGGCTGACGAGCTTTGGACAATTTCTCAGCAAATGGCCAACTTGGCCACATTTAAAGCATGCTCCCGTATCTCGATGGCACTGTCCCCAATGAGTCCTTCCACAGGTAGTGCAAGCCGGAATGGTGTCACCTCTGAGATTTGTAGGACCTTGATTGCTTGAACCGATTGAATTGGTTGTGCCAGTATTTATTTTCTTGGGAGACGCGACACCGAGCCTTTTGTTATCTCTTTCCCACAATCGCTTCTTCTGGCTTGGTTCCCCAGAACGCAAGGTTTTAATCCCTTTTTCTGCAATGTATGCTGATCTACCACCTCAGCATAGGTTGGTAGTTTCAAAACCTCTAACCTGTCTTTAATTTTAGGATCCAATCCTGCTTCAAATTTTCTAGCTTTTCGAGCTTCGGTGGGGATGACGTATGTCGCGAATTGGGCCAGTTGCGTGAACTTGCTTTCATATTCGGCCACTGTCATGGTTCCTTGCCTTAGATGTATGAATTCCGACGCCTTTTGTTCCTGCAGCGAATCTGGAAAGTATTTTTCATAGAATACCTCCAAGAATCTGGCCCAAGTCACAATATCTTCTTTTGCCAAGGTAAGTAGCCACCATTCTTGTGCATCGTCTTTGAAGGTGAATGTGGTGAAAGTCACCTTCTGTCTTTCTGAGCAAGGCAGCGCGTGGAAAATTTTCTCTATATCTTTGACCCAAGCTTCTGCCACCAGTGGGTTTGTGCTGCCGGTAAATATGATAGGTTTCAAGTCCTGGAACTATTTTATAGTAGTTGGCTCTTCTCGTCGTTCAGGCAATCCATTGTTAACGTTGGTTTGTAGGGCTCGCAGAAAACTAGTAACTGCTCTTTCCATGATTTGCTCCATTTGGTCAGCACCATTGACCGATGATTCGGTTCCATTTCCATCATTAGCCATCACTACAAGGTGAAAATGGTTAGTGGACTTCTTCTTCTTTTTTTTTTTTTTCGAATCAATTATCATCGCAATATTATATCTATGATTCATAATGATATCATAACGACATATACATACATTACTTACATAATACCGGTTTTACTTATATAAAGAAAAGATACAAGTACAACATACTTAGATAACGGTCAGGTGTTAGTGTCTAATCCTACTGATACAAAATTGGATTAGGCTAATCATCGTTAGGTCATAAAAGGATCATCTAGAAGGGGCTGTTAGGTCACCACCATGAGAACTGACTCCAGAAAACTGGCCAATGGAATAACTCTGCAAACTCACTATCACGACCCAAACCCGCCCCTATGGGTTTAGCATCAGAATCGCCAAGAATCCTAGATTACCAAGGCACCTGCTAATGAGTACAATAGTCGCAGTATGGGGCTTGGCGGAAGCCAATACAATAAATAAACAATGTCCAATGAGCTATGACAATCTGTATGCCAAAAAGATTTTCATACATTTGTACAGAATAGTATACGAAACATTTACAAACATTCAGAACAGGGATCAAGTACCTATTAGCCAGTACAGTGCAGTCTATACAGTAAACAAAATAGTACTGGAGGGGGAACACTAAACACCCCTAGCCTTAGATTGGCAGGCTCAGAACCTCGCAGTGAGGCACATAGGTTGGCTTGACAAAACTGGAAATACCCCGACGCTTCTAGCATTGGTCCGGTGCCTGTACACCTACATATATATATGAGCAGTGAGCTAAAGCTCAGTGAATAACATAATGCGTAAAGAGGTTTAGAATGAATGTCCTTACAGTAATGAAAACAGTTCATTAGATCAGTATTTCAGCCTTTCAGTCAATCAGTCATATGTGGTACATCCATTAGCATAACAAGATAAGAATGGCGAGGGTCTTAAAGACCGACAGAATGATGGCCATCAATCGATGGCGATAGTGGTTCCACGAGGGAACCGATAGAGATCTCTCTGTAATAAAGAAGCGATGGGGTGCTAAGGATGCCACAGTACAGTTCAAAATATAGGACATACATTCATTCAGTAAACAATATCAGTTCAGTAAACAGTTAGTTCAGTATTTAGGAGATAATCATTTTGAACATATCTTTACACAATTGTTACTCACAGAATTCTGGGCTACAGTAGGCTAGAGCGTCTCTTCGAAATGCCAACCCTAAACAGTACAGAACGAACACACACTAAACTACACAGTTGGGAAGGATAATGATAATTTAATCCCTAAAGGCCTCGGTGTGTTCTATATCTATATATTCATTAAGGTGTCTTAAACTAGGCCTAAGAATGCCTAGGATGGGATGAGGACGCAAAGATGCACTCAGGAAATATTTTTCAGGATTTTCAGAGAAACAGAGTCCCGCCGACATCACGCAGACAACGATTCATTTGGCGGACCAAAAAAAATCTTGGATATGTGAAATTCACGCTCGATCGGGCGCTCGATAGCCGCTCGAGCATAAGACACAAGGTCCTGCTCGAGCGCCAAATACCCTTCGAATGGATCAGAAATCTTGGGAGCTCGATTTTCCCTCGGCGGCACTTCACTTCGGCGGGACCAAAATCTGGAAATCCCAGATTTGAGTCCCAAACTCAAAATCAAGTTTAGATGCATAAAATTCGATCCTCTTGGGCCAATTTTCTAGAAAACATAAGTAAACTCATAGAACAACATGTTACAAAGGTCAATTTGATAAATCAAAGCCCAATGGTGTTTCAATTAAATCCATTTTCAAACCCAATTTCATGAATATGATCCAAACATGACATGCATGAGTTTAAATCTTTTCAAAGCTTTAAATACAAGCTCAATGAGCTCATTCTTTTCAAAATAAGATGAAATCATGGTCCTAAACATTAACATGAACATGCATGCAACATTTGCCATGAAATCAACCCAAAACTCTTCAATGCACACATGCATACAACAATTAGGCTTCAATTCAACAATTTGAGCCATAAGTTGGCTCTTAGCTCTAAACCATGCAAGAATAATCTTAATTACATCAATAGGAGGTTGAACCCCTTACCTAAGTCTTGAATTAAAGGTGTGGAGGCTCAATTTGCAATTTTCTTCCAAAACTCTTTAGCTTCCAAGCAAATTACCCAAGAACAAATCAAATCTCTCCCTCTCTCTTCCTTGGTCGGCTAGAGCTCTCAAAATGAGCTGATGAAGTGTTGTATAATGCAAGACCAAGTCTGGACAAGGTATGGTGTAGTGGTCCACTAGATGGCATGATTGTAATTAAAGCCAACCCATGCAATTTATCATTATTAAACTAATTTAAGCATACCAAATCACATTTCAGATAATTACACCATAAAATCACATAAATTCTCATGATCATAAATCATCAATCAATTTCCGGTTCAGCCGCCGATAAGGCCTTCAATTAGCAATTTAAACACAAAGGCATGAACAGATAATTTGGCAAGCGAACAGATAATTTGGCAAGCAAACAGATAGAATGCAATTTAACTCACACATACTCAATCATCGGTTTGATTTGATCAATCGATTCGAGATTTCGATCGGTTCAATTATCGGTCATAATCGGCTCAATTTAATCTGATGTCGATAATTAACCCAGATGTGACGAGGTTGTTACACTCACTCTGCATGAGGGATTCGAACTCCCACCTACTGTGCTCTATTTCAAAACAACTCCATACCACCTAAACTATGTAGACAGGAGCACCGTGATCATAACCCCAAAATTCTCGTCCGGTAATTCGTACCGGTACCTTCAAGTATGATGCACTATTAGTGAAGTCCACAGCTGAGGTATGGACAATATGCTGTGGAGGGGGTGTCGTGGTGCGGATATGGCTGCTAGGATATGCATGTCTTCTCCGTTCCGCAAAGCCTAGGGGTAGAGGTGCGACCATAAAATGTGGCTGCTCTAAGTCCGGAGCAAGGCCAATGACGCAGGTCGGCCTTATATATCTCTCACGAGTGCTGCCTCGGCTAAGTCTCCAAAATAAGAAATCCTCATCGGGGTCGGCCTGCAAATACACGGGTCGTCCCATGAGTCGGTCTAAAGCGGGGTGGGCTTGCCTAACAAGACTCTCCGAATCACCCCAACACTTTAATAAGTGTGGGACAAGATGAACTCTTGGGGGTTCGAACCAAAACAACTCCATGAGATTGGCCATTTCCTACAACACAGGAAAACTTAGCCTAGACATTGTAACATGGTTTACTTGTGTTAGACATATCACCTAATATCAAATAACACATTTTTTTTTGAATATATTATATATATATAATTTTTTTGAAATATATATATATATGTATATATTTTTGCAATTTAAACAATGTGAATTTCAATTAATGTAAATAAAATTAATGTGAATAATTGTACAGAAAATTTCAAAAACATATACAATTTTGTTTTATACACTTTTTTTTTTTTGAAATAATATTTCAATTCAAATAATGTGAAAATTATGCGAAAAATTTCAAAAACTTAACACTATTTATTTATTTATTTATTTTTTTATAAAAAAAAAATTATTGCTTTGATACCACTTTTGTCGCGACTCAAACCCGATATCCAAAGGCTTGGCGTCGTAACAAGATAAAAATAAAATAATTCAAATAATTTTGTAGTCGCAGCGCAAGCGGATAAATTAAATAAAATAAGTGGGTACCAAATGCTCATTTAAAAGGGAATAAAACATAGTCATTTGAACTTTATTATATTACAAGAGTTCAAAACAAAACAGATAGAAATAAAAAAGATTTAAAAAAACAACACAGCGATTCATTTTCCATCTTGATCCCGCTAAATCTCGTCACCTGAAAGAGTAACAGCTATAAGCACATAGTAGAGTGAGAAATATTATACTGTGAGTATAGGGGCACAAAATAGCCATGGATAGTTATTTAAGCCAAAACATTTACATAATTTGAGTTGAATACACAAATAAATTAAGTGGCAGCAACGGAAATAAATTACTATAACCACGGTACAGAACAGGGGTCATTAAAGTGACAATTACTACAGAGGTCAATGGATCCATGACAAACAGGGGAGCACAAAGTGGTCAAACGGGGGCCAATGGTTATTTAAGTCCCCCAAGGCATGGGACTCCCGTGGTGGTACTTACAGAAAATAATTGTTTATAAGATCATTGCCAAATAATCTCTAAAATTTAAACAAACATATCCATGGGTTTCATTTTAAATAAAGTTTAGAAAATAATCCACGTAATTGAAATATTAACCTAACCATAAAACATAATTTATATCAAATAAATTGTGGTAACTCAAAACATTCGTAAAATATATTATGGTAACTTAAGACATGTAGAAAATATATTATAATAACTCAAGGTATAATAAAACTCACCTAAAATTGGCCCTTAACTTCTTTTTTTTTTCTACTACAAACTCCCAACTATTCTGATCGGTCTACTTCCTTTCGAAACTTCATGTTATAAGCTTTAGTTCTTTGCTTTGCTTACACTAACTCTTCACTATTTATAGGCCTCAATTCTTGCATACCACTCAAGGTTGAAAGGCCATCTATTGACACGTCTTTCCCACGTTTCTCTTGTGGGTGATGCCACATGTCTTATCCTTCGGCCCTTACTTCATGAGTCACCTAAATTAATTTAGCTTTATAAAATTTTAAGGGTTATCACTCCTTTGGTGATTTATAATGATTCCTAAAATTACGTATAATTATAAGTTAGGTTCACGTCTAAAAACTTCACTATCAAACTATAAACATCACTTACCACTTACTTAAAGTATTTAGCGTGCGGTGTCTCATAATTTGTTTCTTTAACAATTTAATCGATTAATTCCCAATTTCCTAAATTATGCATTTATTTATTTATTATTATTATTATTTATTATTTATTTATTTATTTTGAGTTCTATTTGTTGAAATTTTAAAAGAAAAAAATTTCGGGTGTCACAGCATCTTCACGGAGGAAACGAGCCAAGTTCAGAGTTATAAGATAGAATAACATTTTCTGTTGCCATCTTTTAAAGTCAGTTCTTGAGAACTTCTCTGGCTTCTCTCCATGATTTATTGGTACTGTCACCATAGGAGAGGGGGTTGGTGCAATTGCAGCCACCACAGTAGTACTTGTTTGGGCATTAGTTTCAGTAGCCATCAATTCTAATTTATAAAACAAAATTATAATTAGAATTTACACTATTGTTACGACCCAAACCCGCCCCTATGGGTTCAAGATCAGAATCGCCAAGAACCCTAGGTTACCGAAGAATGCTTAATATCTGATAATATGATCTGAGGGCTTGGCAGAAGCCAATACAGTAATAAACAATGTCCAATGAGCTGTGACAATCTGTATACCAAAAGATTTTTCTTACATTTATACAGAATAGTATGCAAAACATTTACAAACATTCAGTATAGGGATCAAGTCCCTATTAACCAGTACAGTACGGTCTATACAGTAAACAAAACAGTACAGGAGGGGGAACACTAAACACCCATAGCCTTAGCTTGGCAGGCTCGGAACCTCGCAGTGAGGCGCATAGGTTGGCTTGACAAAACTGGAAATACCCCGACGCTTCTAGCTTTGGTCCGGTGCCTGTACACCTACATATATATATGAGCAGTGAGTTAAAGCCCAGTGAATAACATAATGCGTAAAGAGGTTTAGAATGAATGTCCTTACAGTAGTGGAAACAGTTCATTTCAATCAGTAATTCAGTTGTTCAGTACGATAAACAGTCATATGTGGTACATCCATTAGCATAACAATAAACAGTAGGTCTAAAAGACCGAGCAGTAAATGATGGCCATCAATCAGTAAACAGTAGTGGTTCCAACGAGGGAACCGACAGAGATCTCTGCGATAACGATGCTTGATGAGGTGCTAAGGATGCCACGATGCGATTTAGAATATAGGACATACATTCATTCAGAAACAATATCGATTCGATTAGCGATTCGATTCGAGATTCAAGATAATCATTTTGAACATATTTTTGCACAATTGTTACTCACAGAGTTCTGGGCTATAGTAGACTAGAGCGTCTCCTCGAAATGCCAACCCTAGACAGTACAGAGTGAACACATACTAAGCTACACAGTTGGGAAAGATAATAATTTAATCCCTAAATTTGCCTTGGTGTGTTCTACATCCATATCCTTTTTAAGATGTTTTAAACTAGGCCTAAGAATGCCTAGGATGGGATGAGGACGCAAAGATGCACTCAGAAAACATTTTCAGGATTTTTAGAGAAACAGAGTCCCGCTCGAGTTTCCCTTTCGGCGGACATCTGACACTTGATTCCGTTCGGCGTCAACTTACTCGCCGCGGACCAAAATCTTGGATATGTGAAATTCACGCCGATCGGGCTCGATAGCCGGCGTAAGACACAAGGTCCCGCCGGCGCCAAATACCCGCTCTGGCGATTTTCTGATTGCAAAATTTGGAAATTCCAGACTTGAGTCCCAAGCTCAAAATCAAGTTTAAATGCTAAAATTTCGATCCTCTTGGGCTAATTTTCTGGAAAACATAAGTAAACTCATAGAACAACATGTTACAAAGGTCAATTTGAGAAATGAAAGTCCAAGGGTGTTTCAATTAAACTCATTTTCAAACCCAATTTTCATGAACATGCTACAACCATGACATGCATGGATTTAAACCATTTCAAACTTCAAAACATGCTCTAATGAGCTCAAATCTTCCAAAGACAAGATGAAAACATGGACTCTAACAATAATATGAACATGCATGTACCAAATCCCATGTAATCATCCTCAAAATGCAACAATGTAGACATGCATGCATGATATGAGCTTCAATTCAACATATATGGACCAATTCAAGGTTCAAATCACTAAAGATACAAGAGCTAGGCATGAACAAGCTTAAACACAACAATGAGAGGTTAAATTCCTTACCTAGAGCTTCAATTACAAGGTGAGGAAGCTTAATTTGCAACTTATGTTCCAATTCCTTCAATTATCAAGCAATTTACAAGCACAATTTGAAATGAAATCAACTCCTCAAGTTTCTCTCTCTCTATGGTCAGTTGAGCTCAATGAAATGGCTGAAGGATTTGTTTTGTTTGAGTGTATAAGGCTCAAAGATGTTATAATAAGGGCCCACTCACAATGGCATTTCCGCAAATAAGTCCAACAATGCAATTTAACTTATTTTAATCTAATTTAATCATACCAAATAAATTTTCAGATAATTACACCATAAATTCACATAAATTATGATGATCACAAAATACTAATCGATTTCGGGTTCGGCCGCCGATAGGGCCTTCAATTAACAATTTTAAACATAAAAACATGAACAGATAATCAAATAGTCAAATAGATAGAATGCAATTCGAACAGATATAAATATTCAATCGATTGATTGATTTGATCGGTCGATTCGATAATCGATCGGTTCAATTACCAATCATAATCATTTTCAGTTTAGCAGTAATCGATAATTAATCGGTGATCAGTGATGAGGGTTATTACAACTACACAAAAAAGTAAACAAAATTCACAGAATTAAATTCTATAAAAAATAAAAGAAACAAGAATATAACTTTTATTTTTCAATTAATTTGGAAATAAAATAAAATTTTATTCAACCAAATTAATTCCACACAGAAAATTAAATTCTGTAAAATAAAAGAAATAAGAATATAACTTTTATTTTTCAATTAATTTGAAAATAAAATAAAATTTTATTCAACCAAATTAATTCTACACAGAAAATTAAATTCTGTAAAATAAAAGAAATAAGAATATAACTTTTATTTTTCATTTAATTTGAAAATAAAATAAAATTTTATTCAACCAAATTAATTCCACACAGGAAATTAAATTCTGTAAAATAAAAGAAATAAGAAAATAACTTTTATTTTTCAATTAATTTGGAAATAAAATAAATTTTTATTCAACCAAATTAATTCCACACAGAAAATTAATTTCTGTAACACTTCAATAATTAAAATACTAAAACAGAATTTTAAGTAATGAAAACTCAGAAAATAATTTCTAAAACCCAAAATTAATTTCTGAAAAAATTTTACAAAAATATATTCTGAATTGTTAATGACACCAGTATCGTACTACTAGTTGTTAAAGAAAATAGACAGTATATTACTACTATCTGCCAAATAGCATATAATCACTATTTGTTTTTCCAACCAGAATATTATTTTGTAAATCCACAGAAAATAATTTTCTTAAAAGAAGAAAGAGAAAAGGAAACAAACGAAAAATTCTGTAAACAGAATAATTCGAATTTGTCTTAAGATTGTTGAAACAATCTTCTGTGTAAATAAAATAAATTGAAATAATTTAAATAAAATAAAGTAAAACTTACAGAATTTATTTTGTTGAACCGAATAAATAATTAAAGACCAAGTCGAGTGTGTGACACTCTGTCCTTAAGACAGATTCGCCCCACTACGGTGCTTACGGTTGAGTGGCATCTATCTCCCAGGATACAATGATATTCACAAAATTGTTGTAGCACACCAAATAAATTTGTACGGTGAACCAAACCTTGTGTTCTAATACTCTCTTTAATTTATCTCTAAAACTAGAATGAAGAATAAAATGCCAAAGAGAAAAATTCTGGACAGCAGTATATAAGATGCAGACTTATTTTCTGATCCTTTGGACTGCAGGAAATGGATCTATATGTAGGCACAAAAAGTGACCAAAAATCTGTCCCAACAGGTGCATAAATTGCTTAACAGATGTGACACTGTTTTGAATAGGTTCTGTTTAAAAATTGAATCTGTCCGTTGCATTGAACAAATTTTCAAACAAAAGGATCCGTTGGTTGGTTGGTGCAGTTTTTCAAACCTGTTGGAACTTTATTATTTAAACTATTTGGAATATATATATATATAAAACTATTTGAATATATATATATATATATATTAAACTATTTGAATAGTTTAATAAATAAAGGAAGAGGTACAAACTTTAGAAAACCACTTAGGAATCCAAAATTTGAATTTAGAATTAAATTAAATTCTCACAATTACAAACTTTAAGAAACCACTTAGGAACCCAAATTTTGAATTTAGAATTAAATTAAATTCTCACAATAATTTTTATTGAAAAAATTCAAATGAATTTTATCTAAAAAATTAATGTTAGACCCGAAAATGACGTCAACTTTCCATTCGCTCATAAATGGTTTTGACGTTCTGTCTTCATTGTATGACTTGTCACGCGGCAAGGAACACTTCACCTCTTCGGACCTATCCCAAAAGACGTTCGGGGCCCACTCAATCTTGGGCTCAGAGTCGGTTCAAAATATACCTATATTAACCATTTTTCCAACATTTTTTGCATTTGGAGGACCTCTTAATATAAAGTTTGAACGACAACTATTTGAATATGGGTTCAACACCAACAGGGGGTTGGTTCAGTGGATAAGACCTTCAAATCCCTCGCTCAAGGCTTGGGTTCGAGTCTCCATAACCCCATGTTGAGGTTAAACATACTCCTTAGCGCCTGGAACACGCGAGGGCCTAAGCTTCGGCCCCGACGTAGGTGCGGTGGGGTTCCCTGCAGATATGCTAAAGGTGCTAAGGGGTAATACTCCCTGGTGGATATGTTAGAGTAGCCTATCTGCATATTCATTTTCAAGAATCAAAAAAAAAAAAGAATATGGGTTCAACACAAATCAGAAATCAGATATACAACTCAACAAGTAGAGGACAAAGCTACATCCAAAAAATTAGGTTCAAAGATTTGAATTTTGTTTGGAATAGCAATGAAGGGATTGCACTAAAAATGATTTACATTCTTATTAGTGGAAAAAAGCACTAGTAAGATGCCTTTTGCAATGAAAATTATTAAATATTATTGAAATGTTACGTGATTTTACTATATTGATAAAATACAATTACATGTATTAGATTTAACACTAGCTTGAAATGTCAAGTGACCTTACTTTAAGAGGACATCCAATATCTCTTTGGCAGCTGTGTGATTTTTTTTTTTCTCTTTTTTCTTTTTAGTACTAATTTTTTAGGATGTAATACGTTATATCCAATTAATTAATTAGTGATTATTTGTTTAATCAATTTAATTTTTTTTTGAATCTACAAAAAATGAAAATAAAAAAGCAAGTGGGTCAGCTATAGTATATAAAATGCCATGCTTGACCTTGTTTATTTGTTTATTTGTTTAATCAATTTCTGTTTTTATTTATTTATTTATTTTGGTGTAGTGGATCTAGAATGTTATAACCATGCAACCTGGAAAAGAATTATGGAAAATCAAGGGTTCTTTATTTAGATGAACAAGGGACTATTGATGTTAACCTCCATCATTATTACAACGGGCCTTTTGACATGTAAAGTAATATTAACACTTTGTAGGCCTATTGACTAATTTGTTTTTATTCTACCTTTGTTTTGTTGTGAATGATTCATAAAATCTATGAGAATGTTCACATAATTAGTTATGATCACCATATAAGCAACTCAATCAAATTTTAATTGATCTTCAAGTTGAGTATTGATGACTGTACGGAAAAAAATCAATAGCACTTTAACTTGGTAACATGAAATAGAAAAAGGGTATTGCTACATCTCCTAAAAATACTCTCCCTAATCCCCTTAATTTCCATATTAAGTAAGAAAAAAAAAAAACAAGGAAACAGTTACTCAAAATAGAAATTAGGGGGATTAGAGGGACAGTTTTTAAGGCTCCAAATTATTTTCCATAGAAAAAACAAGGTAGGAATTTAAAAATTTTACATGTCTTTACGTAATTAAGGTGTTGTTCAATTCTTATTTGTTTTTTTCCCTTAGTAATATTGAAAATACTCTCTAATCATATTATGTGGGTATAAACGTTAATAAGTGCACATTACCCGACTAGTTGGTATACATTGAAAAATGTTATACAAACTAATAAATTTTATAAAAAATTTTACTCACTGATAAAACACTTCAAATTATTGAAGTAAGTTCGGCACCTGTTTAAGATTTTAAAATTTCTTTACTGCATGACATTATTAGGTAAAACATTTTATAGAATTTATTTGTTTATATAATATTATCTTTTACTATCTACATTTGACTTAAGTAAGAATCATACAAATAAGAACTCTTTCTATTCTCTTTATTGGATTCCTTCACAAAGTGAAAACAGATCAATGGAGATGGGGCAACCCAAGGAAAGGTTACCTTATCCGATCATAAAAACTGAAAATAAATAAATAATTTTTTTTTTTTTTGTGGCTGGTTTGCAAGTTTATTTGACATCTATGCACACTTCTAAGAATTGTGAATATATCAATGTAATATTTGTTCTAAAAATCAAATCAAATCATTTCCTTTTTCTTTTCATTTTTTTATTTTTTGAAAATCAATTTATAAGGCATAACATATCATAAACAAAAATAATATATATTATCAAATGAATTTATCATTTTTTTTAATCATTTCATGTAGGTAAAATAAATTGTGAAATTCATAGGGGAATGGATAGGGAGGACCAAACCTCCTAAAAACAGGTTTGTAATTAGGCGCTTTGTAAGAGTAATCCTAATTTTGCGTCAAACTTATATAACATATAAATTTAAATAAAAATTATTGAAAAAAGGTCTTGATTCTTTACCTCAAATTCATATCAAATTGAGTTTTATTCATTTCTTACCTACATCAAAATAGACTCAAATATTTACTAAAAATATTCAAAATCACTTTGTAACTTTAAATTTTTTAATTCCGCCATCATTAGAATTTGGGTAAATTGTACATACATCCTCTGAGATTTGCTTAAAATACGAATTGTCCCATGTGATTTAAAAAATTACAAATACCTCACTGTCATAATTTTTTATTTAATAGAATTAATTAAAAAAGTGAAATTTCTAACTGTTTCCCTATACAATAATAAAATTATCTGAATCATTTATTGAAATAAAATTTTAACATTATTAAAAACTATTAATTAACTTGATGATTTATTAATAAAATGACTTATTTGTTATGAAATTAGAAACTTTAAGGGGCATAATATAATTTTTAGAACCACATGGGATAATTTGTAGTTTAAATAAATCTGGGGAGGTGTGTTTGTAATTTACTCTTAGAATTTTTACTCAAATATATATTAAATCTTTATTATCATCAAAAAAAAAAAAAAAAAATTAAAATTAAAATTTGAGTAAAAATTAGAATAAAGGCTGAAGATGATCACAATTGATGAGGCGTTTAAAAAATCGTCATTTACACACAAGTTCTAATTTATGAATTTATATTTCATTAAATCTTAATTAAGAATTTTTTGACTCTCAAGTTGTATTAAATTTTTAATAGTCAGAATTGCTCTTCAAATAATGATTGTTTATCATTTATGATTATCTATTAAAGAACATGATGATTTGACATTTATTTTGATTTTTAAAATTTTAAAACATCAACTTTCAAATTGAAAAAACTAAAAAAAAAAAAAATTATGTGCAAAAAGGAAAAAACTATTTTTTTTGAAAAAATTAAAAAAACTGAATTATTTTTTTGTGCAAAATTAAAAATTTTGTGCCTATAAAGGAGCATGATAATGGAACATTGATGTGTAAAACTGAAAAAAAAACTTTAAAAATGAAAAAAATTGATAATGTTCTCAGTTTTAAAATTGAAAAAAAACTGTTAATTTTTTTAATTTTATCGGATAATTGAATCAAACCAATAAGTAAAAGAGTAAAAATGTTTAATCTCATACTCTGTTTTTTTATCAATTAATAAAATAATTATCTAAAACATTACTGTGCAAAATTAATAATATTTTTAGTTTTAAAAATTAAAAAAATTTAATAATATTCTCAATTTTATTAAAAAAGATTTATTAATTTAATTTTTTAAAAATAAAATCTGAACTTGTATAACATTTAAATAGAACTTTTAACTAGTCTAAGGGTTGGTTTGGAATATAGGTTGACTTTTTAATTTTTTTAACTATTTTAGTCTGGGCTAAAAAACTTGACTTGGAAAATTTTTTTTTGACTTTTTTTATGAGAAAAGAATATAATAATTATAAATTAAATGTGATATTTTATTTGTTGTAATTAAAATAATTTATTTTATGTTTTCTGACTATTTTAGCCGTAAACTATCTTGACAAACTAACCCTAAATCTTTAAAACATGCTTGGGCCAGTCCAAGTCTTGAGAGAGACCCTGAGAATATTTTTCTTTATTTTAAAAGTCTGGGTTCCGATCGTGGAGGTTCGGAACCAGGTTTGGGAGTAGAGGTTTTATAAAGATATTAGACAGAAGTACAAGGCACGGCGAGACTGCTTTCTAGTTGTAGAGAGAGAGAGAGAAGACGAACAAGAAGAACATGGCCGGTGTTCCAAGAAAGTAAGAAAAAAGAGAAAGAAACATCACCACAAAGATACCTCTCTCTCTCTCTCTCTCTCTCTCTCTCTCTCTCTCTTTTGCTTCTCTCCAACTCCAATTTCTGTTCCGATCTTGCGTCTAAAACCCTAGCTCTACTTCACTTTCTTTCTCTTGAAGATTCCGAAGATCCTATTTATAATCTCCGATTTGGAGGGAATTCATAATTTATGTTTGAATTTGGTTCGTTTGTGGCAATCGGAGCTTTGATGGTGGAAGTTTGAGCTTTCGGTTATAATTACGCTTCCAGAATTTATTTTTATTTTTATTATTTTTTTTGTGTGGAGAGTTTTGAAATGGCGGAGGAAGGTGCATTGTCGTTTTCTGTGGCGTCCGTGGTGGAGGATGTTCTTCAGCAGCATGGGATTCGATCCAGACATCTTGATCTGGAGTCCCGCAGGGCAGAGGAAGCCGGTAACTCTTTGTTCTTCTTTGAGCCCTCCATCGTTATACATTTTTCTTTTTTGAAAAAGAAGGCAAAGCTATATGGATTTTGAGTTGTTTCTCACAATTCAATCTTTTTTGATGAATAGAGATATTGCTACAATTGACTATGGGATTGGTCTCTAGATTAAGTTGGTCAAATATATATATATATATATATTTACTTGTGCTGGCATTGAATTTTTGTTTCGTGATTTGATTTGTTGTTCTTGTCTATGTGATGAAGTTCACCAGAAAAAAAACTGTACTGTTTTGTTTGGCTATGGAAAAGGAAACTATTTGAAATATTGAAGTTTGAGTTTCGGGCCTTAACTATATGGGGCCTTGCTAATCAGATTTACTCTGGTCTTTTGTTTGAAATAAATTCACAACCCTGTAAATCTTAAGCTGGATATTTTGGTTTAGTTGAGATGCGTTTTCTATTATGGAATCCAAAACAGCAGATTGTTTCGCTTATTTTATTATCTAAGTGGTGTTCAAGTGTCATCTGACAGAATGTCTCATTTCCAGTTGTCTGTCTCTTTTTGCAATATGTTTGGGATCTGTTCTTTGCAGATTGTAGTTTAGCATTGAATATTATTAACCTATTACTTTCCGATTTTATTACATAGTTTTGTATTTTTTAACTGCTTTTTTAAGAGTCCTAATAATTGTCCTGATATATGACCTCTAGCAACAAGACGGTATGAGGCAGCTGGGTGGCTAAGAAAGATGGTTGGCGTTGTTGGGGCTAAAGATTTGCCAGCCGAGCCTTCTGAGGAAGAGTTTAGGCTTGGTTTGAGAAGTGGTCTGATTCTCTGCAATGTACTTAATAAAGTTCAACCTGGAGCTGTGCCAAAGGTGATCATTAATTTAACTTTGTTTTGATTAGCATCATGTAATTTTTCAATTATTGTGATTTTTTGTTATTATTTATATTTGCATAATCGATTCAGGTTGTAGAGAGTCCTGATTCTGCGCTTATACCTGATGGAGCAGCTTTATCTGCATATCAATATTTTGAAAATGTGAGAAACTTTCTTGTAGCAGTGCAAGAGATGGGGCTTCCTACTTTTGAGGCATCTGATCTGGAACAAGTAGGTGTCTTGGCTATGGGAGCAATGCTACTAAGATCTTGCATGTATAGCTTAGCTGTTTTTTAAGAAGCATTATGATAATTTATCTAGAGTAACTGTCTAAAAATTTGCCACATTGTTATCTATTAATTTGTCAGGGAGGGAAATCTTCTAGGGTTGTGAATTGCATTCTGGCACTTAAATCCTACAGTGACTGGAAGCAGTCAGGTGGGAATGGGGTATGGAAATTTGGGGGAAATTTAAAACCAGTGACATCTGGAAAGCAATTTTTGCGCAAGAATTCAGATCCATTCACAGGTTCCTTGTCAAGGAACTTGTCAATGAGCGAAAAGTCATTGAATGCTCTATCCTCTGACCTCGACTCTAATACTAAGGTTAGTATCTTGATGATATATATATATATCTGTGATTGCTTTCATGTTTAAATTAGAAGAATGACTATTTTTTTCATATGCTTATTTTCAGTCTAGTTCTTTGAGTATGCTTGTTCGTGCCGTTCTGTTAGATAAGAAGCCTGAAGAAGTTCCAACAGTAAGTTGTTAATATCCTTAGTGCCTTAATCAGATTATTTAATGTAAAAAAAAATTCTGTAATCATGCCAGGCGTAGTGGGGGAATCATGTATGGTCTTCTATACTATGGCATGCAAGTTATGCGAATCTACCTATTATGAAAAGCATGTGATACCCTTGCAGATGAGCATAAATTCAATATTCAGGGAGCTTCCAACTGGGAGACACTATCATGGAATGCCAATTGTTCAATCTTTTGCACTTGTTTTCACTATAATGAGAATTCAACATATGGTTCAGAAGCTCCTGGCTAACCAGAAAAAATAAATGGTTACGAAAAGAATAAAAGAAAGATGCTGAAGGGTTACTATACGAGTTACATGAGTCTTTTACTGTTACTGCTGCTGCTTTATTACGATCACCAATACTGTGACCATAGTACTAGTTTCATCTATCTGATCAATTACACTCGTCTGCTTGCAACAGCTGGTGGAGTCTGTGCTAAATAAGGTTGTGGAGGAATTTGAGCATCGCATTGCATCTCAAATTGACTTGGTATGTTGTTATTAGTACAACCAATTCTCATTTTATAGAAGATATTGAAGTGCTCACAGAGCTGCTTATTAGCTCTAATGAATTTTGATAATTTTGTATTGATATTTAATAGTTGATATAGAGTGGATGAGTGTAAGAACCATTGGTAACATGGTTTTGGGTATTCTTAGTAAAGTTTATTTGAATAATAAAAGTTATATTATTGCTTAATTCTATTTATTAATCATTTAGATTTCCAACTGCTATTTCAACAGAAGAAAACAACTTCACAAGATGTGGTCATTTCTCATGGCAACAAATATCACTTGAAGCATGGTTCTGCTAATATAAAGGTATTTTGTTGATCATTAGCTTTTGTAAAAAATTAGCTACTAATTAATCAGACACATATTTGATGCAAGTCCTTAACATTTCTGAATATTCAGTTTATAGCATGACAATTTTCTTCATCTGTTTATGGAATGATGTAGATAGAAGAGAAAAATTTGATGCGGTTAAAGAAAGAGGAATGCTTCCATAAAGCCAATATCCCTGATGAGGAATCAAAAAGACAAACTCTCAAACAGCAGATGATATTTGAACGACAGAACAGAGAGATTACAGTATGGCTAGCTGCCTCATATTTTCCATCAGTTTTATCTGTTAGTTGTATACAGGTGTATTGATGTTACTTTTCTTTTCTGTAGGAGCTAAAACAAACTCTTCACATTACAAAAGCTGGCATGCAGTTCATGCAAATGAAGTTCCACGAAGATCTCCACAATCTTGGTAGGAGTTTAGATTGATTCTTGTGTTTCTTTTTTCCCCCTTTAATTAATTAAATTAGTATTGTTTATTTTTGTTTGAATGAGGGGGGAGATGGGGTTTCTTTGGGGTTTACAAGAATTTTTATCTCATTTTGAGTCCTTGCCTTCGTAGGTGTGAATGTTCATGGTCTTGCCCATGCTGCTTCTGGATATCATAAAGTCCTTGAGGAAAACCGCAGGCTATATAATCAAGTGCAGGACCTTAAAGGTAACACCATTTACATGTCTAATAATCACACTTGCTTTTGAATTCTATACAAGTCATCAAATGGATTGAACACTTTTTCATTATTGTTTAATTAGGAAGTATTAGGGTTTACTGTCGAGTTAGGCCCTTCTTGGGTGGACAATCAAACTATTCAACTACCGTGGATCATATAGAAGAGGGAACAATTACTATTGCTATTCCATCAAAGCACGGTAAAGGGCGTAGGATGTTCAACTTCAACAAAGTTTTTGGGCCCTCTGCAACCCAAGGTTGGTGGGGTTCTGATTTTGAGTTTCTCTAGATCCGCCTTATAGCATTTCTTTAACTTTATTCCTTCCTCTTGTATTTCAGCGGAGGTCTTTTCAGATACACAGCCACTTATTCGTTCTGTCCTTGATGGGTACAATGTATGTATATTTGCATATGGTCAAACTGGATCGGGAAAAACTTACACAATGGTGAGACATACTACCAATGTTTATTTATGAAATTATGGTAATCTGTCTCAAGAGATCTTTGTTTAATCAAACAAACAATTGATGGTTTTCTTTTCTATGCATCCAGACTGGACCTAGGGATCTTACAGAGCAACAGCGAGGTGTAAATTACAGGGCATTGAGTGATTTGTTTCTTCTAGCAGAACAAAGAAAGAACACCTTCCACTATGATGTGTCTGTGCAAATGATTGAGATATATAATGAGCAAGTTAGAGATCTTCTTGTTACTGATGGTCTTAACAAAAGATATCCTTCAATGATTATTGGTTATATTCCTTGCATGTTCTTAAAATTGAAACTGGTCATCACTAATTGTTCTGGTCCAAATTGTATTGTGACGGTAAATTTTCAAATTGTCATTCAAACTGAAAATATGGAGAAAAAAAAAAAAATGTTGATATGCTTCAAATACATGAATCTTATATAGGGGAATATTCAAGAATCACAAATTTGCAACAATTCATTAGTGTTTAAAACTTGGGTTTCATTATATGCCTACAACCTCTCTGTATCTCTTAGGATTTCCTTAATTCGTTAAAACATTAGAGATCCGCAACAGTTCTCAGACAGGACTCAATGTACCAGATGCAAGTCTTGTTCGAGTGTCATCAACATTGGATGTGATTGATTTGATGAACTTAGGACATAGAAATCGTGCAGTGGGTGCAACAGCCCTCAATGATCGTAGTAGTCGCTCTCACAGGTGTGGTTTTATTCCTCTATGCAGGCCTCTAAGCATTTCATTTGATATTGCTGACTTTACTACTTTAATCAATTTGCAGTTGCTTGACTGTTCATGTCCAAGGAAGGGACTTGACAACTGGAGCTATACTTCGTGGCTGTATGCATTTGGTTGATCTGGCCGGAAGTGAGAGGGTTGACAAATCTGAAGTAACAGGAGATAGACTAAAAGAGGCGCAACATATTAACAAATCTCTTTCTGCTTTGGGTGATGTGATCTCTTCCCTTGCCCAAAAGAATTCACATGTCCCTTACAGGAACAGCAAACTCACACAATTGCTCCAAGACTCACTTGGTAAGGCTAAATGAATGAATTTATGGGGTGGAGAGGAAATCCAACCTTCTGTTTTGTTGTTCATTCTATCTGATAATTTATGTTTTGGGGTCGTACTTAAATTTTAGGAGGACAGGCCAAGACACTAATGTTTGTTCACATAAGCCCTGAGCCTGATTCTATTGGAGAAACATTGAGTACACTCAAATTTGCTGAGCGTGTTGCCACTGTTGAACTTGGTGCTGCCCGAGTAAACAAAGATGGTGCAGATGTTAAAGAGCTCAAAGAGCAGGTTCTTACATTCTCTTTGTTTAGCTGTTTACCTCTGCATTACACTTACAGATGAATATTTGTAAGTTCTTATTTCATTTCACTAATATACAAATTCTTATATCAGATTGCTAGTCTTAAAGCAGCCTTGGCAAGGAAAGAAGGGCAATCGGAGCCCATGCAGCAAAAAATATCTGGTAGTCCATGTGGCATAGTGTCCTCACCTTATCATCGTAGCCCACAAGGTGGAGATATATTGGCTGATCAGAAAAGCCGCAGGAAACCAATGGGGGATGTAGGCAACATAGAGGAGGTAAACACACTGCATCTATGGTGTAATGAAACATATGGTTCTCTTATTGACCTTGCATGCTGAACTTGAATATTAACATCTTAATGTATATTAATTGGCAGAATACTGATTTTCCAATAATAGAATAATCATTACTGTGCACAAGTATTTGATTGTATCTACTGATTTTCAAATTTAAAATATCTAACTATAGATATGTCCAAGTAGTACTTTCATTGATACAACTGTGTCCAGATAAACCACCCTGTTTTTGACCATTGTGAAATATCATTGAAAATGTGGAGTTTTTACAATTATTATTATCATATTTTTGTATAACAATCATGAAAAATCTTTAGTTAGGTCAGATGAGGGTAGCTATATAATCATTAATTCTCATGTAGTCTTCTAGTTATTTTCCTTGTTTTTCTATTCAGTCATTTTAATTCTGATATTTGTAGATCCAGGGGGTTCATGTATGATGTAATTTTTTTTGTAGGTAAGGAACAACTCAGGATTGAGGCAAAAGAGGCAAAGTTTCGATCTTGATGAGCTATTGGGAAGTTCGTCTCCCTGGCCTCCTGTCACTAGTCCTGGTCAGAATTATGGGGAGGACGATAGAGAAACAGGCTTAGGTGAGTGGGTAGATAAGGTCATGGTGAACAAGCAAGAAGCTCATGGAGTTCACAACCCTTTAGGACATTGGGAAGCAGACAATGGACACATGTCTGATGTATTTGGTCAGAAATATCTCTCAGATTCTTCCAAATTATACATGGAACCATCATATAATATATTCACAGGAAGCAACCAGTTTGACATTGCTACTAGTGATGATTTGGATGAGCTTGATGCTGGCACTAGTGACTCATCGGAGCCTGATTTGCTTTGGCAATTCAATCATGCCAGACTTACCAACTTAACTAATGGGATGGGCTCAAAGATTCAGAAACCGAATCCAAAGCCAGCAAAGAGCCCAGAACTAAGGTAATGCCTATTGATTTTTTTATGGGTATCTGCTTCTCTCCTTTGTCCTTGTCAACCCTTAAAAAAAAAATGTGTTTCAAAATTCTGACTAGTTGTTCTTCTACAGCCGGAATGTGATTCCTAAATTAGGCCCTTCACAATCACATAAATTGTCAAACGGCATTGGCCCCAATTCTCAACGGAGTGGAAGGCAGGCAATCCCTACTGAAGCTAAACGGAAAACTGGGAATAGAAAATAGAGGGTAGATTGTATGTAGCAGAATTATTATTTTTATTTTTTTATAATTTTTTATTTCTATATCTGATGGTGAGGTGACTGTGTGAGAGGTGAGGTGTTTCTATAATATAGTTTTTTTTTTCTTGAATTCATTTTTTTGTTTATATATATGTCAATGCAACCATAACTCCAGTTGCTTGTATTTGTTGTTGTCAAGCTTAAGCGAGGTACTCCAATTCTTTGGATTCCACAATGTTTTCATTCATATATAAAAGTCTTCTGCATCTTATGAAGCAATGAACTAGTGCACTGTTTTACGGTTTGAAGGGGTAATATTCTGACAATTTTTGATGAATTGGCATCTGAACTCAATGTTTCTGTTAATTTTTTCTTTCATTCTTTCTGGCAGGTAGTTTGTCTTTGTGCATGCATACATATGAATTCTCCTTTGCTGCATTATTTATGTTATTAAGCATTTTTCATATATCTAGAATGTCTCTTCTGTATATTTCTGAATGCAGAGGAACGTGTTTGTGTATTTTTCTTCGGCATTGATTTAGAAATTGGGCCTTTGGCGTGCTAATTTTCATCTAGTAACGGAGTTGAGAAAAGGGCATATATCCATTCTGATCACTGTTGAAATGATATTGCTTTGCGATCTATTTGTTGACAAAATCGATGTGTTTAGGTTTACTTCACCGTATTAAGCATGCATAATAATATATAATTGAGGAAGAAAATAATGGTGGATGAAGAAATAAAAATCAATTCTACAGTCCACATACGAGATTGAATCAAGAGACTTGCTACACATAATATTAGTGTCACAGGAATTTGGGGATCTTATTCTCAAGCTCAGTTAGCTCTTCAAAAAACTTAAAGAAATTGAAAATTCATACCTTCAAATACATGACAACTTAAAGAAATTGAAAATTCACACCTTCAAATACATGACAAAGGAACAGATAATAAAGAAGTAACTCAATAGTAATATACTTGGTTCAAGCATAAACATCAGGGTTTGCTAGGAGGTATTCTTCGACAACCTTGAACATCCCCATGGCCTTGTCCTTTCCAGCGTTCATTTCCTCTTCATCAAAGTTTTTAAAGGCGAATGCGTACTTTAAGGCGTTTTACCTCTCATGAGACGAGGCGTAAGCCTCAAGGCGTTGAGGCGTAAGCATTTCAAATTTCAAATTTTAATATTTACTGAATAAATTAAATATTTTTAAATAGTTAAAAAAATAAAAACAAAATTAAATATAAATATGTAAATACTTTTCGCTTTAATGTGTTGAACATTTTACTGCATAGAAGGAAGTTTTCCTTCACTGAAAGAGAAATCGATATTCTTAACTTCAATGATTGAGTTTCTCACTTGACCATTAACTGTGTTTTTCTTGATTCATCATTTACTTAATTTTTCCTGCAGAATATAGTTGTAAAAATGGATTCTTTTTAATTTTTTTATGTTTAAACAATCTAATAGACTAAATTTAACAAATGCCCAAGGCAACTTCTGCATATGCATACTCCTCACATGCTTATGCGCAAAAAGCGTAAAAAGCGCACTTAAGACGCATGTTTCAAACTATGATGCGCAAGCCTTTGGGGAGTAATGCCTAAAAATCAAAGCCTTGATGCGTTTTACCTTAGCCTCAAGGCGAGGCGAGCATCGAGGCGAGCCTCAAGAAAGCCTTTTAAAACTCTGCTCTTCATTGAGCTCAATGTCACCCTTGGCGTGATAGTAGCTTGTGCTTGTCACCTTACTTCCATCACCAATAGCCTCAAACTTAACCTCATAAGAGAGAGATTCAAGCTTGCCGCCCAATGCATCGCCTTCAATCAAAGTGTACTTGCACTCATAGTTCTCGACATCAAGTGAATCAATCTTGTGCTTCAAGCACTTCATGTGACTCCCTGCAAATAGCACAAATATAACAACCATTTTTATTGTGCTTTTTTTTTATTTATAAAATTAAAAAATAAAAAATCACTTGTGTGTACTCTGCTATTAAAATTAGAAAATATAGATAAATCTACCTTCAGGGAAGTTAGTTTGTTTGATGCTTCCAACACCACCATCACCTTGAACATACTCGATGCTCTTGATGGATTGAGGGAGAAGCTTAGGGATGAGATTGTGGGAGTCAAGGATCAAAGCCTTGAACATCCTGCTGGGTGCTACTGTGGTGGTGAACTCTTTGGTAAAAGTAGTTACACCCATTTTTGTTTTTGGCTATTGGAAGAAATAGAGGTGTAGGAAATGAGAATGAGTTGATTGTGGGTATGAAGAAACTGCATTAAGACAATGGGTATTTATAGAATGGGATTAGAGGGCATGTTTTGGCAGATTATGATTCTTTTAGCACTTCACATTTGAATAGCCATAGCCATCCATTGTAGAACTCATTCATAATTGATCACAGAGGGCCTACTGATATTTGGAAGCTTTTGAAAAGAATAAAAAAAAAGAACACGTTTACAAACACTCGGCTCCTATGGTATTTTTGGGTAAGTAATTTGACAAATGGTGTCTTGTAGTTAAGGCATTGGTAGCTATAATATAACGAAAAGAGTGATGTACCCTTCAGATTGGTGGTTCATGCAGACCTGATTGTGTCCACTTGGAGCAATCGAATTGTCAAGAGACATAAGGGCAATTTTGTCTTCCAAAATAGTGGTTCCAACTATTTGTATATATATATATTTTTCATTTTCCAACTTTGTAATTTTTGAGAATTAACCACTAAATTGTAAATACTTATCCTATATTCCACTGAATTGTTATTTTTTCTTAACAATTTCTGACTTCTCTAATGCTGTGTTTAATTGAAAAATTTGAGAAGAGATTTGAAAAGAAAAACGGAAAAAAATAAGTGAAATGTGAATAAAATATACCTATATTTCATCTAGTTTCACACACTTTTTTTCTTTCTCTTTCTAAATTCTTCTCCAAATCCCCCAACCAAACATAGCGTAAATGAAACGAATTTAGTAACAAATTTTTCCGGTTCCTATAGCCTATCAAATAAACCCAATTTTTTTTTTTTGTTATTATTGAAATTACATTATTTTTAGTTAAGCGTCAAACTTTAAAGATCAGTTAAATTCAACACTCCAATTTAAGTGATGATATTTTATTCTCCTATATCCCCTCCATTGACTGGAAAAGAAAATAGTAATGTCAAGTATCATGAAAAAAATATTATGAAATATTTCATGAAGATTTTTTATCTTTTAATTAGTGTGTGGTATTTTATTGTATTTAATCTAAGAGTGGAGAATTTTCGTGAAACATTTCATGATACTTTTCATCATTTGATTAGCGTGTGATGTTTTTTTGTGTATATAATCTAAAGATAAAAACTTTTCATGCAACATTTTATGATATTTTTTTTTTATGATGATCTTTGCTATTATGTTTTTTTTATATGTAATAACCGTTATTCACGGCTAAAGTAAACGGTCAATTATCTAGAAGGCAGGTTTAAATGGACTAAATGGGTCAAGGGCCACCGAGCGCGATTATTCTACAATGGATGGCTATGTATTGAATATTATATGGCCTACTTGGAGAATTTTTATACTATCCCAACACATTCCTATCTAGTCCCAAGAAGTCTATATATAATACCCATGTCTTAATTCAGTTCTTCACACCCCACAACCCTCAACTCACTCTCATTCCCATTTCCTACACCAATTCCCTCTCTCCTTTCTATAGCCAAAAAGAGAAATGGGTGTCACTACTTTCACCCAAGAATTCACCACCTCAATTGCACCCAACAGGATGTTCAAGGCTTTGATGCTTGACTCCCACAATCTCATCCCTAAGCTTCTCCCTCAATCCATCAAGAGCATTGAGTACATTCAAGGCGATGGCAGTGTTGGAAGCATCAAGCAAACCAACTTCCATGAAGGTATATAATATAGGTCAATTTATATTTCTTGTGCTAAAATGTGAATAGAATTAACAAGATAGTTACAATATTGCTAAAATTTAAAAAAGAGTGCAATAAAATTGGCTGTTATGCTTGTGCTATTTGTAGGGAGTCACATGAAGTGCTTGAAGCACAAGATTGATTCACTTGACATCGAGAACTATGCGTGCAAATATACTTTGATTGAAGGCGATGCGTTGGGTGACAAATTAGAATTTCTCTCTTACGAGGTTAAGTTTGAGGCTATTGCTGATGGCGGAAGTAAGGTGACAAGCACAACATATTATCACGCCAAAGGTGACATCGAGCTCAAAGTAGATGAACTAACAGCCGGAAAGGACAAGGCCATGGGGATGTTCAAGGTTGTCGAAGATTACCTGATTGCAAACCCAGATGTCTATGCTTGAACCAAAATGTGTTACTGTTGAGTTGTTTCTTTATTTTCTATTCCTATGCAGTATTTGAAGGTGTGGATTTCTTTTTGTGTTTTTTTTTTGTGTTGTTTGAACTGCTACCTTAAGCTTGAGAATAAGAACTCCACGTTAGTGTGACATTATTAATGTGTGGAGTATAAAACTGAAAGCATGTAAAACAAAAATGAAAACAAGTGTAATAGTAAAGTTGTGCAAGAAATGTTTATTTTCATATCTGTTTCGTGGACAAAATTGGTAATCCTTATATTTTGTCAATTATATTGTTTTGGTGTCTATAATTTTAATTAGTTTGATTTTGATCATTGATTTTAGATTTTGTGTCAATTTAGTTTAACTGATAATGCCGATTAGGGTTTTTAAAGGAAAATCGTCACTGAATTAGTTGAAATTAACTGAGTTGAACAAGTTTACAATTTTACTTATAAAAGTATGATACATATCGCCCATGTATGGACTTTTCATTTAAAAAAAACACAAGTAATTTAATCAATTGGATCAAATTAGAACAAAATTATAAATTAAAGGTCAAAATTGAGTCAAATGACATTAACAAAATCAAAATAATACAATGATCAAAATATAAATACTATCGGCATAATTTTCCCTGTTTCATTTAAACTAAATTCTTGATTCAAATTTAACGGGTTTCATTATACTAAAAAGACGTTCAATACTGAAAAACAAAATTGAAGAATTGCGTCGTGAAGAAAACAAGAACAAATAATTAAATGTCATGTGAAGCCTGCCTGTGGTTTGGGGTGGGCATGACCCGATTAGGCCCGGGCCCAAGCCCGGCCCAGGACCCTGGGCTTGGGTCATCATTTTGAAGCCTATCCTGCCTTGCTTAGGTTGGCCCGATTAAAGCCCACTCAAAGCCTAGCCCGAGACTCAATGTCATTTTTGGTGGGGAAAAAAAAATTTTGATGAAAAAAAATAGAAAAAAAATGTTCAAGTTCTATCCAAGCCCGAGCCCAGGCCCACTGGCCCGTCCAAGGCCCGAATATCCCCTAGGCTTGGACCTGGGCCTATTTTTTGGCCCATGGGCTAGGTTGACCTGATTTGACTTTTGACGAGAGCTTGCGAGGCCCGACATGGGCCGGCCCGAGCTCGGGCCCGAGTGGGCCAAGTCAGGCCAAATTTACACCCCTCCATGAGATTACTTTTTGTATTTTTTTTTCAAAAAAAAAACTAAAAAAATTATTCTAATTCCAAATATATTGAATGTGTATGTGAATTTGTTCACATAGTAGAGAGATAACATATCTTTCCGTTGGTCAATTTTGGACCTTCTATGGGACTAATCATTGATTCAACCAATGGAATAATAGAATGCTTTGTTTACATTCTGTGAACAAGCTGTTTGATTTTTTTAGTCGCCCCTCAATTTATTAATATTATTTGTTGAAATTGTGAGAATTTGTCCACACACAGATTTGCTTGGGAATTGATTATTTTAATTATTTTTTATAAAAAAAAAAGTGTAAAAAAATAAAGAGTAATATAATAACTTGTAGTAATTTTTTAGCTTTTTTGTTATTTTAGGCATCGTTTGGGATGTGATAAAAATAGTCAAAAAATTGTTATAAATTGTCACATCACCTTTTACTTTTCTATATATATATATATATATTTTTTTTTTGTAAAAAGTTAAAAAGTCTACTAAAAAAATTAATTATCCAATGAATCCTTAATTTTTTAAGTTTTCAATTCTTATTTTTGTATTTTTAATGATTTTTAAAAAATATTTAAATTATTTTTTTTAACTTTTAGATCCACTTAATCTTAATATACCTAAAAAGTTTTAAAAAAATTTGTACAAAGATCTTTAAAAATTCATTGAATACAACAAAATACGAAAATGTATTAAATTTATATATATTTTTTGTATTTGGTGAATTATTTTATTTTATTTTATCATAAATATTATACTTTTTAAATGTATTTTGATTAGGTGTATGTAAAAAAAAAAAAAAATTGTGAAAAATATTAAAAAATTCAATGAAAATAAAAAATACGAAAAATAAAAAACTTAATTTTCTAGAACCAAACATTATTATTATTATTTTTTTTAAAACCAGAGTCACCTTGGCCGGAAAAAAAAAAAAGAAACCAAAGCCACCTATTTTTTATGTTCTTCAATGGGAGACCAACCGCCAACCTATACATATTGTGGAGGGATAAAAATATTGGCCCAAGAACCAACGAGATTAGGCCTAAAAATCAAAAATCGAAGTCCGGCCCAACAACCTGAAATCATGAAAAGCCCAAACCACTGATGGGTCCAACGAAGAAAGGGACAACGTCACGTGATTAAAGCTTGAACAAAATTGCCTTCTACAGGATCTGCATAATGCAAGAGAGTCGTCAGATTAATGCATAACAAATGATAAGGATCATAATAGCCAGAAATAGGTATATAGGCTTAGCTTGTGTAAATGTAATGGTCGTTCGATAGATATGATCAGACAAACGAGGCAATTGGTAGGATGTCCCTAAGAAGCTTGACATAATTTGAGCCGAACATAGCATAAATCCAACGGCGCAAGATCAAGGTAGCCTGGCCACTTGCCCGACCAAAGTTTGGTGATAACCGGAACCCTTGGATGAAGGTGCCGATCCAACAGACGAGGCCAAAACTACAACACTATAAAAAGGAAAGTAAGGAAAAGCAAAAGGTAAGCATGAGATGGAAAGAAAAAGAAGTATAAAGCTTATATCTATAAAACAAATACTATACTGTCGATTTGATATTTGACTTGATTATCGGAGGATCCTCCCGATCAAATCTAGTCGGGAGAGATCACTAACCAATTGGTTTCTTTTTACAGGAGTACAGGAAGGGACATCTCATCTCACATTCCCTATAGAGAATCTTCTATATACCATATATATATATATATATTGTTTGTAATAATAATCAAGATATTTGGAAGAAAAAATAATCGTAAATCGTAATATTGATGAAATAATAAATGAGCGAATTACACTTGAAAAATCTAGAAATTCCCTAGATGTTGATTTGTGATTGTTGGCTTTTTGGCTTTCGAAGGGTATTTTTGTAAATCTTGGCGTGCGGCAAGGATCAATCGATCCTTCTGAAATTATAATTGCCAACCAATTATCAGACGATTGTGTTGTAGTTCTTTCAGCCTCAATGAAGAGGACTTTTACTGGTGGCTTGACTTAGGAGAAATTAAGAGAAATAACAGTTAATATGAAGAACAATTGAAGTATTTCATTAAAATGAATACTTACAATGATCCAAACTCAGCCTCGAAGAGGTTTACAGCAACAATCTACTTGAATCTACTTGAAACTACTCCTATGAAAGAAGTGCAGTACAGGTATTTAAAGTGTAGGAATGTAAAGAACGGGTATTTAAAGTGCAGGAAATGTAAAGACTGGAAATGTAAAAATTGGAAAAGAAAATATGTAGAGTAAGATTGGTTTGTATGATTTGAGTCTGGGGGTTTTTTCTGGGGACCTCCTTGCTATTTATACTCCTCAAGGATGACCATCGAACTGCACTTCAAACCGTCGAACTGCTCCTCCATGATTGCTGATCATGCTGCCTTAGAAGTAGTTCCACTACGCCATTTCTTGCGGTTGAACTTCCCTCTTGTATTTGAATTTGAATATGAGTAACCGTTGAAGCCATGTCACCTTGTATCTCTTTACTGATCCAGTGCTACTCAGATCACGTGAGAACCAATTTTCACTGCCACGTGTATGATCAGGATCGAAGACTTGAGTAGTCTCCCCATATTACCCTTGTTTTGCCACGTGTCGAACTGTAATTGGCTTTTACAAAATGTGTAGCCAACATTACCCCCCGCACTAATATACCCAATACTTGGTGATATTAGTGGATCAAAGCCTTTCCCGCGCCTTTTGGAACGTGCATGGAGTTTAAATTCTGGAAACACAACCGTCACCTATTTGGTGATCATTTGCATTAACTATCCTTCAATCTGTCGAACATCCCAATACCTTAGCATTCGAACAGACTATGGCTAAATCAAATTTCCTTTCTATTGATCAAGCATATGAAGAGCCATTGAGTAATGCTGCTTTCCCTCGAAAGAACCTCCTTTATTAGCCACCTTTACCCGCCTTTCTATATTCAGGTCATGGGAGCCTTTGCAAATTACCAACCTTTGGACTACGAACACATTGTTCTTAATCCTCCGATTCAACAAGTTGCAGACACAGATACAAGAAGTTCTTCCTCTAACTCCCCTTTGTACCTCGAACAAACTGCTCTCAAACCTTTGATTTGGCAAGTCGCAAATATGGACTTAGGAAACTCTTTTCCACAAAACTCTGCATGGGATGAGGCTACAACTTCTTCATCTTCTGGGGTTTCTGGCTGGACAAGCTGGTCAACACTTGAGACTTATGATTTGAGGGAACGAATCAACCATCATTTTGTTGAGTTTACTGACCCTTTGGAGTTTCTCTCCTATGTTCGAAGTTCAGTGGTCTACCCCTACGTGCCCATTGACCATCGACGTAATTTGGAGGAGAATCTGCTTGTGGCATGGTATACCTCTTCCATGCCTACAAAGATAATGCACACTGTCTGGCGTCTGGAAGAAGCACAAGGGTACAGCCCTTCATTCTTAGCCAAGAAAGCGAAGATTTGTTCTTCTGACTGGCTTGATTATATTAATGCCTTTGTTCCTTCCGCTTCCGTGCCATCTCCCATAATAGAAGTATCCACACCTTCTTCTCCATCCTCTGAAACAGAACCATCTACCCCTTCTCCTTCACCAACTCTTTCCTGGACAGAGAAACTGAGACTTGCCCTCCCCATGAATGAAGTCTTTCCACCTTACAAACCTCTACTTTCCCCCACTCTAGCTGAGCGGAAACAAGCTCAACTTCTGCTTGCAGCTTTCTCTCACTTGCCCTTCAATGTTCTTGAGGACGAAGTCCCTCTCAAGAACCTTCGATGGGCTTGTGATATTCTGACTAGGGGTCATGTCCTTAATCCCCTTGCCCAAGCAGAACTTCATGTGTTCCTCGACCAACTTCCAGTGCTCCTCTACTGGCATCGAAATTCCATGGTTGCTACACAATCTTTGGACCAACTTTCATCCCTCCGAATTCAAGCCCAGTACGAAGCAGAGAACTTCATCGAAGAATTCGATGATTTCAAGAACAAAGATTCTGCGTATTAGGATGATTTGGTCATAGACGAATTGGAACAAAGATTGAGAAAGGAAGCTTTCGAAATAAAGGCTGAAGAGCTCTACTACGAAGTGAGAGTGCACCAACTTATGCAGCCAACATTACAAGAAATAGAAGATATAATAAAGAAAGAACAAAAATTCATTGATCACTGCTGGACCAAATTTCATGATCTTGTTATTTATTCTATTTCTTATTTCTATGAGCTTGAATTCATACCCAGATAGGGTCATTTGATGTAATTGCTTTGGCTTTAATATAAATAGAATCCTCCATTTGGCATTGTTTGACCTTGTTTCCATTTGCCTTTAAGAGCCAATTTAGAGCTTCGAACTGAACAAACTCATTCTTCTAATCTGGACTCAATTGTTTTTAATGAAACACTAAAAGGAACCAACATGTCTTTTTCCAATTTATGGAGTAAAGTTGACAATTTTGGCTGATATCATCTTAGAAACAGTGCTTCGATTTTAACGATCTTATCCCTCGAATATAGATCCAATCAATTTCCAATAAGGATGTTGGGATGAATTCTCCAATTTATGGATTATGATCATCAACTTTTGTTAATTCTTGTTCAGAATTGGTGCTTCGAATTTAACAATCCTTTCCCCTAAAGCCTGTTTTAATCATAACCAAAAATATAGTCATGGTTAATACTGACTAGTTTTGCAACAGTCCATACTTTCAACAATATGGAAATTGCCCTTGGGGTATACTGTTTTAATCGAACAAACAATTCTCTGTGTATATACAAACCAACTATTGATTTAGATGTTTCGAACAGTAATTCTCATCCTTAAAGAATTCTAAGTTTTGCTTCGAAAGCCGCTATTTTCATTAATAACCCTCAAACAGGTCTTTAAACCCTTTGAAGTAGACCAATACTCGAGCATTCTAGCATCTTTAAGCATGTAGTATGCTTCGAAGCCGGCTTCTGTATTTCGAAGCCGTTGTTGTTTGATTTTTGGCGCCAAAATTTGGCTTCGAAGCCAAATAACCTACTTCGAAGCTAGTCTCAGCATCTGGGTTGTGTTTTTTCCCTCCAAAAGTATCAATATTGAAGGAAACTCTTCGTATTCGTACTTTTTAGTACTTAACGACTTACGCAATATATTTTTCAGATACGAAACCTTCAAAAGCCCTTTTGTTTTGTGCTCTGAAATCACTAGCTCTTTTAACATACAAACCCTATTGATCCTCTATTAACCCTCTCTTCCTCAATGGATCCTTCTTCGCTGAAAGTGCTCATTTGGCGGCAAGTATCGACCCTACCATGGCTTTGAAGAAATGCATCGATGAAGAAATCACCAAACTAACAACTGGTGGGTCGAGCACTATAGATGGACGTCTCTTTGTTCCTCGTCATAGCAACCAACAAGAATACGTCCTAGGTCCCATCTTTCGGGAGGCCCCTGACCAACTTCCTGCTCTATACCCTCGTTTGGAGGATCACTTCCTTCTATACGAATGAGGGCTTGACTGGAGCAACTGGAGAATGACCCGGCCTCGCCATTTGGCGACACCGAGAACCGAATGGGAGGTGGTATGACAGGTTGTACTGCGAGAAGATGACTTACATGAGCTCTATATCCTCAACGCCTTCGTCTTTCGGGTTCATCATCCACGAGGACCCCTTTTAATTCAATTTGCTTTATGTTTTTGGAATATGGCTTTTAATTTTTCCAATTCGATGTGGCATGATGGCTCCCACCATTCTCGATATTTGCCATCTTTTAGGGCTTTCCCTCATGGCTCTCCTTTTACTCCCAACTATCCAGGATCTCCTGTCAAATTTTCCTTCCACCTTAAATTCTTCTTATAGTGACTTTGTAAAGGTGAAAACAAAAGGAAGGCCTGTGAAAGACAGAGAACTCTTTTCCTTTATTTTATCTTGGTTATGCAAATTTCTTTTTGCACATCGTCTCGAAGGATTATGCCCGAGTTAAGCTCCCCTGAAGGCACTTGTCTTGAAAAAACATATAGCTCTTGCTCCTTACCTTTTAGGCCATGTTTACAGAGCTTGCTCCTAATTTTGTGAAAGACCACTTGATGTTAACCAAGGAGGTCCCCTCTGGGTGCTCCAGCTCTGGTTCTTCGCCTATTTTACTGACCTGCATTCAAAATGCCTAAAATTCCTTGTCCAGGATCCTAGCACTTATGGGGAGAAGTATGCTAGGATTGTCCTTTATCCTGCTTCTTTTGTTTATTACTTTATTTTCTTTTACCAACTCCCTATTTCTCCGTCTGCCTCCTTCTTTTGTCCGTTCGAAGCCAATAGAGGACCATCCTGGCTGCAAACTTTCCTGGTTGATAAAGAGTGCTCCACTGCACCTCATAAAGATATGTGGGCCTCTATACTGCTACCAAGGGAATTGTTCATTGGCACTTTGAACCCTCGAGCCTATAAATGCATATCTGAGGTGTATTGCCCTTCCCAGTTTGCCAGACAATTTGGGCTCACTCAAGGGATACCTGTTCCACTTTGCAGTCTCTCGAATGTCCACCTTACTGCTAGAGATTTGAGAATATCCAAATCTAAGCTAGAGACGGCAATACTCAAACTACTGAAGGAATTGAATGAGCTCCAATTTGTCCCCTTTCTTCCATCTGGCTTAGTTTTGAAAAGATTCCAGAACTGGTGGATAGCCAATATGGAAGTGCGCCTATCTGTGCATCCTCATGACTTGCTAATAGGGTTGGGAGTGCCTTCAAAGGCTAAGTCAGCAATAGCTGAGAACATTCCCCCTGTTCCTGAAGCTGCCACAACTACTCCTGCAGCTTCATCCCCTCCAGCTAGAGTTACTAGAGCTGCTTCGAAGAAGGGTAAATATTTTCAGATTTCTCTTTTCTTTCCTTTGAATCTTTTGTTTGTTTCCTTTACACTTATGTTTTTTGGTGCAGGGTCTCCGCAAGAAGAATCCCCCAAGAGAGCTGAAACTTTAGTTATTCTAAAAAAGAAATAACAACAAAAATAGAAAAGGAAGCTAGTCCTCCCTCTTGAGGAATCTGAATCTCTGGAAGAAGGAGAGGTTGAGCAAGAGCAAGAAGTACCCTTGCAAAGAACAAAGAGACAAAAGGTGGCTGCCTCCCCTTCTAATATAATCGAACATCCTCCTCTCGAGGCAACTACTACAGTAATGGGGAAAGGACTTACCTCTGAAGAATCTGAACCCCAAATTGAAGAGAGGGAGATCGAAAAGGAGCCAGTAGCAACACTGCCAAGAAGGAAGAGAAGGAAAGTGACTGTTCTTGCTACTGACTTGGTTGAAGACCCAATTCATGAAGCAGCTGCCAAGGTAGTAGAGCAGGAACATTCCAAGGCAATAATTGTCTTTGAGAGGGCCGAGAAGAGACGGCAGCAACACTTTTTGAGAGACAAAGCCGCTGCTGTTGACGCACTACAAAGGGAAGCTGCAAGAAGGCAACAAACTGCCGAACATTACTCCCTTCACACCTCTCCCATCAGTGCTAATACCTCTTGAACAAGTATTTCTCTCACACTTTCGTTGTTTTTCTTTTGTCAACTTTTGATACTGAATTTTGACAATCCTTTGTATTTCTTCCTTTCGCAGCAACAACTACTGCGTTTCTCTTTCCAGTGAGGCCTCCCTCGGTTTCAATTGAAGTTGACCAGATGCAGGATGTGAGGACTACTCAAATTATCCTCCCACTTCCAAGGTCTACACTTCCTGTACTTTCCTTGAGACCAAGCATTCCTGCATCTCTCCTTCTTAGCTTAGAGCCATACCTCCCTTTCCTGACTTTTCATCTTCTTTAGTCCACTTCTTCTTCGAGCCTTGCTCTTCCTCCTTCCTTCACAGAAATTCCAACTGCTCCCTCTTCTTTGAAGGCAGCTAATTTCCCAATTGAGGGTGCTGGTAGTTCTCCAACTCATAGTTCATCACCTTTGCTTACTTCCAGCCCCTCTTCACTTGATTCATTGGTGGCTAAGACCATAGAGGCTGCCAAAGATGCTTCATCCATTTCTCCTATCCCCATGCAGTCCTCTGTGTCTTCCACTACAACACTCTCTGCACCTCTCATGTCTATGGATGAGGTTGATGTTTTTGAGGCCAGATTAACTAGTCTCTTTGACATACCTTCTACCTCTCCAACATCCAGTGTTGAAGCTGAGCCATTAGTTTTGGCTGACTCTTTGCTGGAAATCCTTGAGAGCTCTTCTTCCTCCAACAGCAAGCCTTTTGCACCTTCTATAGACTTGGACACTTGCTTGGAACTGCTGATCTCCTTTTCAAGGATTCCCTTCGAGGCTCTACAAAGGCCTATCATCAGAAATGGGTTTCTTCAGTGCTGTAAAATTGCTGAGCAGTCTGGCATGAATGTCTCAAGTCATCTATCCCAGGCTGCAGCTACTATTGACTTCTATATTAGCATTTGTCATGCTGCCAATGCTGCGAATGAGAAATTGGCTAGGGATCAAAGTTTTGTTTCCCAAGTGCATACTGAAGTATCAGATCTCAAGGAACAACACTCCTCTACCTCCCAGTTTTGAATTCAGCTGCTAGAGAAGAAAGCTCAACTTGAGAAGGAGCTAATTGCAGTAAACCAGGCCTTGGTTCGAACTGACACTAAATTGCAAATCACCAACCAAGAACTGGCCGATCAAAAGGGAGACATGGCTGCAGCTATTTAACTATTTCTAGCATTTACCAATTGAAAATCTGTTGTACAAAAACAATTGAAACATTGTAATGATTTTTGGGCCAATTTGTGGCACAATGTATTTGATTCTTTATGAAAAATCAAATTCTTGTCTATCATTTGAGCAGTCTTGTGTTTTTGTATTTAATGTTTATTTTATTCCTTGTGTTTTCCAAATGGTTGGAAAATAAGGCTTCAAATATCTGCCATTAATCTTTTTGGGATGTACATAACCATTCAAATTTCTCAAATGGTATGCTCCAAAAGGCAGAACTCTATGAATTTGATATGGTCCTTCCCAGTTAGTTGACCATTTTCCAAACTTATGGCTTTTAGTTCCTATTGGGAGTATTGTTTTCCATACCAAATCGCCTTCATCAAAGCCAATGTGTTTGACTTTCTTATTATAATTCTTGGCTGCTTTCTTCTTTTGGAAAAGAATGCTGTTTAATGCCAAAATCCTGGCTTCATCTATGCCTTCTAATTCCAAGCACATACTTTGGTGGTACTGCTCAGGATCTAACTGATTTTGGCATCTTACCCTCAAAGATTTAACATTAATCTCCACAGGTAACACTGCATCATGCCCATATACTAAGGCATAAGGAATGACTCTTGTGCTTGACCTTGGGGAAGTTCTATAAGCCCACAAAACATCCAACAACAGGTTATGCCAATCCCTAGGATTATCTTCCACAACCTTTTGTATTCCCTTTTCAAGGACTTATTGGATGATTCAGCTTGACCATTGGCTTGTGCATAATAGGGTGTGGAATTAACAAGGCTAATTCCAAACTCTGCCACAAAAGATTTCACCATTTTCCCATCGAACACAGTCCCATTATCCACGGTTATAGTTTGTGGGATGCCAAATCTATGGATCAAATCTTTAATGAACCCAATGACTTCATGCGGTCTCTGACCTTGTATGGCTTGGCTTCGACCTACTTAGTGAAGTAATCAGTGGCCACTAGAATAAAACAATGATGCTTCGAAGAAGGTGGGTGTATTTTTCCAATCATATCCATGGCCCATCCTCTGAATGGCCAAGGTTTCACTACTGCATGTAAGTCAGTTATAGGCACATGCCTTATTGTGCCATGCTTTTGACATGCCTGGCAACCCTTTGCATATTCTATGCAGTCTTTAAGGATAGTTGGCCAATAGTAGGAATGCTTTCGAAGCAACCATCTCATCTTTACACCAGGCTGATGAGCACCACAGATACCTTCATGAACCTCAGCCATAGCTGTTAATGCTTCTTTTGGGCCCAAACATTCCATCAATAAGCCATCTCCCCCCCTTTTGTAGAGAGCATTACCATATATCATATATTGCATAGACTGCAATTTGATTTTCCTGCTGACCTTCGAAGATGGACCAGCTAAGTATTGCATTATTGGATGCCTCCAATCTTGTTCTTGTAAGTCATTATGATTGACTTCCAAGACCACATTCCTTTTATTCAAAGGTGGTATCAATTTTTGATATGTTGTTTGGCTTATGTCCCTTTGGGCATTATCCCTTCTCTTGAAGTTCAAAGCTTTCTGAGCCACATCATTAGCTCTATTATTCAAGAATCTTGGAACATGAGTTACATTTGCTACTTGAAATTGAGAAAGCAGATGCAATGCAACAACATAGTATGGCAAAATACTTATGCTTTGACACTTGAAAATCCCGTTCACTTGGTTAACCACCAATTGAGAGTCGCCAAATATGTCAACTGCATGTACTTGTAATCCAATAAGAATTTTTAGTCCCACTATTAAGGCTTCATATTCAGCCTGGTTATTGGAACAGGTGGCTTCATCCACTCTGAAACCATGTGTGGTTTCTACCTCTTGTGGAGACTTAATCACAATACCAATTCCAGTTAAACCATTGGCTTTCGACCCATCGAACCACATCTGCCATGACTCAACACTAGCCATACCAAGCTCCATTATCTCTTGGCTCTCTGTTTGAGATGGATGGTCTGCCAGAAAATTGGCTAAAACTTGCCATTTTACTGCCCTTTGGGGGACATACTCTAGATGAAATTCTAATAAGGCTAGTATCTACTTGCCAATCCTCCCCCTCAACATAGGTCTAGATAACATGTACTTAACCAAATCTGTGGTTGCAATTACCAAGACAGTTGTAGGCAAGAGATAGTATCTTAATTACATTGCAGCAAAATACAAAGCGAGACACAACTTTTCTACAGCTGAATATTTACATTCACAAGAATTTAAAAACCTACTAAGGTAATAAACAACTTGCTCCTTGCCTTCTTCATTGTCTTGGGCCAAGAAAGCTCCCAATGAATCTTCTGCTGCAGCTATGTATAACTTCAAGGGCTTATTACCCTTTGGTGGCATCAGCACTGGAGGGTTGGCCAAGTAGGCTTTGATACCTTCGAAAGCAATTTGATGCTTTGCTGTTCACACAAATTCCTCTTCATCTTTCAGCCTTAACAAGGAAGAAAATACTTTAGTTTTCCCTGCAGTGTTAGAAATGAACCTTCGAAGAAAGTTAACCTGTCCAAGGAACCTTTGTAATTCTTTCTTACTTGATGGAGGCCTGACTTCGATGATGGCTTTGACTTTATTCTGATCAATCTGTATTCCTTTCTTGTGCACCACATAACCCAAGAAGTTTCCAGATGATACACCAAAAGCACATTTAAGAGGATTGAGTTTCAACTTGAACTTCCTCATTCTTTCAAAAGCTGCTTCTAAATGAAACAGATGTTCCTCCATGGACTGGGATTTCACTACAATGTCATCAATATAACACTCTAAATACCCTCCAATGAGGTCATGAAAGATAGTGTTCATAGCTCTCTGATATGTAGCTCCAGCATTCTTTAGACCAAATGGCATTTTAACCTATTCGAAGGTGCCAATATTTCCAGGACATCTGAATGCTGTCTTGTGGATGTCCTCCTCTGCAATGTAGATTTGGTTATAACCAGAGCGTCCATCCATCATTGATAAAACTTGATGCCCTACTGAACTATCTACCAACAGATCCACTATAGGCATAGGGTACTCATCTTTTGGAGTTGCTAGATTTAAGTTTCTGAAGTCAATGCATACCCTCATTTTACCATTCTTCTTGACTACAGGCACAATATTAGATAACCATTCAACATAGCTGGCTGTTCTAATAAAGCCTGCCTTGAGTAGTCTAAGAATCTCTTCCTTGACTTTCTAAATTACTTCTGGACTCATTCTTCTTGGTTTCTGCTTGTATGGCTTGAAATTAAGCTTCATAGGGAGTCTATGTTCCACTAATGACCTATCCAATCCTAGTAGTTCATTATAAGACCATGCAAAGCAATCTTTATATTTCTTTAGAACAACCAATAACTGGTTCCTGTCCAGATTATTCAAACAAGCACTTATATAGGTGGGCTGTTGCATAGAACCTTTCCATAAATTTACTTCTTCTAAGGGGTCTTGTGTCTGAGAACTTATTGAAGCTTCTTGCTTGGTTTCTTCTACCTTCGACGCAACCTTCTCGCCTTGTTCTGCTCCTAGGTTCTTTAGTTCAACATCTTTGCCCTCCTCCTCATAGACAAAGTTTGTCCATAAGGCATCCTCTTCCTGTATTTTCTGAACTTTTGTTTCAATGTCCAATGCACAGTATTTGCCAAGGGTCACAATTCTGACCTGTGGCTGCTTCTGTTTGCAGCCAATTATCATGGCTTCTCTCTCTTGCTCCTGTACTTTCTGGACTATTGCTTTTACATCCAATGTTGAGAATTTAATTAGAGCCAAGGACTTGGCTTCCTGTTCTTCATCTCTTTGCCTACAACCAAGCATCATTGTCATCCTTAATGACAATCTCTTCATCAGCACTCTCTTGGACCAAGTGCTTCAGGTGTGTCACTTCCTCATCAGCCGTCACTTCGGCTGAGCCATCAGATTTCCTCAGTATACTGAGTGGGGTGACCCCCTCAATATACAGTTTGGCCTCTACAAAGTCTGCATAGGCTATGAAGGGTTGAGGATCTACATCAATCTCCTTTGTCTCTCCATTGCCCAAAGCCATCATGATTTTCTGATGCAAAGAGGAAGACACACATTTGTTAGTGTGGATCCAGTCTCTCCCAAGTAAAGAATTATATTTAGCATTACTGTCGATTACGAAGAATGCTGTCATGCAGTCCCTGGTTCCCACACTCAAGTTAATGGGTAGAATCCCTTGAGCCATCTGTTTGTCTCAAAAAGCCGGAATGGTTGTCTTTGGTTGGGATCAACCTGGGATTCTTTTTCCCTAGTTTCTTCAAAGAAGATTTCGGTAGTAAGTTCACTGCTGCCCCATTGTCTATCAGGACACGGTTCAATTGTATCCCATCGAAAAAAGCCTTGATGTACAACGGCTTGACATGCTGTGTCATAGAATTCGAAGGATACTCAAAAGGATACGAGAGGTTAATGCTCACCTCTTTTTCACTCTCGTATTTAGTCTCTATTGAGGTAGCCATCCCAGGATCATCTTGTACCATACTTACTTGCGAGTCTTCACTAGAGACAGGAATAGGATCCATGTCTTGGTCATCTTGGTCCTCATTTCCAGCCTGGAACTCATGAGGCAGTATGTGTACCATATTGACTGATACTGGGGGAAATGAGCCAAACTGGATGGCTGGCTGTGCCTGTTTCCCCTCTTGGCTATCTTGCTCAGTTACTTCAGAAGCATCCTGCATGCTGCATTCTGGCACTTCACTGCTAACAGGTTCCTTCGAATGGTTTTCCTCGACTGGTTTTCCAACCAAAAATGTTTGCTCAGCCATGAAGGCTTCGAACATTTCTTCTTCCACCATTTCTTTCTTCTGGCTTATGCCAATCTCTTCTTCTGTTTCGCTACCACTCTCCATCAGAGCCTTCTCCAACCTTGTTAAGCTAGCCTTCTCTCTGGCTTTTAGTTCAGAATGAACCTTGGCCAACTGTTCTCTGCTGCAAACCACTTTGTTCTGTGGAATTGGCTTTGGAGCCTGGTCTGACTTTGGATTCTTCTTTCCTTCTGTCTTGACTAGTGAAGAACTCTCTCCACTTTTTTTCAGATCTTGCTGGTACTGAGTGTACCTGCGCTGAATCTTTCTCCTTTGTGATCTTGAAATAACTGGGACCATATCTGGTTCTTTTGTCTTTGGGTGTTTAAGCAATACCCAATTGTTCGGAGCCACCAAAGGAGGCTTGACCATCCTGCCTTGGATTCCAACATCTCTCTGGGCAGGCAGTTCCCTAGGTTTGTTTTGCATTACAAACCAGTCTGGGACTCCAAGTACCCATGAACTTGTTGACTCAGATATTGAACTGCTTTTTTCAACCTTTGAAGCCATCTTCGAAGCTGGCTGTGAAGGTAAGTGCTTGGCTCTGACCTCATGTTTTGAGCCTGATTCAGACCTTCGATGAAGGTAACCACTTTCTGTCCTGCGTGAGGCTGGTTTAGGAGGCCAATCCCTGGCTTTGATCCCATGAAATGAGCCTCTCTCCAGTCTTCTTTCAGAATGACTGCTCTCCATTCTGTAATAGTTAGGTGGCCTGGATTCATGTAAGGGCTTCTTGCCTTTAGCATGAATTATGTCCATTGCAGGCTCAACCACTGGTGGTCGCTGCCTATCACTAGTGGATCTGACCTTTTGTTTATGGCGTTGGTTGACTTAGGACGTCTCTGAACATCCCTGTAGTATTGCTTCCCATCAATTGGAAGCCCCTTCAACCACTTATAACTCAGTCTGCACCTGGGATACATCTTCTGCATTACAGCTGCTTCCAAGGAATCATCATCCAATGCTTCTTCATCAGAGTGTTCCTTCTGGCGTGAGAAACCTTGTCCAATAGCTGGTGAGTCTCTAGTGTCCTTCTTGGTAGTTGTCTGGTTGGCAATATGCATCTGCACATTGACCTCTTCTAACTCCTGCAGAGATAGATTCTGGAAGTTTGGTACAATCACATTAGCTGTGCTTTCTTCAACTTCTGGAAACGGATTACTGTCGATCCCCATGGCCTTTTCTGTTTTGGCTGGGAATTTCAAACTTCCTTTCCGAATTTGCTCTTGGATCCTGTCTCAAAAAACAATGCAGTTTTTAGTCGAGTGAGACCAAGAGTTATGCCATTTACAATATACTTTTCCTTTAAGTTCATCTGGAGATGGCAGTTTTACTCCTTTAGGTAACTTAAGGAAGTTAGCCGCAAGCAAATGATCAAAAATGTCATCTGCTTTGGTTAAATTGAAAGAGTACTTTCTGTGAAAGTCTTTCTTTTTAAACTGCTGGTCAATTGTTGTATCCTTATGAACTAATGCCTCACAGATCACAGGTTCTTTGCCCACAATCTCTGCTGCATCGATCTCATAATTTGGATCTCTATAATATGTCTTGTATGAGGCATTATTTCGATCTTGTTCCTTCTCTAGTAATGCTTCATATCGAGACACTTTATAGGTTAGTTCGACCAAATCTCTGAATTCAGTTGAGTCAAACTTCTTTCGAAGCCTGAATTCTAAGCCATTTTGAGCCAATCTTACGAATTCTAGCTCTGACAAGATGACTCTACATTTATTTCGAGCCCTTTTAAATTTGGCAATAAACTGAGTAGCCTTTTCTTCAGGCCTTTGACTCAATCTAGCCAAGTCTGCCATGGAAACCTCTGGCTCCGATTGGAAGAATTGGGCATGAAATGCCTCTTCCATTTGTTGCTAATTTTGAATGGAGCTAGGTGTAAGGTTAATGTACCATACAAATGCTCCCCCAGTTAGAGAATTTGGGAATAATCTCAGTTTCATATAGTCATGATTAGTAAATTCACCGCATTGAGCAACAAATCTAGCAATATCCTCTACTGTTGATTGATTTCCACTCTCATAGAAAAGGGTAAAATCTGGTATCCTGAAACCCCTTGGGTATTCATGTACCCTATCCACCCACTCTGGGTATGGCTTTCTATATACAGGAGTCTGGACCCCCCGAGCCATTGATCCACACATCTCCCTAACAATATCAGCAATTTGGTCAATAGGGACCATATTTTGTGCCTGTTGAACCACTACTGGAGGGACAAACACAGGGTTTGGTGGACAAACTTGTGCTTGTGGTCCTCTTGGTCCGTAAGGTGGTACATTTGGGACTGGTTGTCCCTGTGGTGCAGGTTGCTGTTGGGGGTATGGGTAACCCCTTTGGGCCTGACCCGCGAAGGGACCTGCGAAGGGTACTGGAACAGGTGTTGTGTCTCTGCCATTTGCAGGAAAACCCTCCAACCCCCCGGGTATAAATTCGAATAAGGGATTATTATATCCCCTAGTGCCAGGTATGGCTTCGAACATGGGATTCGTAACCATTCTTACGCCAGTTTCTTGTACTTGACCAGATCCACCAACTTGTGTGGCTTCATTGTTGAGTACTGAGGCATTTTGGCCTGCTATAGGCCTCGAAATGGGTTCACACCAAGACTGAGGTGATGGTCTTTCATAATTCTGATTACTAGTTTGACCATTAGAATGCCCATTAACTTGCATAGGCTGTTTATCTCTAGCCAATCTTTGTTGAGGGACATTAAAAACTTCCTCTGTGTGTCTCATGTTAGTTGGTTGGTGGTTATTCATTCGATCCAAAAAGGATGTTGCCTACCTTTCCATTGTATTCATTAATTGTTGTCCCATGGCATCTACTAGGCCATCCCATGGATTTGTTGGCTGAGTAGATGGAACAGTGGATGGTCCAATTCTTTGGTTTCATCCAATATTATGAACATATGGTTCTTGTCCAGAAGTACTGGTCTGTTCGACCATAGGTTTTGATAACATGGGAGTTTCCACAGGATGTGTTACCATATTATCCTCTGGATTAGGTATTTCTACCTCTCCTTCTACGCCTTCTTCCAAGCGCTCATTTTCTCCTTGTCGTCTTCGTCTAGCCATTTTAATTAGTCCCACTGGGCGTGCCAAAAATATATGTTGGCTTTTTGGCTTTCGAAGGGTATTTTTGTAAATCTTGGCGTGCGAGGATCAATCAGTCCTTACAGAAATTATAATTGCCAACCAATTATCAGACGATTGTGTTGTAGTTCTTTCAGCCTCAATGAAGAGGACTTTTACTGGTGGCTTGACTTAGGAGAAATTAAGAGAAATAACAGTTAATATGAAGAACAATCGAAGTATTTCATTAAAATGAACACTTACAATGATCCAAACTCAGCCTCGAAGAGGTTTACAGCAACAATCTACTTGAATCTACTTGAAACTACTCCTATGAAAGAAGTGCAGTACAGGTATTTAAAGTGTAGGAATGTAAAGAACGGGTATTTAAAGTGCAAGAAATGTAAAAATTGGAAAAGAAAATATGTAAAGTAAGACTGGTTTGTATGATTTGAGTCTGGGGGTTTTTTCTGGGGACCTCCTTGCTATTTATACTCCTCAAGGATGACCATCGAATTGCACTTCAAACCATCGAACTGCTCCTCCATGATTGCTGATCATGCTGCCTTAGAAGTAGTTCCACTACGCCATTTCTTGCGGTTGAACTTCCCTCTTGTATTTGAATTTGAATATGAGTAACCGTTGAAGCCATGTCACCTTGTATCTCTTTACTGATCCAGTGCTACTCAGATCACGTGAGAATCAATTTTCACTGCCACGTGTACGATCAGGATCGAAGACTTGAGTAGTCTCCCCATATTACCCTTGCTTTGCCACGTGTCGAACTGTAATTGGCTTTTACAAAATGTGTAGCCAACAGTGATTATGTATCAATTTTAAGCAGTAAACAACAATCCCAATCAAACAATCAAGACAAATTGACACAATGATTTTACGTGAAAAAACCACAATTGGATACCTCCAATTGTGATAAAAAATCACGGGCAATAACCACAAAACAATCCACTAAGAAGATATAAAGGAATTATACAGTTATACTCTCAATTACCTAGCAAATCCATGCCCGAATTGAACCAACCCCTATGTGCCTCTTCCAACCCCATCTTCACCTCGGAATTGTCTTGACGATGAGCCACTCTAGAATCCACCAAAGCTTCAGGCTCGAATTCTTCGGAATTCACCGAAGAACAACTCTATCTTTTGTGTAGAACAAACAAATAATCCTTTGATGTATACTCTTTAAATCATGAGTTGAATACTCAATCAAAACATCAAAGAAAACTAGCAAAATATCCCCAGATATAAACCTTAATATCCAAGAAGAAGATCTGGAGGAGTAATCCTAATTTTGGACTAAAACAAATACTTATAGAAATCTGGGACTGCGAAGCTTGCTCGAGCGAAGCTTCTTCGCTCGAGCGAGGAACCAAAAACGCGTGTTTTCCATAAGTGGCTTCACTCCAGCCATGCATGCTTCGCTCGAGCATACAATTATCTCTTTCAGGTTTATACACAGACTCAGCCTTCGCTCGAGCGAGAACTTCTTCGCTCGAGCGAGCAAGGGCGGACAGGAAACTTTGAATGCAATTTTGCATTTTGCTTTGAAGTATTGCCCTCGACCCCGTGGCGCTACCGAACTCCGTCAAAGGGCGCCGCTTGACCTCGTGGGAAACGCGACAATTAGCGAAGTGGCAATCTTAGCGAAGTGGCAATCTTGAAAGTATTAACATCACAAACTTCTCTGCAAGGCACAATACGGATTGGATTCGCATCTAAACACTCATAGCTACACTGAAATAAAAAGTGCGAAAATAAGTATAACTGAAAGGAGTTTTGTCAACAAAAAAAAAAAAAAAAAGATTCCTAATTATCTTTAGGCATTAACATCAAAAAAACATTAAACAATTCAATTAAATTTTAGTAATTCCAACAATATAGTATCAGTGCATCACCCATAACAACCATAATGCAATTCAAATTAAGGGGGGAAAAAGTTTACAAAGTTCATTTATTTATTAATGAGTTTATTTATTTATTTATTTGCTTATACGAAATTAATTTATGGTGTTTAGTTGCAATTGTAAATTATAATTTATTTGATTTTTCAGGTAATTTGGCCCAAAAAAGACAATGTATTTTTTTGAACTACATTATGTGGGTTTTTTTTTTTAGCATAATTGAAATCCTTAAATATGTATGAACAAATAAAGTGACATATATTTGTTTTAATTATAACTTTTGAGGACATTTTTGATATTTTTTGCAAAAAACAAAAAAAATGTGACAATTTATTCAGCCAAATAGGTTCAACTTTTTTCATAATCAAACACATTTACAACTTATTTTAAAGGAACTAATAATCTAAAATTTTATAAGTATAAAAGCCAACATATAAATGACATTGATATCAAATGGGGCCAAAACATGAGTATATTTAAAAAACAAAAAAACAAAAAAAATGTGTATTATAAAAATAGCCTAACAAGAGATTGAGCGAGAGCGAGAGGGAGAGAGAGAGTGAGTGAGATTCTCACTCATTGAGATTGAGCGACATTTGTCCAGACCAGAGAGATTGAGTGAGAGGGAGAGGGGGAGAGAGAGAGAGAGAGAGAGAGAGATGAACCTGATCGACGACGACGACTTGCTGCTGGTTGATAGAGACTCCTCATCTTCCTCCTCCTTTGCTGCTGCTGTTTGCTAGGGTTTGGTTCGATGATTTTGTTGTTTTATTTTACATTACTTATGTTATTTTACAGTTTGACTCCATTATAAGTTTTTAAAATTATTTTTTTGCCTTATTGTATTCCAAAAGTATCCCGACTGTATTCCTGAAGTATCGTCGCGTATCCCAAACATATCTGAAATTCAAAAAATTAAAAAAAAAATAGGATACTTCTTTGCCATATCTAATAGGTATCCCATCGTATCAGACGCGTATCCATATCCGATACGTATCTAATACGTGTACGGGGGCCGTTTCGGAGTATCCTTGCTTCATAGATTAGAGCTCTCAAACATTATTATTTATTTAGAGTCTGAAATCACCATCTCGTCAAGGCATACAGAAAAAAATTTAATCCAATGAGATAGGTCATTATAAAATAGGACATCAAAGTCTCAATTTTTTTTTTGGAGATGTGGATTGGAGTGTACTATTAGGCCCGTAGAATCCATTATGGGTCCCGTTTCGATGATCCAAGTTGTTCAATGTGTAAAACTTGTCAAGTAATTTATGCCTGCAAAAAACTAAGTTGATCAGATATCGGTAATCCCTTGATCGAAACACATTTTTGTTAACATTTTATTTTTAAAATCATATTTACCATTAAACAAAATGTGTTCTGATAAAGGGCCATCGATATCCGATCAGTATAATTTTTTTGCAGGCATAAAGTACTTGATGATTTCTACATATTGAATGGTTTGGATTATCGAAACGAGGTCTGTAATGACCCCAGCACCCAACAATATGCTCTTTTTTTTTTTTAATTTTATTTTTATATGGTCGGTTATGACAAAATTTATTGTTGATACAAAAAGATTCTCGTATTCAATTTTAAGAAAGAAAAGATTTTATTTTTTAAAAAGGATTTGATTACATTAATTGGTGTTGAGGAAAATGTTAGGACTTAAAATGTTTTATCAATATTTTTATTAAATGTTTCATATGGTTGTAAATCTCATATCATGTGGGTCTTATGTAAACCGCATATTCATATGAGACATTTAATAGAAATGTTAATAAAATATTTTGAGTTCCTATCATTACTCTATTATGAATTATAGCTGTTAGGACCTTTTGTTGTCAAATTCCATGGATCAAAACCAAGGTTGTAACAAGAGTTCTTTAAGAAGTTGGTTTCCTTCAAAAACAGGATTACTTTGGAGTTCTGCAAGAAGTTGCTTTTTTACTCACCAAATACCCCTTGATTCCTAGTGGTTTGACTTTCCTTAGTTGTGCTTAGATTCTCTTGTCGGAGGTCCAACTTTTATATCACTACTAAGATTTGAATCTTGTGTTTGTCGAACTCCAAGAGTCACACACACACCTTTATCATGGGATCTATGCTTTTCACATAATGCATCACTTTCTTTTATGAGGAATTTTCTAGAGGCTGTGCACATTTTGTTTTCAAGTAATTGTGCTTCTTGGATAATCTTGTGTATTTCAAGGTACAAATCTGAAATTCCTTACTTGCTCCATTATATTATTTTTTGTCGTTTTTCTTCTTGTTCACTGTTTTCAGCGTTTGTGGTTGTTTTTTAATGAGGGAGAGTTTGGTTCATCATTACCAGTGTTTGATGTATATTGATGGTACAGTAGTTTGGTTGATAGTACAGTATTTTTACTTTTGCTTATATTCTTCTTTGGTACAGTTAGATTGTTAGTATTTTGTTTATGGATTAATTTATATTTTGTTATTTAATATAGTTCCACATATTTTGGTTGGCTTGTGTGTGGTTATTTTATTTCAGGATAATTGTTCAAGAGCATGGATTTGAGTGTTGGTTCATAGTTGGTGGTGCTGCTTAAGAGATTTTGTTAGGAAATTTGTTTTAGATTGGTTTTATCCAGGATTTGACAAAGGGGGAGATTGTTAGGACCTTTTGTTGTCAAATTCCATGGATCAAAACCAAGGTTGTAACAAGAGTTCTTTAAGAAGTTGGTTTCCTTCAAAAACATGATTACTTTGGAGTTCTGCAAGAAGTTGGTTTTCTATAAGAAGTTGGTTTTCTTTCCCAACTAGGATTGTTTTGGTTTTCTATAAATAGTTGGGTTTCTCCCAAGTCTAGGCTATTCATTGATTCATTCATTGAATCTCTCCAGATCTTCTTTTTGTTTCTTAAAGGTTTATATCTGGGGATATTTTGTTATTTTTTCTTTGATGTTTTATTGAGTATTCAACTCATGGTTTAAAGAGAGTACATCAAAGGTTTGTTTGTTATACACAAAAGAGAGAGTTGTTCTTCAGTTGTGAATTCTGAAGAATTGAGCACAAGCTTTGGTGGAATCCGGAGTGGCTCATCAGAAAGACAATTCCGTGGTGAAGATGGGGTTGGAAGAGGCACATAGAGGTTGGTTCAATTAGGCGTTGTGGATTCGCTAGATAATTGAGAGTGATACCTGTGTAATTCCTTTAAATCTTCTTAGTGGATTGTCTTGTGGCAGTTGTCCGTGGTTTTTTGATCACAATTGGAAGGTGTCCAATTGTGGTTTTTCTATGTAAAATCTTTGTGTCTCTTTCTCTTGATTGTTTGATTGGGATTGTTATATTTTGCTTAAAATTGGTACATAATCACAAATCAACATCTAGGGTTTCTAGATTTTTCAATAGCGATACCCTATGGCCTATTTTGGGTGTAGAAAAAAGATTGAGGGTTCTAAAAGAAGAGTTCTAGAGAGTTTTACTTGTTTGGTTCTAGTTTTTAGAAAACAGTTTTCAAAAAATTCTACTTTTTTATTTATCGTATTTTAATGTTTTCAATGAATTTTTTTAATATTTTAAGAATTTTTTTTTAATTTTTAGACACACCTAACATAAATACACTTAAAAAGTATAATATTTGTGAAAAAAATATTTAAAAAATATGCTAAATACCAAAAAATATAAAAAAAATACGAAAATTTAGTACATTTTTGTATTTTTATGTATTTATTAATTTTTTAAAATATATTTTCATAAATATTTTACTATTTTAGATATATCTAAGTAAGGTGCATCTAAAAGAGTAAAAAAATTACTTAAAATTTTAAAAATATTCACTAAAAACAAAAAAATACGAAAAATAAAAAACTCAGTTTTTAGAAGACTAAATTTAGAAAATTGAAACCAAATACACTAGTGTGTGGATCCCACCATAATGTAATGTTTGTATCTTATTTTTATTTATTTATTTTTTAAATTGTCAAGTCATTAGAGCGCTGTTTAAAGCTTCCAAACTAGAGGGAAGCAGGATCAGGATGATCCTGTCAATAAATGGAGATTTTGATCCCAATCGTCCATCACTCCAAATAGAAGATCCAAGGGCTCAAAACAAGACAGGAGGGACATGAGTAAACAAATTGCACTTTGTATGTACCCAATTTTTTTTTTCAAATTTTATTTTAGTTTATCATATTTCAATTGTAATAATTTTAATTAAGTTTTAATATCATCATTTCATCAACTCTCGTTACAAAAACTTACAAAAAAACCATATTTACCTGTCACATTTTATTTAAATTTTAGCCTTTAAAAGTCTCTCAATTTCACTTAGATTTTGTTTACTACATTAAAATTGACTACTAAAATACTAGTGTTTAAAATTTAGACAAAATTAGTTAGTAGAGATCTATTAACTAATACATTAACTACTTTGCCTTGAATTTGAATAAAGCTTTTTACTTTCTAAATTTTATTTAAATTTTACTTTGGTCCTTGAAATTTTAAATTCAATTATAGGACTAATTTTTGTCCAATTTAATGAAATTTATTGACTTATCACTACAAGGAAAATACATTTTAGTAATACCATACTAGTGGTATGTTTTTAAAAAATGTCACAAAAAGAATAATTGGTGGCATGTTTTAGAAAAATGTCACAGAGCCACAAACATATAAGGCTCTAGTGGCATTTCAATAAAAACAAGTGTCACTTCACTACAACAAAAATGTGATTTAATAGCATTAACTTATGACATTTTACAAAAGAATGGCACAAGAAATTATTTTAATGACATTTATCAAAAGATGCTACTAAACTTTAGTAGTAATGACATTTTTTTAAAATGTCACTAATATAGATGCAAGTTACTTTTTTTGGCATTAAGTGAAAAGTGTCATAAACAAATATTTTATGGCATTTTGAGAAATGTCACTAAACCAAAAAATTTCCAAGCTATCTAATGTGATTTTTTGAAAAAACAAAAAATGTCAATATACTTCCAAATTTTTTTAAAATGCACAAAATAAATATAAAAATAAATTGAACTCAATATAACATGCTATGAATTGGACCAATTTGAGAAAAAATAAAAAATTCAAGGTTAAAATCGATTCAATTGAAATTACAAAAACTAAAATAATACAATAGCCAAAATAGAGGGACTAATAGTGTAATTTGCCCTAATTGTTAGCCTTTTTTTAATGACAAATATGTATATAAGTGACATATGTCATTCTTTTAGAGGCAAAAATATAAATTTGTTTAACTCGATGAGTTAATCTGAACAAATTCAGTGATCATTTTTTGTCAAAAATACTAATGGTATTATTAATTGAACCAAATTGACACAAAATTAAAAATTAAAATTGATCTAATTAAAAATATAAAGATAAAAAATAATATTTATTCATTTATTTAAAAGAACAAATTTATTTATAAACAAATAAATAAATTTTTGGTACACTACTTGTAGTGACCCTAATTTTTCTTAAGTCATTATCTATTATTATTATTACTTTATTTTTTTTGACTTTATTAATTGCGTGGGTACATGAGAATTTAATGTGATATTTAATTATATATAATTAATATGAATATTTATATATATATTTAAATTATATAGCATATTTATATATGTTATATTTATATAATAAAATATAATATAATAGTTTTTAGGTGAGGCAAAGAAAAGAAAGAAGAAGAAAAAAAAAAAAAAAACCAAAACAAAAAAGAGGGGGTTGTGCCTGTGTGCGGCGGAGATAAAGTCAAGAGAAAGAGAGAGACAGGGGAGTTCAGAGAAAGAGGAGAGGAAACAAGAAAGGGTTAGTGTCACGACCCCAACCTGCCCCTAGTAGGCTGGGTGCCGAGATGGCCAGTAATCCGTAATTACCAAAGGCCGGCTTACAAAATTTCACACACATCAGAGTAATCATAGGGGCTCACATATGCGGAAGCGAATAAACTAAATACAAATGGTCCTTGAGAGTCAGGCATAGATCAAATGTAAATGCATACATAATGAATCGCACCTCGGCGGATAACAAAACAAATACAAGTTACATCTCGATCAAAAGGCTTCTCGGTGACATATACAAATACAATGATTCTGAGCAAAGAAGCATGATTTTCAAGAATCAAGTAACACATATGCCGAGGTAATCACAAAAGCAGCCGATGTAAGCAAGTCAAGTCGGCATAACAAAATCCCAAAACAAAATTTGTACAAATACTTCTAGGCGTCGCCGTCACGCTCATCACCTACATATATATAGAGAGGGGTGAGCTTGGAAACTCGATGAATGGTACTAAAAATAAAGGTTTGCATGAATAATAGCGAGTCTGCCAAAACAAAGCATATCAAAACCATTCAAACAATAGCCGAGGTTCTGCCAAGCAAAGAATATCAAGTCATGCGTAACAAGAGATGAACCGTATTCATCTGTCAAATCCTACCAGACAAAGCAATACAAAGATTAAACAAGTAGTAGCCGAGGTTCCTTCCAAAGCAAAACAAATCAAGTTGTATCGAATCAAGTGATGAACCGGATTCATCCAACAAGCCTTACAAGTCAAAACATTTGCTGAGATAGCACAAGTAGTAGCCGAGGTAATCTCCAAGACAACACATATCAAGCTTATACGACTTAGGCCCGTAGCCCTTTTTCACCGGTTTGTGACTTAGGCGTAGCCTTTTTTCACCAAGTGGTGCTACAAAAGTTTAAAGTCCTCTAGCACAAGGGACTTGTGTTACTTAGGCCCAGAGTCTGCTTTAACATTTATCTTAGCAAGATAGGACCGTATCCTCTTAACAAGAAGTACTGCGAAAGTTTAGAGTCCTCCAGCACAAGGGACTTTCCAAAGAAAGGACCGTATCCTTTTTAACAAGATGGTATCATGAAGTTTAGAGTCCTCCAAGACAAGGGACTTTCCAAAGAAAGGACCGTATCCTTTAACAAGATGGTATCTAAAGTTTAGAGTCCTCCAAGACAAGGGACTTTCCAAAGATACCGAAACAACGCTCAACCCATTTCAAGGACATCATCAAGACGAAGTTCATACTTACCTTTTCATCTAGTGTGCTAAAGTTTAGAGTCCTCCAAAGACAGGGACTTTCAAGAATACCATCAAAACAAGCTCATATACAAAACATCAAAATAGGCTAATCATTCATGCTTAGCAATTACTTTTACCAAAGTTTAAACAAGCAAGATTTATCAAAAGCTTTATAACATAGCTTTATTAAAAGCACCACTCACCTCGGTCTTCAGGTGTAGGCTCAAGCAAAGATCAAAGTCCTACAATCACATAGCAAACCATACTCTCAAAACGAGCTTCACATACATGCAAGGAATCAAAACATTATTTCCCATCACAGGGAAGTGCACTGGGTACCATCTAGGTCTAGCCGAGGTCCTACACCTCCCGCCGAGGTGTGGACTCGAAAGCCAAAACAAGGCGGTTAGGAAAACCCGAGTTTCCTTTCAAAGGACACGAAGAACAAGATCATGCATGCTGAAATCAAACTCACATATACGAAATCTGGGGTTTTCAAGCTAAGAGTTCAAAAACGTGGACTTAGGTACTCATTCGAGAAAATTATGCAAGAACAAACACAAAACATGATTCTTGTTCCAAACTTTGGATCAAAACAAGGTTCTCCTTTAAGAACACAAGAACAACATTTTTCTTTCAAAACCAAGTTCAAATCAATGCATGACATGCAAAACAGATCCAATCATGCAATGCATCAAGATGATCAATAGGAACAATCGATGTAGAACAAGAATCTAACCTCAAAAGCGAAATCCAACGGTTCGATCTTCCACGATCAAGCTCGAGCTCAACTCTCACACTAAAATTCTAACTCTAAGTTCTAGAGCTTCTCTCTAAACAAGACAAAGATTTGAGACCAAATCATAATCAAAAGTTACACAATGATGTATTATAGGCACTGCTGGTGTCATAGCCTTCAAATCGGACACGTGGCATCACCGGATTGGTGCGATTAAGAAGGTGATGCTAGACAAGACAAGTCTCGACAAAGCGTACACAACACGCTTGGCGGCTAAGCACGTCGGCGAGAATGACCTCGGCCAAAGACAAGACTTCGCAACAGTCAACAAAGACAAAGGTTAGGGACGACACTTGACTAAGCTGCCACACCTTGGCACGGGTGTACCACATCTCGGCCTAGGCCATACCGCCAAGGACAAAGATTACAAGCACAAAACATCACGGCCTCGGCGATACACACTTCGCCCAAAGGTAACATCTCGGCAAACATGCCGGTGAAGATGGAGGTCGGCTAAGGTTCCAAAACTGCTCAAAACGCAAAGGCTCAAAGGCAAACTATGCTGAGTTGACCTCGGCTACACTCCAAACAAAACACGAATTCCAACAACTTACAATAAGACAAAGCAAAACAAGGCAAGTATCAAGATTTCAAACTTGACAATTCAAGATCATACAAAATACATGCAAGCAAGACTGATTCAAAGTGAGGGTTGTTACATCCTACCCCCCTTAAGGAAGTTTGGACCCCAAACTTACAATACCTTGGTCCAAGAATAACTCTGGATGTCGAATTCTCATTTCCTCTTCCATTTCCCATGTGGCCTTGCCATAGTGCTCTTTCCATTCCACCTTTACCATTGGTATCGACTTGTTTCTCAATTGCTTAACTTGTCCGTCACAATAGACGCCGCTTCTCTTCATAGCCCAAATTCTCATTAACTTCGATTCCGAATGCTTAATTACATGCAAGGATCCCGAATATACTTCCTTAACATCGAAACATGAAACACGTTATGGACTTGGCTCAATTTCGTGGCAAAGCAAGTCAGAGCAACAGCGGAGTTAACCTTGTCAAGGACTTCAAATGGACCAATATAACGGGTGCTAACTTACCTCTCTTCCCAAATCTGAAACCCTTTCATTGGTGAAACCTTTAGGAATACGTGATCCCCAACTTCAATTCTAGCTCATTTCTTCTCCGTCGGCATAACTCTTTGTCGGCTCTGGCGCTTTTAATTCTCTCAATAATAAGTTTAATCTTCTCTGTTGTTACTTGAATGAGTTCGGGACCAAGCAGAGCCTTATCTCCAACTTCGTCCAACATATCGGCGATCTGCATTTTCTTCCATATAGAGCTTCATACGGCGCCATACCAATACTCGTGATAACTGTTGTTGTGCGAATTCCACTAATGGCAAATGCATTCCCCAATTTCCTTGGAAATCCAATACACGAGTCTAAGCATATCTTCAAGTGTCTCAATCGTTCTTTCTGTTTGCCCGTCATGCAGGGGATGAAAAGTCAGACTAAATCTCGGTTCGGCTCCAAAGGCCCTCTCAGAGACTCTCGCCAAAACTGAAACAAATTTAGGATCTCTGTCCGACACTATTGACATCGGCACTCCATGAAGTCTAACAATCTCATTCACATAAAGTAGGGCAAGTTGATCGTTAAAAGTAGTCTTAACAGCAAAAAGTGTCTTGACTTGGTTAGTCTATCTACCACAACCCAAATCGAATCCATACCTTCGTGTTCTCGGCGGTCCGGTCACAAAATCCATAGAGATGTGTTCCCACTTCCACTCGGGATCGGCAAGGTTGTAGAAGTCCTGCCGGTCTCGATGTTCTGCTTACTTCGGCAATGCAAACACCGGGACACAAATTCGGCTATCTCTCTTTTCATGTTCGCCACCAAAACATCTGCTTTCACATCATGGTACATCTTGGTATTTCTGGATGAACAAAGAACTTGGAATTATGGGCTTCAGAAAATCTTCCTTTTCACGGGACATCGGCCACACAATTTCCTTCAAACTTAAGCACTTGGTTTTCAAAGGTGTACCCGGATCTCGGCTTGGTAACAATCTCATCGGCTACTTTTCCGAAGAATTCATCCTCCATTTGTCTTGCCTTTACTTCTTCAACAATGGTTGGTTACGCGAAATCAATGTTAGGCATGCCAAATTTCCAACGATTTTACGTCAGAGCGTCGGCCACGCTGTTGGCTTTCCACAGGTGATATTGAATCTGCATATCGTAGTCCTTCAACAACTCGAGCCATCTTCTTTGTCTCAAGTTCAATTCATACGAGTGAATAGATACTTCAAGCTCGATGATCTGTAAAAACTCGACAAGAAGCTCCATACAAGTAATGACGCCAAATCTTCAAAGCAAATACCACGGTACGCTAGCTCCAAGTCATGGGTAGGATAGTTCTTCTCATGTGGCTTCAATTGACGAGATGCATATGCTATAACCTTACCTCCTTGCATTAATACACAACCCAAACCCTTATGCGACGCATCATCAGAAACATGAAACTCCTCATTACGATGGAAGTACCAAGATCTTGGTCAGTAACCAACCTCGTCTTTAGTTCTGAAAAGTCAACTCGATCTTCACCATTTATACGGTGCTCTTCCTAGTCAATTGTGTCAATGGAGTTGCAATCTGGAGAAATCTTTCACGAACTTCTGTAGTAACTGCCAAACCCGAAAACTTGAACCTCGGACACATTGGTCGGCCTCGGCCAATTTACCACGGCTTCTATTTTGCTCGGATCAATGAAATACCTTCTTCATTTATTACATGACCCGAAATGAAATAGTAGAAAGCCAAAACTCACACTTGTTAAATTTAGCATACAGCTTCCGGTCTCTCAATATCTCGCAAAGAAATTCTCAAATGGTTTTCATGTTCAACTTCACTCTTGGAATAAATCAATATATCATCGATGAAGCGACCACAAACTCATCTAAGTGGGGCTTGAAGACTCTGTTCATTAAATCCATAAATGCAAAGGGGCATTGGTCAATCCGAAAGGCATCACTAAAAATTCGTAGTGGCCATATCTAGTCCGAAGCGGTCTTCTCAACATCCTCGCCTTAACCTTAAGTCGATGGTAGCCCGACCTAAGGTCAATCTTGGAAAAGACTCGTGCTCCTTGTAACCGATCAAGTAAATCATCAATCCTAGGTAATGGGTACTTATTCTTAATGGTGACCTTATTGAGTTCTCTATAATCAATACAAAGGCGAAGTGTGCCATCCTTCTTCTTAACAAATAACACAGGTGCTCCCCATGGTGATGTGCTCGGCCGATAAATCCCTTGTCCAACAACTCTTGCAATTGTAGTTTCAATTCTCTAAGTTCGGTCAGCCATTCTATATGGTGTTTTGGAGATCGGGTGTTCGATATAACATCAACAAGAAACCCTATTTCTCTATCGACCAAGTGGCCAGTAAATCATTAGGAAAGACGCTTCGGCGAACTCATTAACAAGCGGGATGTCGGCTAAACTAACATTTCCATCCCGATCTTTCAATATACTACACAAATAACCCTTCTGACCTTTTTGGATCAACTTACGTGCCTTCATGGATGAGATTAAGTAAGGTGGGGAATTACTCCTTTACCTTGAAAAATAACTTCGCTAGGTTTGGGGGTTTCAATGTGACACTCTTCAAACACAATCAATGAGTGCGTGGTTTGCTACTAACCAATCCATTCCCAATATAACATCGAATTGATCTATATTCAAGGGCATTAAATCAACTAGCGCTCAACATGCTCAATAACAACAACACATGCTCTATAAATGGATGCAACAATCATGGATCTCCTGCACAGTAGACACAGATAGCACATAATCAAGAGATTCTAATTTCCTATTAATCTTCTCGGCAAACTTAGTAGAAACAAACGAAAAGCGTAGAGTCTTAATCAACTAACACATAAGCATTTCGGGAGCAAATTAGAAGTATACTGACACCACCGCCTCGATTCGAGTATCCCCGGCACTAGTGCAAACACTACTGTCTCATCTGTCCTTTCCCAAAGATTATTCTTGTGAACCGTGCACTGAGGTATTCTCACTTCTTCTTTGGTTTCACCTTTGTCTTAGGACAATCTCACAAAATGACCCATTTCTCCACATTCATAGCAAGCTCGGATGTCCGACGACAAACCCCAAAATGTTGCTTCCCACAATCTGAACATGTCGGCTTAGTATTACCTTCCTGCTTTGGATAACCAGCACTGCCCTTGTTCATCTTCTTATTGGTGTTCAACTGGGTTCGGCGAGTGTCATAGTTCGCCTCTTCACGATTCTCTCCGAGGATTCGATACTGTTCAAGTTAGTTTCGGCCAAAACGGCTTTGTTCAGCACTTCGGCATAGGTCGGCATATCGAGCAGGCTAACCCGGTCTTGAATCGGTCCGCGAAGCCCACTTTCAAACTTCCTAGCCTTCATGTATTCATCGTTGATCATGTGAGGTACAAACCTTACCAATTCAGTAAAAGCGCGATCATATTCTGCTACTGTTCGGCTGCCCTGTGTCAAGGTCTGAAATTCGGTAGCCTTGCGATTCCGAACACTGAGGGGAAAATGCTTCTTGTAAAATAGTTCCAAAAACCTTGCCCGAGGTTAAACCAGGTTAGTTTCTCTGGTCATCATCCACCATCTCCGCATCGTCGTCGGTGGTGAATGCATTAAAGTCACCTTCTCGAACATCGGTCTTTGGGAAAATCTCAAACAGTTTCTCCATTTCCAAAACCCATGCCTCGCCTTCATTGGCTCAATACCTCCGTAAAACCTTGGTGGTCTCATCTTCTTGAACTCCCCGATCAAAGCTATTGTGCCATCTCCATATAAGGTGGTTGTAGAGGAACCGTGGCGTTGGGGGAGGTGGAGGAGGGACTACATTTCGCCATTAAATGCCGCCGCTCGGGTCGATGTAGCACTAGCGTCTTCTTTGTCTTATTTGCCTTAACTCACGGGTCAATCCTTCCATTAACCTTTCCATTCTGTCCAACTGTCTTGGTGATCTCGGGCAAGTGGAGGTCTACCTCTCCTCATGATACTATGAGTATACAAAGTGTGACTTTAAAGCAAGTAAACAAATAACTCCGCAGCAAGTAACAATTAAGCAAGTCAAGACAATGCACACCTTGTTCAAATAGCAAGCAATATGATGCAACCCTAGCATCTTTCTAAATGGAATCCTATGCTCTTTAGGACTCGAGTGTGTGAATCAACGACTATGAGGAACTTGTGCTCGATACCACTCTGTCACGACCCCGCCTTTAGTAGGTTTGGTGTCGAGATGGCCAAGAATCCGTAATTACCAAAGGCCGCTTACAAAATTTCACACACATCGAGTAATCATAGGGGCTCACATATGCGAAGCGAATAAACTAAATACAAATGGTCCTTGAGAGCTGTGCATAGATCAAATGTAAATGCATACATAGTAATCGCACCTCGGCGGATAACAAAACAAATACAAGTTACATCTCGATCAAAAGGCTTCTCACCGACATATACAAATACAATGATTACGAGCAAAGAAGCATGATTTTCAAGAATCTGAAGTAACACATATGCCGAGGTAATCACAAAGCAACCGATGTAAGCAAGTCAAGTCGGCATAACAAAAATCCCAAAACAAAAGCTGTACAAATACTTCTAGGCGTCGCCGTCTCCGCTCATCACCTACATATATATAGAGAGGGGTGAGCTTGGAAACTCGATGAATGGTACTAAAAATAAAGGTTTGCATGAATAATAGCCGAGTCCTTAAAACAAAGCATATCAAAACCATTCAAACAATAGCCGAGGTTCCTGCCAAGCAAAGAATATCAAGTCGCTGCAACAAGAGATGAACCGTATTCATCACAAATCCTACCGCACAAAGCAATACAAAGATTAAACAAGTAGTAGCCGAGGTTCCTTCCAAAGCAAAACATATCAAGTTGTATCGAATCAAGTGATGAACACTATTCATCCAGCAAGTCTTACAGGTCAAACGATTTGCCGAGATAGCACAAGTAGTAGCCGAGGTAATCTTCAAGACAACACATATCAAGCTTATATGACTTAGGCCCGTAGCCCTTTTTTCACGAAGTTTGTGACTTAGGCCCGTAGCCCTTTTTCACCAAGTGGTGCTACAAAAGTTTAAAGTCCTCTAGCACAAGGGACTTGTGTTACTTAGGCCCGTGAGTCTGCTTTAACATTTATCTTAGCAAGATAGGACCGTATCCTCTTAACAAGAAGTATCTGCGAAAGTTTAGAGTCCTCCAAAGACAAGGGACTTTCCAAAGAAAGGACCGTATCCTTTTTAACAAGATGGTATCACGAAGTTTAGAGTCCTCCAAGACAAGGGACTTTCCAAAGAAAGGACCGTATCCTTTTAACAAGATGGTATCAAAAGTTTAGAGTCCTCCAAAGCAAGGGACTTTCCAAAGATACCAAACAACGCTCAACCCATTTCAAGGACATCATCAAGACGAAGTTCATACTTACCTTTTCATCTAGTCTTTGCTAAAGTTTAGAGTCCTTCAAAGACAGGGACTTTCAAGAATACCATCAAAACAAGCTCATATACAAAACATCAAAATAGGCTAATCATTCATGCTTAGCAATTACTTTTACCAAAGCGAAACAAGCAAGATTTATCAAAAGCTTTATAACATAGCTTTATTAAAAGCACCACTCACCTCGGTCTTCAGGTGTAGGCTCAAGCAAAGATCAAAGTCCTACAATCACATAGCAAACCATACTCTCAAAACGAGCTTCACATACATGCAAGGAATCAAAACATTATTTCCCATCACAGGGAAGTGCACTGGGTACCATCTAGGTCTAGCCGAGGTCCTACACCTCCCCGCCGAGGTGTGGACTCGAAAGCCAAAACAAGGCGAAGTTAGGAAAAACCTGAGTTTCCTTTCAAAGGACACGAAGAACAAGATCATGCATGCTGAAATCAAACTCACATATACGAAATCTGGGGTTTTCAAGCTAAGAGTTCAAAAACGTGGACTTAGGTACTCATTCGAGAAAATTATGCAAGAACAAACACAAAACATGATTCTTGTTCCAAACTTTCGGATCAAAACAAGGTTCTCCTTTAAGAACACAAGAACAACATTTTTCTCTTTCAAAACCAAGTTCAAATCAATGCATGACATGCAAAACAGATCCAATCATGCAATGCATCAAGATGATCAATAGGAACAATCGATGTAGAACAAGAATCTAACCTCAAAACTGAAATCCAACGGTTCGATCTTCCACGATCAAGCTCGGAGCTCAACTCTCACACTAAAATTCTAACTCTAAGTTCTAGAGCTTCTCTCTCTAAACAAGACAAAGATTTGAGACCAAATCATAATCAAAAGTTACACAATGATGTATTATAGGCCTGTCGGCTGTCATAGCCTTCAGCTCGGACACGTGGCATCACCGGATTGGTGCAGTTAAGAAGGTGACTGCTAGACAAGACAAGTCTCTGACAAAGCGTACACAACACGCTTGGCGGCTAAGCACGTCGGCGAGAAATGACCTCGGCCAAAGACAAGACTTCGGCAACAGGTCAACAAAGACAAAGGTTAGGGAGGACGACACTTGACTAAGCTGTGCCACACCTTGGCCTGGGTGTACCACATCTCGGCCTAGGCCATACCTGCCCAAGGACAAAGATTACAAGCACAAAACATCACGGCCTCGGCGATACACACTTCGGCCCAAAAGGTAACATCTCGGCAAACATGCCGGGGTGAAGATGGAGGTCGGCTAAGGTTCCAAATCTGCTCAAAACGCAAAGGCTCAAAGGCAAACTATGCTGAGTTGACCTCGGCTACACTCCAAACAAAACACGAATTCCAACAACTTACAATAAGACAAAGCAAAACAAGGCAAGTATCAAGATTTCAAACTTGACAATTCAAGATCATACAAAATACATGCAAGCAAGACTGATTCAAAGTGAGGGTTGTTACAGTTAGGGTTTTATTTTGGTAGTTTCATTAATTCTTTAAGTATTTCTTGATCTTTAAAAAAATAATTATGAGTGCAAAACCCACTTTCCACTACTAAAAAAATTATTTTTTGCGACCGCTACAAACCGTCGCAAATAATAGAAATACAGTCGAAAAAAGCCTTTTGCAACGGCCCATGTGATAGCAAATGGGGGTGGCAAATATTTTTTGTGACCACAAAACAACAGTTGCAAACTATTTGCGATTGCCTAGCCTACTTATGGCGACTGATGTTTTTCCGTCGCAAAAAGCAAAAAATGTCTACAATGTATTAGCGACCATCTTGTTACCGTCACAAATAATTCCCAATGATATTTTATAAACAATACAATAATAGATTTCTAGCTGTGAATATTTTGAGAAAAATCTACCAAATAAGATCCTGCTAAAAACAATAGCACCAAACCATTTATTTGAGACAAATTTGGCAAAACCATTTTTTAGTCTTAAACTCTAAAAAATGTTATAAAAGCTGCAATTCCTTGTAAAATTACATAATCCAACAAGCTAGCTAAAGCAAGGACAAGTGTCAAATCTTAACACAGTACACGTGGAATGCAAGAATCTCAAGGTGGTAAATCCAAAAATGCCTGCGGAATGTAGACATAAATAAAAATAAGATAAATCCGAATAATTCAAAGAGTGCATCTTGCATAAAAATAGAATGTACCTCATTTTCTGTTTTAGCAGTTCTCTTTATCTCTGCAACAAGCTTCTTTTCCTATATCAACAAATAATTTATAATTAGATCAAACATCAAAAACTTACAACAGGAACACAAAACTCTTTAACATACTTCCAATTGTAAGTCTCCTCAATTTGGATGACAATTAGGTCTAGGAATGTCAACCCATTACGAACTTCAATCACTGATTTGTATCACAAAAAGGCATCAAATTCATTAGGTATTACATCAAACAATCAAAGAGTATAATGTATCAAAAAATTGCATACATTTGATAATAACCACAAATGAGAAAGAAAAAAAAATTGAAAATTGGCGCCAAAAGAGGGATGGGGTTACCAAGACATAGTTGTGACTATTAATTAGTTCGAATGATAATTTTTTCCTTTCCAATCCAAGTCACATGTTTCAATAATATTTATCCATAGATCATATTATTCACTATTATTGAATGAATTTTATACACAATTATCATCTATGTACTTCAAGGTGAAGAGTTCGGGTACCAAAAGTCGGAGTTAGACTCTTCTACATTGAATCATTGCATTTTATTGAAAGTAACACATCCAAATGGGTGCCAAAGGGAAAAAGTTTAAAAATAAAAAATAAAACCATTGCAAATCTAGGGAAAAAATAAAATCATTTTCTATCTAAAATTGATCATCAGAAATATAGAGATACCTATGTTAGCAACAAGCCAATATATGATAAGATGAATAAGCATTCATAATATCTTACATAAGTAATCACAATTAGTAGGTAGTCAAATATGTTAACTCCAATAGTAAATGTGTGAGTGAATTTCCGATCACACTGCCCTCCTTAGTGATTCAGCAGAAGAACACAGGCAGAGTAGACGGCTCCTTGTAACCTGCACAGAAGGAAAAGACTCCGGCGGTGGTTTCGACCACCCGGGGGTACTCCGACGATCAAGTCAGTATATCTCTCAAAGATAAATCAAGTGCTAAACTCACAAGCTTGAGTGTAAACAACGTACCTTAGACCCATGGGGGTGCCTCTCTTTTATAGCCAATCCAATCCTAGTCCCAACAGGAACCCGGTCCTAATGGACTTAGGACTCCTGCTAATCTAGGACTCTCAGTGGAATTAAGACATACTCCCTAAGAGTTTATCTTTACCCCAAATCAAGTCTTCCCCAACCTTGGACTCTTGTCCACATCCGTTTGAGCTTCCTCTTCATTCTAGGACTCTTGTCCTTTATCCGCTTATCTCGGATTCGATATCTTCGAGGTATCCTCGCCCAGCCGAGATAACCTCGGACAACTACCATAACACGGGGAACTCTACGACACTTCGTGTCACCTCCACGTGTTGGTACTCAGAAAATATATCCCCACAACTGCCCCCTAGGTTCTATTACCTCGGCATTCTGAGGTGATGGAACCTATCTTCGAATTTTATCTCGCACATCGGCCTAAGAACTTTTTAGCCGAGATCATTCATTCCAGGACGGCATGTCCTCTTCAGATTCAAATCAACTTCCTTACGTGTATGAGCTGTCATACACCAATCTTCAACCATTCTGAGGACGCGTTTCATTCTTACTGGTCCGTGCGTTGACGCCGCTTACAAGCCGTTTTTTTTCTGCACTGCCTTCGGGCGATGCAAGCACTTAGGCGTCATTATTGCGCTTTTGTCAGCCGCTTCACTTTTGACAAAAACGTTTGTCTCTCTCTCCTTCGCTTCACTTCTGCATTTTGAAATTCTTGTTCTCTCTCTCTCTGGCTTTTTTCCTTCGAATCCTCCATTGCCCCAAGCTCAAGCTCGCATTAGGTCCGCCTTTGCCATTTCGGAGCTCTGTCATTGTCGCCTAAGTCACTCGACCTCGGCAGACTCATCTCGCTTCATCCTTTCTCGTAAGCCCTCGCCTTCTTTTCCATTTCTTTGATCGTTATTGGTTTTTCTCGCTTCTAATGTTCTGTTTGTCATGTAATTTTTGAATCATTTCTTGATTTTGCATCTGAATACTTGCACCATCTCACTTCTGTTTTTGGTCTTCCACTTTCTTGTATTCCTGAATCTGAAACTTCTTTTGCTTTCCTGTTTTCCAGATTTTCTGCCTTCCATTCTCATTTATTCGTAGATTTAAGTTTGGGATTTGTTGTAGAACCATCAATCTCTAGGAAAGAACTGAAACAATCAGAACTTAGGTTTTAGCCGAGGTCCTTAAAATCCTTAAGAATACTCTGTTTCTGTAGCCAAACACTTATAAAGACCATGGGTGTGTGGAAACATAGGGTGGATACCCCCACAAAACTAGAACACTTTAGGCAAGAATTCTCCATTCCAGATGACGTCCAACTCAGACTAGCTGGGGAGGAGGACTCCATTATGCCTGATGGCGATAAAATGCCTTTCCCTGTAGTTGCCTTCGTCCAGTGTGGACTTAGGTTCCCTCTTGATATCCTCTTCCGCGAGGTCCTTAACTACTACAGCCTCAACCCCATGCAACTTACCATAAATGCCTATAGAACCCTTATCGGAATAATAGCTTTAGCTCGGCAAGAGGGTGTTAGAATCACTCTTGCCGATATCCAGTATTGTTACACCATGAGTGCCCTTAACCTTAAGGAGAAAGGTTTTGTATACTACCTCAAGCCGAGGTCTACCGAATATAAGATTGTAGCCGAGCTCCCAGACTCCAACAAAGGGGCTCTTGAGGATTATCTTATTGTCACTGGGAACTGGGAATTTGGCCCAGGTGAAGAAGTCCACCTTTTCCCTCTCCCACTTAACAAGAAAGGAGGGCAAGGGTAAGAGCCCATCTCGAACTACTTAACTTCTGCTTTTTCTTCAATTTTCCAAAATATTTTATCTGCTTTCATGTTTTGTTCTGCTTTTGCAGACGTCACGACCTCCCAAGGACTTTCGCTACCCTACTTCCTCAGTTCGAATCAAAAAGCTCTTGGACCTCCCTCTTGAGAAACGCAAGGCCCCTTTGGTGCTGAACTTCATCCCCACATATACTTCAAAGTTGCCCGACGTTCCAAGACAGGGGAAGAGGAGCACCTCCTCATCAACTGCCTCCATCAACAAGTTGCTTCCACGCCCGAACCCAAGAAAAGAAGCGCCGACGCAGACTCGCAAAAACAAATTAAATGGAAAATCGAAGAAAACGGTGCTCAATCTCTTGGCCGACCTGCCAGATGACATGGAGGATGAGCCAGCTCAAACTATGCCCCCACCAAAACCGAAGAGAACCAAGAAGGCCCAACCGAAGGCTAAGGCTGCTGAAGCTGATGCCGAGGCCGAAGATGCCCTGCCAATCTCCCAGCTAGCGGAGAGCAGGAAGACTACCTATGCTCCTGTGAAGAGGTCGGCTGAGACGCAGCCCTCTGGATCTGGTCCACCGAAAAAGCAAAAGCCTTCAACCTCGGGATCCAGGGTTCCCAAAGTTCCCTGGGAGCCCAAAATTACACTTGAGGACAGGCCAGTTTATGCCAATGAAAGCGCCTCTGACGTTAACGCCGGCGTGGCACTCAGCATGGCTGTTCTCATCGAAGGTGATCTTGAGAGAAACTCCAAGATCAGTGAATACGAGAACTATGCCCTCATGTTGCAACGTTCTGTCCAAGTAAGCCTTCAGAACTTTGAAGATCTTGTTTTATCTTCATACTTGTAAAACATCATTTTCACTCAGAATAACCTTTGTCTTTATGAACTGTCGGCCGCTCAACATGCCCACGCCTTTCTCAGAAGGCATTTGAAACAAGGAGGAGCTCTGAATTAAAGAAGGAGTTCGCCGACCTTCAAAAGACCCAAAAAAGAGATCAACTAAGGCTGGAAAAACTGGAAGAGCAGGCCGAGGCGGCCACAAAGGCCCAATCACTTGCTCTTCAAAGGCCGAGGCGGCCAGAACGCTAAGGAAGTTGCCGGCCGAGAAAAAGGAAGCCGAGGCTAAGAAGGCCGAGGCCGAGAAAGAGCTTAGGGATGCTCTGGCCACAAAAAAGGCTGAAATCGGTCGCTACAACCAAGGCATGGCAGACGTTGTCAAGACTACAAGCTTCGTGTCAAGCAAGCTTGCAACAAAGGATACGCCCTAGGTTGGAATGCTCGACCAAAAAGCTTGATCTTCCAATGACTCGCCATGGCGCAAGACCGAGAGCTCAAGTCTTCCTTGCCCACTTCCACCATCTCCAAGCCAAGATGAATCTGAATCTGAAGCCGAGGATGAAGGTGAAGAAAAAGATGAAGATAAAGATGAACCCTTGGTGAGGAAGGCCAAATCCCCTCCTAAGGCCGACCAGATTTTGGACCTCACCGGGGATGAACAGGTCGAGAAGCAATCCAAGGAAGCTGGCTCAGTTCGCCTGTCTTCTGATATGCTTCTAATTGGGAGAAGTGTTGATGAAACCTTAGCCGAAATCGACGCTGAGGTTGCAGCTGACAAACACTCCGAGGTCGTGGCAAATAAAGAACCAGGGTTCCTAAAAAAGATGCAGAGGTTGTGGACCCAAAGACACCGAGGTGGTTCTTCCGTAACCTTCCGAGGTTCCAAATAACCTTCTGCTCAAGTTGAAGAAGAACGACAACTTGACGCTTTTTGTTTTCTTCTATTTCTTGTACTTTGTTTTCTTTTTCTTTGTAAGTTGTTCCTTCAGGCCGATGTGCCTCTTCACGCTTGTAAACAACTTATTTATGCATTGTTTATTCTTGAATGCTTCAGCTTTTAATTCTTCTTTCGCTTCAATGATTCTATACTTAGAATATTTTGCATGATTTTATTCTTCCTTTTTTGCACAATCTCCTGTAACATACCTCGGGCATTACACCTGCAAATTTTACTTCGGTAAGAGACTGTCCTGCATTATTTCAACAAGTATAGACAGATACTATTCAATGTTAACTTTTCTCAAGTTCCAAAAGGCCATAAATAACAATTTCAATTTGCCTTTCTTGTAAATTGATACAAATTTCAAAAATAATCAGTAAACTTTACTCAAGTGTTTAGACAATAATCTTTACTCAACTTGTAAATTGCTACAAATTTCAACAAGCGAGGTCAAGGAATCTTCTACTTAACTTTAACTTGTAAATTGCTACAAATTTCAACAAGTAAAGATAAGGAATTTATCTCGGCAATTAACTTTAACTTGTAAATTGCTACAAATTTCAACAAGTAAAGATATGGAATTTATCTCTTTAACTTTAACTTGTAAATTGCTACAAATTTCAACAAGTAAAGATAAGGAATTTATCTCACAACTTTTAACTTGTAAATTGCTACAAATTTCAACAAGTAAAGATAAGGAATTTATCTCAAACAACTTTAACTTGTAAATTGCTACAAATTTCAACAAGTAAAGATAAGGAATTTATCTCGCTTAACTTCTAAGCATTACTAATGTCTTCTCTTCCCCAATGTGAACCTAAGTTCCTCTTGGGTTCTCATTATTCAAAAACAACATCGTGCCAAGTTGTATAAGTTCAGAGAAATTTCGCTAAGATTTTATTTATCATATCGGCAAGAAAAATCAAACAATATCTAATGATAGAAAAACTTTAAATTACAAGTGTTCCATGGTCTAGGCAATGCTTTGCCCTCATTATCTTCGAGCGGTATGCCCCATTCCCTAACACCGAAATTATTCTCAGAGGGCCTTCCCGCTTGGGCCAAGTTTGCCCTCTCTCGCATCCTTCTTATTGCCGACCACTTTTCTTAAGACTAAGTCGTTGACCGAAAATCCCTTGGATTGACCTTCTTGTTGTAAGCTTTGGCAAGTCGTTGTCGGGTATGTCGCAAGTCGATTGCGCCTTTCTCTTCTTTCTTCTAGTAGGTCCATCTCGCTAAGAGCACATCATTAGACCCGCTCAACTCCCCGTGTTCTCGATCCTCGATGCCGATCTCCAATGGAATGATCGCCTGCGCTATAAGCCATGGCAAAGGGGATTCCCGTTGATCTTCTCGGAGTGCGATATGCCCAGAGCACGCTGGGCAATTCGTCTACCCACTTCCCTTTCGCTCGCAGCCTCTTTCTTTATTCCATCTAGAATGACCTTGTTTGATGCTTCGCTTGCCCATTACTTTGGGGAAAGCTTGGTGTTGAGAAGTAATTTTTATCTTGAATTTGGCGAAAAATTCTTGATGAGTTTGTTGTCAAACCGTGTTCCGTTGTCGGCAACGATTGCTCTTGGAATCCCAACTGTAATGATGCTTTTCCGGATGAAGTTCTTCACGCCCACATCTCGGATTTTGGCAAGAGGCTCGCTTCTATCCATTTTGTGAAGTAATCAGAGCCACCAAGAGGTACTTCCGCTGCCCGCTTGCTTGGGGCAATTTTCCAACAAGATCCATGCCCCATTGGGCAAATGGCCAAGGGTCGAAACAGATTCAAGTCAAGAACTGGCCGGTGTATCAATGGTGCAAACCTCGACATTGTTCACACTTCTTTACATAGGCTTCAGATCTTTCGCATATAGGGCCACCAATACCCCGGTAATGGCCCTATGTGCTAACGATCTGCCTAGCGTGGCTTCCACAAACTCCTTCATGAATTTCATACGAAAGTCTTCGACTTGAAGAGGGTGTACGACCTTAAAGAGGTCCAAAGAAGGATCTTCAGACAGATGTCCTTCATTGCCGACCGAATCTTGCCGACTTCAACTGACCTTGTGTGCTTCCTTCCGATCTTCCGGCAAATTGCCTTCTTTTAGGAATGCAACAATTGCATCCATCCAAATTTGGTCCCAACCGCACATAATGCTTCTTGCATTATGCTCGTGGCTCTATGCTCGGGCCCGTAGGTAGTCAATCATTATTGTCCTTGTCTTCTCGGTTTGTATTGAACTTGCCAAATTGGCCAACGTCGGCGTGGTTGTTGTCATCTCGCTAACTCAAGAAGTCGGCAGCTTTTGAAACATGTCCGCCACCGATGACTTCTTTTACGATGCCGACATTCTTTCATCTCGGCAAAGAACTCTCTGTAGTTTGATTTACTATAAGTCGTGAATCACAAAAATAATTACCTCATCTCGCCATTGCTATTGCGCCTTCAATCCAAAGAATCAATGCTTCATACTCCGCCTTATTGTTCGAGGCCTTGAACCCCAAATAATTGATCGCTTCCAATATCTCCCCATCGGGGAAATTAACACTACTCCAGCCTCGCCTCACGGTTTGAGCTCCCATCAACAAAAAGTTGAAAGGAATTGCCGATGTAAATGCCGCAGGTCCGAAGTTTCTCCTTCCTTGGTTCTTTGGCTTTCTACCGGGCTTTCTTTCCTTGTTCAGGCATCGTTCATCTCGGCTCGACGGAGCCCGATGTTCGATGTATTCGTGAGAACTTCGGCCACAAAGTCGCCAAGACTTGGCCCTTAATTGCGGTTCTCGGCCTAAACTCCAGTCATATTGGCCCAAAACAACGCCCATCTTGCAATTCTTCCACCAAGTCTCCTTGTCGCAACAAGGATTTTAATGGGTGCTCTGTCAACCACTATCTTGTGAGCTCGAAAATAGTGGTTCAAATTTCTTTGAAGCCATTACCAAGGCCAAGATTAATTTTTCTAATGGCAGATACCTTGTTTCTGCGTCACCAAGGTCTTGCTCACATAGTAAACCGCCTTCTTTCGCCTTTTCTTCTGGATAATCACAAAGACTTCATCAAGGCTCAAACCGCTAGGTATAAGAACGGTTCCTCCTGTGTTGAGGCGTTGAGAGGATCGGGCCGAGGTAAGGTACTTCTTCAGTCGGTCAAAGCGCCTCGCATTCCTCCGCCCATAAAAATCAGGGCCTTTTTTCACCAGATTGAAAAAAGGTTTACACTTGTCCGAACTTCGCTTATAACTGCTTAGGGTCATGCCCTTCCAAAGAAGCATCCGAACTCGCTTAGCCGATGTCGGACTCAGAATTCCGTAATGGCCTTGATTTGATCCGGCCGCTTCAATGCCCCTTCTTGTCACCAGTACCCAAAACTTACGGATCCGACTCCAAACGCGATTTCGATGCGTTTAGTCGAGCCGATATGTTTTGAGTATGTTGAAGACCTTCTAAGTCGTGAGATGATCCTTGGTTCCTTGGTCTTCACGACCATATCATCGATGTAGACTTCCACAGCTCGCCAATCAAGTGTCTCAACATCCGGGTCACCAAATTTGGTAAGTTGTTCTGCGTTCTTCAACCCAAAGGGCATGACTACTCAGAATAAAGACCTTTTGGGAGTAATAAACGTCTTCTCCTCATCCGGGTACATGGCTATCCGTGATACCCCTATATGCGTCAAGAAGCTCATCCTACCATGTCCAGATGTGGCTTCCACCAACCGTCGATCTTTGGCAGAGGGAAGTCGCCTTTGGGACAGCTTTGTTCAAATTTGTGAAGTCTACGCATCTCCACTTGCCATTCTTCTTTTTACTACCACGGTATTTGACAACCACGTTGGATAATTGGCTTCTCGGATGGCCCCGCCTCTAGAAGTCTAGCTACTTCCTCGCTTCGACGTGTATCAACGTCGGTCTCCTCGCTCGTTGTATTACGGTTTGGCCGACCATTAACGTTGAGTCTGGGCATGTGACCTCGGGGTCGATGCGGGCATTTCATAAGGTGTCCAGCGAACACCTCAATATTTTTTCTCGAAGGCTTCCAACTCCCTTTCTTCTTCTCCGCTAATCTGTCGAGAAGAAAGAAGCGTTCTCATCACCCTCTTGGACGAAGACTTTCTTCAATGCTTCTTCACTCTTCTCGGCTCCTTGCCGACATCATCTAGGACTTTCATGTCCTCTTCTTCAACCTTCGCTCACCGGGTTCTCGAATGTCGCAGTTAACTTCATTGTCGCCATGGAGCGTTTTTCGCCGCAATCGATCTCCTCTCGATTTCTCAATCCCATGTTCTTGGGAATCGCAGCGATTGATGCAAGGTGGAGGAATCGCCCCATTGCATGCAACCACGGCCTCCCCAGATGATGTTGTAAGGCGGCGATCAATCACAATAAATTCTGTCCTCACCTTCTTTGTGCGGCTTGTACCTCCAAGCTTGTTGCGCCTAAAGGCCACGCCGGCGTTCCATTGAAGCCGACCATCGGGCCGCTTGATCGCTCCATGTCATCGTGGTGAAGGCCTAACTCCTTGTAGCATCCGACATACATGATGTCGCAGAGTCGCTTGATCAATCAAGATGCGTTTCACCTGGCACTCCCCAACCTGGAGGGATACTACCAGGGCATCATTGTGCGGGTGCTGAACCATGTCAAGGTCGGCTTCTGTGAAGGTTATCATAGGTCCTCGGCAGTCTTCAGGCCGAGGTCTTTTCAGTCCGACCTGGTTGACATGCTGCAGATGTTTCACCCTCTGCGTCTCCCCCCGTATGTCGTTTTCGTTCACCTTTGAGTGGATCACGTTAACCACCCGAGGTCCACCTGCCTGTGGTTGCTGTGCTGGGGGGGGCGGGGCTGCTGGTGCTTGAGGCAACCGTGCCTGTTCTTCCCTGGTTCGGGCCTCATCCACGAGATCTCTTAAATGGCCTTGTCTCACCAGATCTTCTAAGTGTGCTTTAAGGGCCCTGCAACCCTGAGTTGGGTGGCCCTGCTCATTATGGTAGGCACAACGCCTACCGAGGTTTCTCCCTATGAATTCTCCTTGTGCTCTTGCCGGCGCCCTGAAGTAGGGCTGATTTCGAATTTGGTCAAGGACCTTTTGGATCGGAATTCGAAACACCGTCGTCACTGCTTGTTTAGTCCTCAACTCTGTCTCCTGTTTGTTTTGTCCATTGTTGCCTCGGCCTCGCTTCTGCCTTTTTCTGTCTTTGTCTCCTTGTTCCCCGAGGTATCCTCATCGTCTCGTGCATACTTCCCAATCCTCGCCATGAGCTCTTCCATACTCTTCGGCAGGGTTTTTGCTAATGACTTCCAAGAAGGGATACCATCCTTAGGCCGTTCTTGAAAGAGACGACCGCCACCTCCTGGTTGCACTCAGTATTCGATTGAACACCTCATAGTACCGCTTTGAGGCTCGAGGCTCTCATCTTTGCCGATCTTCGTGGCCATCAATGCATCCACCCTCAAAGGTTGCGCTTTGTTTGTTATGAACTCGCCACAAACATCTCGGCCAGCCTTCCCAGCTTTACGCCCCTTCTAGAGTTTGTGGAACCAACTGATGCAATCTCCCCAAAGGATGAAGGAACACTTTGCAGAAGCAACGGCTCGTTCCCATCAGATAACGCCATTGAATTCAAAAATAATCCAACATGGAAGTTAGGGTCCGACTTACCATCATATATCCGAACCTCGGCATGTCAATCTTTTGGTGCCACGAATTTGTCCAATTCCACCGAGAATGGAGTCCTCGGCTTAACTGGAGGTTACTTGGCTCAAAGATTCTCCTGTTTCCTCTTGAGGTAGTCTCTCAAGTCCTTTTTACTTCTCCTTGCAGCCCGGCTGTCAATGGACTTCAGCCTTTTTGGCGCACTACTCTCGGCCTCATGGTGGCCCCTATTTGGTCCTTCTCCGCAGACGCATCAAAACACAACACCCGCCTTTAACATGCCGATGTTCTTTGGGGTCCGTGATCCTCCTCACGATGTGTCCTTCGACTCTTCTCTCCTCGGCTCTTCTCCGACCTCCCTGGATGGTCGGTGAGAGTGCCTTCCGCTCCTCGTATGCTGAGGGGCTTCGGGGACTTCTTTCCGTCCCTTCTTTTGGGCGTTTGCTGCTGGCATTGGTGTGTCCTGCAGCGGGTATGGCGGTTGCATGACATTATTCTGCATCATAAAGTTGACGACCGATTGAAGGTCAGCCAGTTTATGTGCCATCTCCTTTACTTCTTCATCCCTCCTCAGACATCTGTCTTTCCAGGTCCAGAGGTCATCCTCGTTGTAGTACTTGCTCGTTCGCTTTTGATGTGTCGCCGCCCGCCGACGTCTTTTTCTCGCGTGATTCGATCACGAAGTTTCTTCGCTATGGTCGCCTCCTTCCACGTTAGGATCGTGTGTCTTCCACTCCAGATGGAATGTCGCCCCCAATATTTTCCTTCGCTGCTATTAGCCATCTACTCTTCTTTCTTTCCCACAGACGGCGCCAAATTGTGTGAGTGAATTTCCGATCACACTGCCCTCCTTAGTGATTCAGCAGAAGAACACAGGCAGAGTAGACGGCTCCTTGTAACCTGCACAGAAGGAAAAGACTCCGGCGGTGGTTTCGACCACCCGGGGGTACTCCGACGATCAAGTCAGTATATCTCTCAAAGATAAATCAAGTGCTAAACTCACAAGCTTGAGTGTAAACAACGTACCTTAGACCCATGGGGGTGCCTCTCTTTTATAGCCAATCCAATCCTAGTCCCAACAGGAACCCGGTCCTAATGGACTTAGGACTCCTGCTAATCTAGGACTCTCAGTGGAATTAAGACATACTCCCTAAGAGTTTATCTTTACCCCAAACTGAAGTCTTCCCCCAACCTTGGACTCTTGTCCACATCCAGGTTTGAGCTTCCTCTTCATTCTAGGACTCTTGTCCTTTATCCGCTTATCTCGGATTCCGATATCTTCGGAGGTATCCTCGGCCTAGCCGAGATAACCTCGGCCTAGCCGAGATAACCTCGGCACAACTACCATAACACGTGGGGAACTCTGCTGACACTTCGGTGTCACCTCGGCCACGTGTTGGTACTCAGAAAATATATCCCCACAGTAAACAACATAGATCCACAACAAAATAGAGTTAAAAAACATGAAGCCATTCAGATCAGTTACAAGGGAGCAGAAAGTAACTTCTTTGACCAGAAAAAGAGAAAAAGATAAAACATTTATACACAATTCAGTTGTACAAAACGACACATATATATTTAGAGGAGTTAGATGCATACTTAGGACCAGTGTAGCCCATTGTTGCTCCCAATCCTCCATTAAGCTTTAACACAAGAAGTTTGTCCGAAAGCTTCCTAGTTTCATCAGGATCTGCAACAATTCAAATGCTTCCTAGTTTCTATCATCCTAGTTTCATCAAGATCTATTTTTATAGCTTCACGGCTTTGTAGGTGACACCCAAAACCTTGGTTGATGTGAAAGGTGGTACTCTATAAAAGTGGTTGTTATAAGTTGTTATAATTAGGTTAAATTTCTGGAAATGATTTTCCATAAATAAATAAAAAAAATCAATAAATAAGTAAAATGCAAAGAGCAACACAAAATTTTTTTTTTTTTGGTGAGTACTCTGATGATAGAAAAACTGCTTTAAGCCCATCTACGGCGTCGTTTGGGAAGGCAAACCCAGGCTAAATTAGCCACGTCGCGACAAAGTTGGCTAATTCAGCCACGTCCCGACAAAAATGCATTTCACGGGTGTAAGAGAGGCTTAGTCTTGTAAATTTACCCAAATGCCCCGATAGGTTAAACTCTCCTCCATCTGCAGGACACGCCTCAGCTTGAACCGAACACACACCCATTGCAAAGCAGAAGAGAAGAAGAACGGAGCTATTGGAGGCCATCGAACCGACCTTGGCAGAGGAAACCGCAACCGGAGAACGCATCGGCGGCGGCGAACAACAACCAAGTCTCTCAAACTCAAACCGATCTGCAGGTGATGATCTATGGCCTATCTGATTTCTGTTTTTCTTCTTCCCATCTGCGTAGTTTAGGTTCATAATAGCATCGGTTCATGGCCGATCTGTTGCTTCACGGTCGTGATTGGGTTGATTACACTTACATTACACACAGACGGGGCACCGATCTGTCTCTGTGAGAAATCTGGGTTTCTGGATCTGTTGTTATGTTCAAAATCTGTTCGGTAATCACAAATTTGGGGCAGATATGTATATATACATATATATATATATATATATAATATCTGTTCTGATTAAAATAATTGTTCTGATTTATGAAAATCAGCTCTGTTGATCTTATATATCTGTTCTGAATCACAAATTTGGGGCAGATTTATGAAGGCACCGTTGTTTAAACAATAAAGGAAATGCAGATCTTATATATATGTTCTGATTTACAAATCTGTTCTATATTTTTTGTATCTGTTCGGTTATATTTTGAAATGCAGATCTTAAATTTTTTTTTTTTGATAAATAAGAAATGCTGTTCTATATCTGGATCTTATTTTGAAATGCTGTTCTATATTTTGAAATGCAGATCTTATATCTAGATCTGTTTTTTTTTTTTTTTTTTTTTTTTTTTTTTTTTTTTTCTGATTTACAAATCTGTTCTACATATCTGTTCGGTTATCACAAATTTGGGGCAGATTTGTTGTATTTTTTGTTCATAGTCAATGCTGAACCCTGAATTTTGGCTAATAGAAATGCTCAATTCCCATTTGTGAAATTTTTTTTAATTACATAAAAAATATAATTCCAACTCAATTTGGGAAGGAAGTTAGATATATTAACAACAAATTGTCAAAATATATATAACTTATAGTACAAAAAAAAAAAAAAAAAAAACAAAAATTGTCAACAATTAAGCAATATATTAAAAATATATTACCAAGATATTAAAAAAATATATGTCAAATGTATATTACAAATTTTGATTTAAAAAGTAAAGACTGTAAAATTTTTATTAGACATATATGACAAAATTTAATTATGAAAAACTATATCATAAATATATTCAAAAATGTTTTCAAAATATAAAAAAAAATATATTACAAATTAGATGTATTAATTTGAGTATATTTTTTACTTAAGACGAAATGCTCAATTCTCATTTCTAAAAAATAAATTAATTAGATAAAAAAAATATTTTCGAACTAAATTTGGGAAGGAAAGTAGATATATTATCTACATATATTAACAACAAATTACAAAATATATGAAATTTATATTAGAAATGTATTAAAAAAACAGTTTATTAAAAATATATTAAAAAAATATTAGAAAGATATTAATAATGTATTAATATTATATATTACAAATTTAGAGTTAAAAAGTAAAGAGTGTAAAACTTTTATTAAACAGATATGACAAAATTTAATTATGAAAAACTATATCATAAATATATTCAAAAATGTTTTCAAAATATAAAAAAAAAATATTACAAATTAGATGTATTAATTTGCGTATATTTTTTACTCAAGACGAAATGCTCAATTCTCATTTCTAAAAAATAAATTAATTAGATAAAAAATATTTTCGAACTAAATTTGGGAAGGAAGGTAGATATATTATCTACATATATTAACAACAACTTACAAAATATATGAAATTTATATTAGAAATGTATTAAAAAAACAGTTTATTAAAAATATATTAAAAAAATATTAGAAAGATATTAATAATGTATTAATATTATATATTACAAATTTAGAGTTAAAAAGTAAAGAGTGTAAAACTTTTATTAAACATATATGACAAAATTTAATATATTACAAAGATATTAATGTAAATATTACAATTTTTTATTTAAACAGTAAAGAGTGTCAAAAATATATTACAAACTAAATTTGGGAAGGAAGGTAAATATATTAACAAGTTCTTAGAAATATATGACAAAATTGGGTTTATTAAATAAAATATTAAAAATATATTAAAACGATGTTAAAGACATATTAAAATATAAAATTGCGTTATTGGGAAATGAATGTTCATGTTGATTCACGTAAATTTAATTTATATTAAAGCCTAGCATGGCGTTGTTCACCTCTACTGCAACTTCCAGTACATGGCCACGATGAATGTGTGCCTGTGGACATGGCCCGTGTATTGTTAAGATTTCCAGGTTCACCAAAAATCCAGGGCGTTCCTACTTTGTCTGTCCCCGCCCTGTGGTGAGTGACCCAATCTTTACCGGTCATAACTTTATGAACATTAACAACCCATGAAACTAATAGTTCCATAATTTTCACTCATCAGCCCTGTGTCAGTTGGATTGGTTGGTGTGAAGAACGAAGGCAAGAGAACCAAGGCTATGCGTCACCCGGAGATGAAATTGCCATGCAATTACGGGCTGATGTCATAGACATTCAACAATCCTTGCGTGTCCTTAAGACCATTGTGTATGTGCTCTGCATTGTCGTTGTCATTTTGTTGTGCCATATGTAAGCACCGTTACCATGTTCTTAGTATGTACAAAGACGTTAGTATGTTGTCAGTATGTTCGTAGTACGTAGTTAGTATGTTTGTAGTATGTTGGTAGTATGTTGTCGCATATGGGAGCCGTAATACTAACTATCATATTTTTGTCCACTACTAACTTCCATGGAACCTGTGTACATACGTTAGTAATGTTCAATGGGTATATGCAAATTTAACTTTAGCATCATATGTCTCTATTTGTTGTTATTAATGTGTCATGGCTTATGCGTGTATATATAATAACCAAATTTGTGATGGTACTCTTTTGTAACCGTACATTAGTAATGGCTTCTACACGTACTTCGCCGCGTAACCACTCGAAAAGCAAAGGCGTTGCCAGTGACAAGTCAAGCAGTCTTGAAGAGACACAAACTTAGTTAAGCCACAAGGCCTTATGGGACAGTAACTCAGTCTGAGTTTTCCTCCAGTTGATTGCAAATGAGATTAGTAAAGGAAATCGGCCATTCTTAGTCCTCAGCCAGGCAGGGTACAAGTTGTTGTCAAGGAAATTTGAGAAAAAAACAGGAAAAAAACATGGACGGAAACAGTTGAAGAATAAGTACATGAGCTTGAAAAAAGAGTGGCAAGCGTGGACAAAGTTGATGGATTCAAGCAAGGGAGTGTCCGGGATAGGCTTTGACTATGACACCGGTTTGTTTCAGGCACCTGACGAGTGGTGGGACAAGATGGAATCAGTAAGTACGTGTACAAACAAGTTTCATATTTGTCATTTACCAGTACATTTTTTACTTCTTCATTTAACTTCAATATAATTTATTTATATGAAATATAACGTCTGCCTCTTTCATACATCTATATTTCTGCAGATCTGCGAAGTTCAGGAAAAAAACTTTGGAACACCGTGATTTGATGGAGACGGTTTTCATGGGGGCATCAGCTACTGGGAAGCACCATTGGACCCCGAGAGAGAACCTTCCTGAAGCTGCTGAGGCCTCATCTGATTCAGTGCGTAGTTTGGGAGCCCAGCCATTTGCTGATTCGATACCCGCAGGAGTATAGGACGTGGATTCTGATTCTTTACTGGAGCATGTTCCGATTGAAAAGGCAAAACGAAGAAAGGCGCCATCAACAAGTGTTTCAAAGTCGAATAAGGCAACAAGTGGTGCGTCCGTTATTGCGGAAAGCATGAACAGAATGACAGATGTGGTGCGTTCGAAGAATCAGCAGGTCACGGTGAGGCACCTCACAGGCAACGAATCGCTCTACACTATTTCCAAGTGCATGCATAAACTGAGCAGTATTCCATCCTTGATTGGTACGCCGTTATTCCACTTCGCCTCCACACTTATGGATAACGCCGATTACCGGGAGGTCATGATGTGCCAGCCTGATGATGACTACATCATTGGATGGCTTACATGTGGCGACTCAGTCTTGCGTCGGCGCCTCTTGCAAACTTGTTTGGGGGTCGTCGGATGTGATGTATCAGTGTTATGAGTGTTGAAGATGCATGTTCTTGTCTTCCTTTTTAAAACTTTGACTTATGGTATTGTTGGCAATGTACTAAAACAGGATGGTGGTGTGTGCATGTTTGCATTCTGTCCTTTTTTTTTTTTTCTTGCTAGCTACGGGTGGTAACAAGTTTTAGGTAAGTGCATGGGTTGACGAACCAGAAGCATGGTTGTGCTTCGTTTTTGGGAAATGAATGGGATGTTTATGTTTTAATATTTTGTGTCGCTACGTTTAAGACAGGGAATGACGTTTTACTTGCACGCTTTTGAATGCCTATATGTCGCAAGTTCATTTGTTAGTTTAGTTTGCTGGCTAGTTTTGTGGTTGTTACCACCATGGCCCCCCTGTAAAGCATAAGTTGAACAGCTTCTTTTTTTTGTGCAATTCATATGATCATGCGTTCCAAATGACATTGGTGACGGCATTGCTTTCATTAAAAACAATGTCGGCATTTTATAATTGCAAAATTCAATATATTAAAAAGTCAATGAATCACGTACAACGATTGAAAGGTCCACTTTTGTAGGTTTTGCATCAACGAAGACGCGATGAATCCTGCGATGGAAGCAACCATGTGAAATAATGGAAATGCTTAATCAAATGGCATCCAGCAACAAGAACGAATCGCACATTTCTACAAGCATGCCAGCGTGAATGGTACGAAAAACACATGAATAAAACGCCGTGTCGCACTTCTATACTAACCGGGAATGCATGGATATGCGAACTATACGCGGGGCATATGGGTCGATTTGAGGAAAATGTTTGCATGCCGCAGGAAGTTTTTTCCGCATTGTGTGAGACATTAGTAAATGATTTTGGGTTACAAGTCCCGCAACGTCCACATGGCTTAGCTGTTGAAGAAAGCGTTGCGATGTTTATCCATGTCTTGAAAGGGAAGCAAAATCGGGAAATCCAGGAACGGTTCCAACATTCTGAGGAGACTGTATCGAGGCACGTGCATAACGTATTAAATTCCATGAAACAGTTCACTGTTGTTCATTGTCGGCCCACATACAGTCAGCATCGTATACATCCATACGTGCGGTCTAGACGGAAATACGTACCGTTCAAGGTACTTCTGAAGAACGTGATTGACATATAAATTAAGACAATACATGCTGTTGTTGTTGTTAACTGCACGCGACGCTTGGAAAAAACGAAACACTTGTTACAAATTTACGCAACAAAACAATTTATCGATGTTTGCAGGACTGCATTGGCGCAATAGACGGAACACATGTCAGTGCATGGGTTACGGGGCCAGATGCGACAACATATTTTGGTAGGAAATATTGTCACACGCAAAATATAATGGCCGCTGTCGATTTTGACATGTGTTTCATATTCATTTCTTGTGGATGGGAAGGAAGTATGCATGATAGTCGCATATTCAACGAGATACTAACAAATGACAATGTCCCCTTCCCACATCCTGACGAAGGTAACACATGGTCCTGTTATTAGATTTAATAACAAATAATTTTTTCCTGAGAAAGCGTTATATGAAAATGACGCAGAATGTTCGTTTTTGTGTCATACATTGTTGTCATATCTGCAGGCAAATATTATCTTGTTGATTTTGGCTATCCAAACCGGATTGGTTACTTAGCACCATTCAAAGGTGACCGTTACCACCAACAAGAATTCCGACGTATTGCACGGAACGCGATGGCAAACACGCAAAGGGAATTATTTAACAAAGTGCACTCGTCCTTACGCAGTGTGGTGGAACGCACTTTCGGTGCCTGGAAACAGCGATGGGGGTTTATTCGAGACATGCCTCGGTATGACTTTGCAAATGTGCAAGTTCAGTTAGTAGGTGCGTCAATGGCATTACATAATTATATATGGCGAAACACAAGTAACCCAACAACTGTTCAGCCAATCTGTGACGAGGAAGAGGCTATGGCAATAGTAAATGCCATACCAGAACTTGAACATGACGAGGATGGTTTAATGGTTGGAGATGAGGACCCCCATATGGCATTGGTCCGTCTTCACATACGCGACAAATTATGTTACATGCGTAATAACGGAATGTTAGGAAATATATAGTAGTCGAAATAATTTTCGTATGGTTGTCACATAATGACACATGGGGAACAGACTGTATTCAAATATATTATCATGTACAATATGTATGAGTTTCCACGGGAATGTAACCCCTTCCAGTTGCTGACGTGCCTAATTTTGAAAAACAACAATCCATACGGATTTTGCTTTTGGAAAAACAAAAAAAAAGGTGAAACAAATAAAAACAAATGAAAAAGAAAAATAATACACAAATTGTCATGTGCGACGTAAATTACAAATAAATGAAACACATAAATATATTAAAAAAAAATTGATTGTATACCAATTAAAAAAAACAAGACATACTTAAAAATAAAAATCCAAGACAAAAAAAAAAACATAGTTAAAAAAAAACATACTTATAGTAAAAAAAAAAAAAACAATAAAAAGACAAAAACATAAATTCCCAAATAAAAATCGAAAAATTTAAGCACAATATGCCAAATCCAAACCCAAAATAAAAAAAAGTAACAGGAAAAAAAATTAAACAAAATACGAAAAATCCAAGCGCAAAATTAAGAAAAATTCAAAGAAAAAAAAAATTAGCGCAAAATCTGACAAATCTATTCAAAAAAAAAAACAAATAAAAAATCAAAAATTTGGATTTGCAAAATTCGGGAGATCAACACCCAATATACAAAAAAAAAAAAAAAAAAAAGCCAAATCCAAACCCCAAAAAAAAAAATAAAAAAAATAAAAGTAGCAAAATAGGCGAAATCGAAACCTAACATAAAAAAAGTAAAATAAAAAATAACCAAAATATGCCAAATCAAAAAAACAAAAAAAAAAATTTTTAAGCCAAAAGCAAAAATTGTAAAAAAAAAAAAACCAAAAAAAAAAAACATACCAAAATATTTTTTTTTTCAGCAAAAAGCCAAAATTGAAAAAAAAAAAAAAAAAAACGGAAAATATGCCAAATTCCAAACAGTTTATTAAAAAATAAAAAAAAAATGGACAAGGGGAATTTGGTCATTTAACAGGATGACACCTCACCAAAAAGTCAAAAAGCCAAAAAAGCCAAAAAGCCTTTCCCAAACTAAACTTTTTAGTCCTAGGCTAAAATAGTCAAAAAACCAAAAAGTTAAAAAGTCAAAAAACAAACCTAGTTCCCAAACGGGGGCTATATAGTAAACAAAGCAAAAAAGCAAAGTATTCATTTATTATGTTCAAATTATCACTTTTACAGCCAATTCAATTATGGAATTCTACAAACTTGTTACCATCTTCAGATTTGAGTGCTTATAAAATTTCCAATGAAGAAAAATTTGCACATAGGGACTCTTAACTGTTCTGTTTTTAGGTAAGCACGAACTTCTCACCTTCTAGACATGAAAAGTCGCATCAACTATGTAAAAGGAATTGTAAGAATGTAGAATTTGTTATGGCCCCGTTTGTTTTTAGAGGTAGAATGAAAAGAATTGATAGTGAGGGGATTAATAGTGAGGGAATTAAGTAAAATTGTATTTGTTTTGATGATAATTGTTAGTGTAGGAATTATTAAATTATTTTTATATAAAATAATAAAATAAATAAAAAAATATAAAAAATTAAACATTAATATTTAAAAAAAATTCCCAATATATAAAAAATAAAAAAAAAAAAAATTTTCTAATCCCCTCACTGTTTTTCTAATACCATCTCCACCTCCTCCATCTCAATCTCCCTTCCAACCTCCATCTCAATCCCCCTTCCAACCTCCATCTATATCACCTCCTCCATCCTAATCCCCTCACCAACTCCCAAAACAAACACAACACTAAATAACTCTACCTCCATCCTAATCCCCTTCCATCTACTTAATCCCAAAACAAACGGGGCCTATATGTTTCTGTATTGGACCAAATAAATTAGTTATTTTTCCTCCTTCCCTCCCTTTTCCAAACCTATACAAAAAAAATATGATTATAGAAATCACCAACGACATTCACAACATCCAACAAGCAAAAGTTCCAATAGCAAGGGCAATGATGAATACACTTGTACCAAGTAATTCATGTCAATGTCAATGCTAACGAACAATCAACTAGAAAATCCAGTTAGCATGATCAACGAACTAATTTAATATCACATATAAATCAAGCAAATTCAATACTAGGACCTTTTATCTTCCAAATTCAAATTTACTAGTTATTGCATCAACAAATTCTAACTTGCTGAAAATCAATGAAATCTTGATTCCAAGTTAAAAACATTAATGTACTGCACAATATAATATATTAAAGAATAAATTGAGAGATATACACCAACAAATATGGAAAAATGCAAGAAAATAGGGCAAGAATGAAATGAGTCGAACCAGTACATACTTGTATGTGGATGAGAAAGCAATAAGTCGAACCCGAGCTTCCTCGTATGGTATGTGTGTGGGGCTAGTGTAACAACCTTCGTCACTGATCATTAATTGATTACCGATTACTGTTAAACTGAGACTGATTATGATAAGTAATTGAACTGATTGAAATACTGAACTGACTGACTGAAATCTGAAACTAATTGATTGACTGTATCTGTTTAAATGCATTCTATCTGTTGCCTGTTTAATTATCTGTTCATGTCTTTATGTTTAAACTGCAAATTGAAGGCCTTATCGGCGGCCGAACCGGAAATCGATCGATGTTTTATGATCATTATAATTTATGTGATTTTATGGTGTAATTATCTGAAAACTGATTAGGTATGATTAAATTATATTAGATAAGTTAAATTGCATAGTTGGCTTTAATTACAACTTTGCCACTTAAGTGGCCCACTACCTAGACACATGTGAGCCTTAGTATTCATGCAACAAAACACTTTCATCAGCCAAATTCTTGTGTTCAAACCGACATAGAGAGAGAGAGAGTAGGAGACTAGAGTGAATTCATCTTGTAATGCTTGGAAATTGAGAAGATTGGAAGAGTTCTTGATCAATTGAGCTTGTATAGCTTGTATTCAAGGCCTAAGGTAGATCATTGACCTTCTTTATTGTGTTTTTGAGTTTATTCTTGCATAATTCATGAGTCTTTAGTGGCTAAGGCATGAATTGGTTCAATAGTGTTGAATTAGAGCTTCAATTATGCATGCATGTATGTATTTGGAAGTTTTGAGGTTGCAAGTTCATAATTCCTCTCATGCATGTCCATGTTTTAAAAGTAGTTCATGATTTCACCTTGTTCTTGAAGAAATGAGCTCATTGAGCTTGTATTTAAAGCTTTGAAAATGATTTAGCTCATGCATGTCATGTTTGTAGCATGTTCATGAAAATTGGTTTGAAATTGAGTTTGAATTAAACACCCCTGGGCTTTGATTTCTCAAATTTAGCTTTGAATCATGTTATCCTATGTGTTTACAAATGTTTTCCAGAAAAGTGGCCCAAGAGGATCGAATTTGGAGCATCAAAACTTGGTTTTTAGCTTGAAGGTGCAATATGGATTTTCCAGATTTTGCACTTCCGCTCGAGCGGGGAAAGTAGCGCTTGAGCGGGGAATTCGAGAATCCAGTACTTTGCACTATTTTACAGTCCGCTCAAGCGGATGAATTCACGCTCGAGCGGAGGCATGTGTCTCATGCTCAAGTAGGCGTCGAGCGTCCGTCGAGCGGAGATTTCACCTATCCGGTACTTTTACTGTACGCTCGAGTAGGGGATTTGCCGCTCGAGCGTGTACCTTTGTTGCATGTCCGCTCGAGCGGGAAAACCGGCGCTCAAGCGGGACTCTGTTTTTTTGAAAATTCTGAAACTATTTTCTGTGCACATCTTTGCATCCTCATCCCATCCTAGGCATTCTTAGGTCCAGTTTAAGACATCTTAATGAGGATATAGATGTAGAACACACCGAGGCAAATTAGGGATTAAGTTATTGTCTTTTCCAACTGTGTAGCTTAGTGTGTGTTCAATCTGTTAACTGTGTAGGGTTGGCTTCCGAGGAGACGTTCTAGCTTACTGTAGCCCAGAACTCTGTGAGTAACAACTGTGTAAAGATATGTTCAAAATGATTATCTTCTGAACAATCGAACTGTACTACTTTCTGAACTAATACTGTTAACTGAATGAATGTATGTTCTATATTCTGAATCAGACAGGCATCCTTAGCAACTCATCATATCGAATGTTCTTTATAGAGATCTCTCGGTTCCTCGTCGAACCACTCATCACTTGATTGATGGCCATCATTTCTTGTTAGGTCTTTTATGACCTCATCGCTTCATCGCATTACGCTAATGGATGTACCACATATGACTGAATGACTGATATACTGAATCAATGAATTGTTTTCATTACCGTAAGGACATTCATTCTTAACCTCTTTACGCATTATGTTATTCACTGGGCTTTAGCTCACTGCTCATATATATATGTAGGTGTACAGGTACCAGACCGCGGTTAGAAGCGTCGGGGTAACTCCAGTTTTGTCAAGCCAACCTATGTGCCTCACTGCGAGGTTCCGAGCCTGCCAAGCTATGGCTTTGGGGTGTTTTAGTTTCCCCCACCTGTCTCTGTATCTACTTTGTATAGATTAGATCAGATCGCATCGCTTAATATGGATTCGGTCCCTGTTCTGTATGATTGTAAATATTGTGCGTACTGTTTTGTCACTGACTGTATATTTGAATGAAAATTCTTTTTGCATACAGACTGTCACAGCTCATTGGACATTATTTATTTACTGTTTTGGTTTCTGCCATGCCCTTGTACTCTGTTTGCTTTTATCAGACATCAAGGGCCTTGGTAATCTCGGATTCTTTGGTCGTTACGGTGCTAAACCCATAGGGGCGGGTTTGGGTCGTGACAAAGTGGTATCAGAGCGATACTTACCACAAGTTATATCGCACACACGTGTCCAAATGAGCTATAGGATGTCCTAGAAAAGCGATTAGGGCATTACATGAGCATGATAAGTGTGTGGTTATGACGTGACTGAATATATGCTAATGTGTTAATCTGTTTAAACAAATGACTGCCAATGTGATAAACTGTTTAAGTATGCAACTGCTTATGTTTAAAACTGTTATAACTGCCTATAGTGAAATGGATAATGCAAGAATTGCAAATGAATCTGAATCCTTATCCTCTGAGGCAAGAATGGCAAGACTGGAAAGAATGATGGAACTAATAACGAAAGACTAGATCAACAACAGAATCAACAGCCCCCACTTCCTCCCCCGGTACAGCTGGAACAGAATATGAATGTTAATGATGGGGACATTATTGCTCTCACCCATAAGTTCAGCAAGATGAAACCGCCATTCTTTTAGGGAGGCCTTTAACCGTTAAAAGCTGAAGCATGGGTTCTTGAGACTGAAAAGTTATTTGAGGTGTTCCCGTGCTCTGAAGCACATAAAGTATTGTTAGCCACCTTTACTCTGCAAGAAGAAGCTAGAAGGTGGTGGATGCTTATCCGTGATGACAACACTGTAATGACTTGGGCTCAGTTCAAAGGAGCCTTCTTTGAAAAGTACTTCCCTCAGTGTGTCAGGGATAGGAAAGTAACTGAATTTGAACAGCTGAAACAGGGCACAATGTCCGTTGCTGAATATGAGACAAAGTTCACTGAGCTTACTAGATATACACCACACATGGTGGACACTGATTACAAGAAGGCCAGAAAATTTGAAGGCGGCCTGAATGTTGCAATACTCGACATAATTAATGTTTTGAAATTACCGAATTATGTAAATGTTCTTGACCGAGCTTTGATGGCTGAATTAAACATCGAGGCACTGAAAACTGAAACACCAGCGTCTGAATGGCGTGGTAAAAGGCAGGGTTTTAAATTCAAGAAAGGCAAGCACAATCCATTAAACAAGAAACAGAATATGGGGTTAACAACTAGCCCTAGCCAAGGGAGTGGTTTCATACCACCCTGTTCTGAGTGTGGCAGGAAGCACAAAGGGGACTGTTACAAAATATCAGGAGCCTGTTATAGGTGTGGCAAGGTAGGCCACATGGTTAAAGACTGTCCCTCTGCCCCGCAGGCCAGTAGTAAAGCTACACCAAGCGCAGCAGCATCAACTGTTGCACTAAAACCGAACCCCAAAGCTACCGGAAAAGAGCCTATGAGGCAGGGCCGAGTGTTTGCCCTAGTACCGGGAGACGTGCAAAATATTGAGACCGTTGTGTCAGGTATTCTCTCTATTTGTACTCAAAATGCATATATATTGATTGATTCGGGGTCTACACATTCATATGTATCGCATGCTTTTTCGCGAAAATTGAATAGACCCTTAGAACCTATGAACTATTTGTTAGCTGTATCTTCACCCGTTGGGGGATCTATGACCTGTGCATATATGTACCCTGCTTGTGAAATTATTGTTGGAGATGCACATCTATTTATTGATTTACTGCCACTGAACATTGATCATTTTGATGTTATATTGGGGATGGACTGGTTAACGAAATATCATGCCACCATAGACTGTGTACCGAAACAAGTAGTTTTCCGTCCACCTGGTTTACCTGAATTTGTGTTTAGTGGAAGTTGAGTAGTACCTTCTCCATATTTGATTTCATCTGTGAAAGCTGTTAAATTGATTAGAAAAGGGGTGTAAAGGGTATCTGTGTTCTGTATTGACTGTATCTACTAATGATATTGCTAATGTGAACAGTATTCCCATAGTCAGAGAATTCCCAGATGTTTTTCCAGTTAATCTGCCAGGGGATTTGATTAACAGGGAGATTGAATTTACTGTTGATGTGATTTCGGGAACACAACCAGTATCTAAAGCTCCTTACCGAATGGCTCCAACTGAACTGAAAGAACTGAAAGTGCAACTGCAAGAACTGTTAGACAAAAAGTTCATCAGGCCCAGTACTTCACCATAGGGCGCACCTGTCTTGTTTGTGAAAAAGAAAGACGGCTCACTGAAACTGTGTATTGACTACCGTGAACTGAACAAGGTAACTGTGAAAAATAAATACCCGTTGCCTCGTATTGATGACTTATTTGATCAGTTATAGGGTGCTCAAGTGTTCTCTAAGATTGATCTCAGATCCGGATATCATCAGTTGAAAGTTAAACCAGAAGACATTGACAAAACTGCTTTTCGAACGAGGTATGGACATTACGAATTTTTAGTTATGCCTTTCGGAGTTACCAATGCACCAGCTGCATTTATGGATCTCATGAACAGAATCTTTAAACCATACCTTGATGACTTTATTGTTGTATTCATTGATAACATACTGATTTACTCCAAAAGTATAGAAGAACATGAACATGATCTGAGACTTGCCCTACAAACGCTAAGAGAACAGAAACTTTATGCTAAACTGTCTAAATGCGAATTTTGGCTCGATCGTGTTATGTTTTTGGGGCATGTTGTTAGCAAAGATGGAATTTTCGTTGATCCGCAGAAAATTGAAGCTGTAGTAAACTGGCCTAGACCAACAAATGTGACAAAAGTCTGAAGCTTTTTGGGTTTGGCTGGATATTACAGAAGATTTGTCAAAGACTTCTCCAAAATTGCCTTACCATTGACTCAACTGACACAAAAAGGGATGTCATTTGACTGGATTGACCAAAGGGAATCCGCTTTTCAAGAGTTGAAAACCCGACTTGTGACTACACCGGTTTTTACCCTACCTTCAGGTACGGATGGTTATACTGTATTTAGTGATGCTTCTCATAAGGGTTTGGGATGTGTTTTAATGCAGAATGGGAGAGCAATTGCCTATGCTTACCGACAACTGAGACCGCATGAAAAGAACTACCCGACCCATGATCTGGAACTTGCTGCAGTAGTATTTGCATTGAAAATCTGGCGTTACTATCTGTATGGGGCGACATGTGAAGTATACACCGACCACAAGAGTTTAAAATATTTCTTTACACAGAAAGAACTGAACATGAGACAGCAGAGATGGCTAGAACTGATTAAAGACTATGACTTACAGATTTTGTACCATCCGGGAAAAGCCAATACCGTTGCCGTTGCACTGAGCCGGAAATCAATTGGAAACTTAGCCTGTTTGCTTACCGGACAGAAAGAGTTGCTTTGTGACCTTGAAAAATCTGAAATAGAAATTGTTTTGCAAGAACAAGGTGGAACCTTAGCTGCTATTTCTGGTCAACCGTCACTGATTGAAGAAATTAAAGAGAAACAACAATTGGATGACTTCTTGAAGAAGATCATCGAAGAAAGGGAATCTAAACCGAGACCGGGGTTCAAATTTGAAAATAATGTACTGAATATTCAAGAAAGGAGATGGCTAGAACTGATTAAAGACTATGACTTACAGATTTTGTACCATCCGGGAAAAGCCAATACCGTTGCCGATGCACTGAGCCGGAAATCAATTAGAAACTTAGCCTGTTTGCTTACCGGACAGAAAGAGTTGCTTTGTGACCTTGAAAAATCTGAAATAATAATTGTTTTGCGAGAACAAGGTGGAACCTTAGCTGCTATTTCTGGTCAACCGACACTGATTGAAGAAATTAAAGAGAAACAGCAATTGGATGACTTCTTGAAGAAGATCATCGAAGAAAGGGAATCTAAACCGAGACCGGGGTTCAAATTTGAAAATAATGTATTGAAATTTCAAGAAAGACTGTGTGTACCGAATGATTCAGAATTGAAAAGAAGAGTTCTGCAAGAGGGCCACAATTCAAAATTTTCTATTCACCCGAGGAATACGAAAATGTACCAAGACCTGAAACTGAATTTCTGGTGGCCGGGAATAAAGAAAGAAATTGTCGATTTTGTATCAAAATGTCTTCATTGCCAACAAGTCAAAGCCGAACATCAACGACCCGCAGGCTTATTATAGCCCTTACCGATACCGGAGTGGAAATGGAAACATATTACTATGGATTTTATCGTTGGGTTGCCTCGCTCCAGTAAAGGCATGGACTCAATTTGGGTTATTGTTAATAGACTGACTAAATCTGCTCACTTCTTATCTGTCAAGACAATTTATAATGCGGACAAATTGGCTATACTCTATATTGATGAAATTGTTAGACTGCATAGAATGCCTGTGTCTATTGTTTCTGACAGGGATTCGAAGTTTACATCGAGGTTTTGGCAAAGCCTACAGACTGCGTTGGGTACTGAACTGAGATTGAGTAGTGCCTATCATCCTCAGACAGATGGCCAGTCAGAAAGGACCATCCATACTCTGGAGGATTTACTGAGAATGTGTGTCCTTGATTTTCAGGGAAACTCGGAAAGCCATTTGCCCTTAGTTGAATTCGCCTACAACAATAGCTATCATTTAAGTATTGGTATGGCGCCTTTCGAGGCATTGTATGACAGAAAGTGTAGATCTCTGATTTGCTGGGCAGAAGTTGGAGATGGGCCTTTGCTTGGGCCTGAGATCGTATATGAAACAACTGAGAAAGTGAAACTGATACAACAGAGACTGAAAACCGCACAGAGCAGACAGAAAAGTTATGCAGATGTTAGAAGGCGAGACAGAAAGTATGAAGTGGGTGATCACGTTTTTGTGAAAGTGACACCGATGAAAGGCCAGACTCGTTTTGGAGTCAAAAGCAAGTTAGCGCCAAGATATGTCGGACCATATGAGATTATTGAGAAAATCAATCCGGTGGCGTATCAAGTTGCGCTTCCTTCTGAAATGGAGCATATGCACAACGTCTTCCACATCTCTATGTTGAGGGATTACCTCCGGGATCCTTTCCATGTGCTAGAGCCTACTCGTGTAGTGCTGAGTGATGACTACACTTAGGAGGAACGGCCCATACAGATTGTAAACAGACGGATCAAAAAGTTGAGAAACAAAGAGATTCCGTTGGTGAAAGTCGACTGGCAAAACCATGGTAGCGTGTATGCCACTTGGGAAAGGGAAGATGACATGGCTAAAAGATACCCTGAATTGTTTCCATTGAATCTTGTTTTCTTCCAGACTGAAGGTAACTCGAGTTTAGAGGACTAAACTCTTTTAAGGAGGGGATACTGTAATAACCCTCGTCACTGATCACTGATTGATTATCAATTACTGTTAAACTGAGACTGATTATGATAAGTAATTGAACTGATTGAAATACTGAACCGACTGACTGAAATCTGAAATTGATTAATTGACTGTATCTGTTTAAATGCAGTCTATCTGTTGCCTGTTTAATTATCTGTTCATGTCTTTATGTTTAAACTGCAAATTGAAGGCCTTATCGGCGGCCGAACCGGAAATCGATCGATGTTTTATGATCATTAAAATTTATGTGATTTTATGGTGTAATTATCTGAAAACTGATATAGTATGATTAAATTATATTAGATAAGTTAAATTGCATAGTTGGCTTTAATTACAACTTTGCCACTTAAGTGGCCCACTACCTAGACACATGTGAGCCTTAGTATTCATGCAAAAAAACACTTTCATCAGCCAAATTCTTGTGTTCAAACCGACATAGAGAGAGAGAGAGAGTAGGAGACTAGAGTGAATTCATCTTGTAATGCTTGGAAATTGAGAAGATTGGAAGAGTTCTTGATCAATTGAGCTTGTATAGCTTGTATTCAAGGCCTAAGGTAGATCATTGACCTTCTTTATTGTGTTTTTGAGTTTATTCTTGCATAATTCATGAGTCTTTAGTGGCTAAGGCATGAATTGGTTCAATAGTGTTGAATTAGAGCTTCAATTATGCATGCATGTATGTATTTGGAAGTTTTAAGGTTGCAAGTTCATAATTCCTCTCATGCATGTCCATGTTTTAAGAGTAGTTCATGATTTCAACTTGTTCTTGAAGAAATGAGCTCATTGAGCTTGTATTTAAAGCTTTGAAAATGATTTAGCTCATGTATGTCATGTTTGTAGCATGTTCATGAAAATTGGTTTGAAATTGAGTTTGAATTAAACACCCTTGGGCTTTGATTTCTCAAATTTAGCTTTGAATCATGTTATCCTATGTGTTTACAAATATTTCTAGAAAAGTGGCCCAAGAGGATCGAATTTGGAGCATCAAAACTTGGTTTTTAGCTTGAAGGTGCAATCTGGATTTTCCAGATTTTGCACTTCCACTCGAGCGGGGAAAGTGGCGCTCGAGCAGGGAATTCGAGCATCCAGTACTTTGCACTGTTTTACAGTCCGCTCGAGCGGATGAATTGACACTCGAGTGGAGGCATGTGTCTTGCTTGCTCGGGCAGATTTTGTCCGCCGAGCGCAATGATGTCCGCTCGAAAGGACTCGCTTTCTAAAAATTTTGAAGCTGTTTTCTGTGCACATCTTTGCATCCTCATCCCATCCTAGGCATTCTTAGGCCTAGTTTAAGACATCTTAATGAGGATATAGATGTAGAACACACCGAGGCAAATTAGGGATTAAGTTATTATCTTTCCTAACTGTGTAGCTTAGTGTGTGTTCAATCTGTTAACTGTGTAGGGTTGGCTTCCGAGGAGACGCTCTAGCTTACTGTAGCCCAGAACTCTGTGAGTAACAACTGTGTAAAGATACGTTCAAAATGATTATCTTCTAAACAATCAACTGCATCGCTCAACTAATATCGTTAATCAATGAATGTATGTCCTATATTTTGAATCAGACAGGCATCCTTAGCAACTCATTCTTGATATCAATGTTATCATAGAGATCTCTATCGTTCCCTCGTAACCACTCATTTCTCGATTGATGGCCATCATTTACCGCTCGTCTTTTATGACCCTCACTTCTTATCTTTGTTATGCTAATGGATGTACCACATATGACTGAATGACTGATATACTGAATCAATGAACTGTTTTCATTACCGTAAGGACATTCATTCTTAACCTCTTTACGTATTATGTTATTCACTGGGCTTTAGCTCACTGCTCATATATATATATAGGTGTACAGGCACCAGACCGCGGTTAGAAACGTCGGGGTAACTCCAATTTTGTCAAGCCAACCTATGTGCCTCACTGCGAGGTTCCGAGCCTGCCAAGCTATGGCTTTGGGGTGTTTTAGTTTCCCCCACCTGTCTCTGTATCTGCTTTGTATAGACTGTTAGACTGTACTGTACTGTTTAATAGGGATTCAGTCCCTGTTCTGTATGATTGTAAATATTGTGCATACTGTTTTGTCACTGACTGTATATTTGAATGAAAAGTCTTTTTGCATACAGACTGTCACAGCTCATTGGACATTGTTTATTTATTGTTTTGGCTTCCGCCATGCCCCTATACTTTGTTTTATCAGATATCATATGTGCCTTGATAATCTCGGATTCTTGGCGATTCTGATGCTAAACCCATAGGGGCGGGTTTGGGTCATGACAGCTAGAGAGAGAGAGAGAGAGAGAGATTGTGAGAGAGAGGGGGAATGGGAGCGAGATTAAGAGATTCATACCGCTGGAGATATTCAGATGACGATAGCGAACAGGCGAATTGACAACCGAGAGAGCAGAGGTATATAGGTTTGTCGAACTCTTACAAGAGAGAGAGAACGATCCGCCATAGATCTTCAGAACTATTTGTCAATTCTCTCTCTAGAATCATCTAGAACACAAGCTATCAGCGATATATACACAAATATATGAATGTATAGGAGGAGAGAGAAAGAGATCTGGAAGAGGTTGAGGAGGACAGGGGCGAAGGCGATGCGGCTGAAGAAGAGAGAAACGTCAATGGCGATCTGAGAAGTGAGAGCTTCGACGATTCATTTTAAGACCGAGAGAGAGAGAGAGAGAGAGAGAGAGAGAGAGAGAGAGAAAGAGAACCATATCAGTGTTTGTGAAAAAGGGCTAGGGCAAATACAAAGAAAGGGGAAAAAGTAAATAAAAATAAAGAATAAATTAGTTATTTGTGACTGCTAATCATGTGGCCGCAAATCATATAGTTGCAAAAGGTCATTTTTTTAGTAGTGTTCCTTGATTTGTTTTTATTTATTTGATGTTGGTTTGATATTGAACTTGCATGTAGATGATGGATTGATTTCAACTATTTTGGTTAGTTGTGTATGCAAGGTTTAGGGTTTTTATATGTATTTATTTTATGGTTATAATCACACTTATGAATATATGAAATTAAAATAGATTAGGAATCCATAAATAAATTCTGAATACTCCACTATGTCTCCATGAATTATTGTTTTATTTGAGTGTTGGTGAGAAAAAGTGTATAAAAAAAAAAAGAAGAAGTGAGGATTATGAGATTTATTTGAATACCTTAGATTCGGCATTGTTATGTTTGTTTTCATAAGTAGATGAGGGGTTGTGTATATATATATATATTGTTGATTTGTTCTCAGGAATCGACGAGTACTTTGATTTACACGCGCACATATATGCTAACCGTCCAGAGAGTGGGTCAAACTCGGGACGATATCCCCATGCAAGTTTGGCTTCGAAGTGGTGTTAGGTATACGGGAGGTACATGGGATATATGTGTAGACCGGAAGTGAAAGGCTGAAGTGGTGGAACTAAGGTACAAAGAATTACATATCAACTTATTGGTATAGTTTGAATTGCTTTGATTTGTACATCTCAAAAAATAGTAAACGACCTCAATAAATTATGAAATTTGGGCAGAGATATGTATACGTAATTCTAGACAACTTTTGTATTTTAACTTTTTACTAAAAAAATCGATTAGAACTTATAATTGGATGATTTTGGTTACAAATAGTTTTTATTCATTTTAGCAATGTAGATTTTAGATGTTGTTTAAACCCACGAAACAAGCACATTTTTATTGATTTCGCGTAAACTGAAGTAAAACATTATTCTGAACACTTTTTGTGTTTTGAAATTTTTTGAAAAAAAATCATCTTAGGACAGTTTCTTTTCGTTTTCAGCTTCAAATTTTTTAGTCGAATTTCGTCTAGGTTCTTCTATCAAGTTTTTTTTTTCAACCTGTTCAGTTTCTACTAAATTTGTACACGGTGCCTTATAGGAAAGTTGATTTTGTACAACTTTTATTTTTTGAGTTTTGGTCAATTCAAATGATTTAAGCATGAAGTTGTGCATTTTTGTACTTCTTCAGTAATTTACTTATGATTAAATTAAATTATACTAACTTTATTTTTTGTAGAATGGTGGGTCTTACTAACTTTTTTTATGCAGGGCTGACCCACCATATTTATATTTTATTTTCATTATTTTTTTTATATACTCAATTTATATTTAGTTGTGTACGGGCAACAAACTAAATACCACCGTATCTTGGGAAACTACTCCTTCGTCTCTGTGTAGGTGGAATTACTTGTCTTGTCCCGTAACTAGAATTAAATATACTTTCGTTTGTGTCTGCTGGACACGTGGGTGTCACATCTTGTACTCATACCAGTATACTTGTATACTGACCCCTTGTCTTTTGGCATCCCATAACAAGAATTAAATGTACTTTTATTAATGTTTTCCTATACACACACACATATATATACAGACATATATCTATGTATGCGTGTTTGTAAAATTAATTAGTTCAAATTTGATTAGGTCACAATAGCTTCTAGTTCTCTTGACATGGCAGTTCGACATCAAGTATGATCCTTGTCATCAATACAAGATGCTTGTGAGGCCCCTGAAAATTTTACCTTCTTAAAAGTCCCTTACTTTTAAGTTATTTCCTTGAAATCCCTCAATTTCTTAATTAATTACAATTTTAACCCTAGGATCAAAATATATGCGCTAACTGAAAACTTGCAAACCCTAATCGATTTTAGTAACTTAGGAATCATTTTTAATATTCTAATACTAATTAATTGACTCCCTAAATATGGAATTACCACTTGAAAATCCTAAGTTTTTCTCATTTTTATCATGTCTGTCGATTGATCGCCTTTTTATTCGAAACAAGAAATCCAAACCGAACTAGACTCTCTAACCCTAATTTAGTTTAATTCTACACTAAAATAAGTATTCCAATTCACAAATTAAACCCAAAGCCCTCACATTTTTATTAAATAAAAAATTGACCCCAAACAAGTACCATTATATTTTTATATATACATTTGTACCCTAAAATCTTTTTTGAACATTGTATTTTACAATTTCCAACAATTGTACACATAATAATAATAATAATAATAATAATAATAATAATAATAATAATAATAATAATAATAAGTCCCTCAAATCACCATCTAAGGCTAACCATCACCTTGAAAATATGATGAATGTACTTTTTGAGACAAGTTTGCGTAAATTATGGAAAATATCTTTGACTTGGTGAAAACCCTAACTAGATCATGTTTAGGAACCTAATTAAGGCCTCTAAACTACCACTATTCCATTGGATTCAAACTAAATCCAAAACGTCCCATTCAATTCCAACCAAAGGGCATTTTGGACATTTCACACCAATTTTTCTATAAAAGCAGCCCCTCCCTTAGCATTTTTCATACAAGAATACAAACACACACACTATATTCCGCTAAGAGAAAGAGAGGGAGGAGGGTGAGCTTGGTGAAAGATAGGAGAGGAAGAGAAGTTTGATAGCAATCCCAACAAGCCTCAAGTAAGCCACAACACAACTCTCTTTTATTTTTCCTTTCAAATACATGCTCTTAAAAGTTTTAAACATTTATTTTAGATGTGTTTTGGTGGTATTCTTGTGTTAAAAATGAAAGGAGTTGAGTCTTGATTCTATCCTTCTTGTATTTCTCTTAATTGGTATAAGACTACCTTTTTCCATATCAATCTCTCAAAATTTCCCAAAGCACACCTTCACCTTAAATTTCTGAGTTTAATAAATATTATTTGTTTTCATCACAAGAGAAGTGGGAAATTTCCCCTAGTTGGCCTCTTTTCTCACTAACTTTCTTATTTCAAGAACTGTGCCAGAAAAATTTATTTTACAGCCAACTTTTGAAACTTCTAGCAAAATGTAGAAAAATCTTCTGGACCTCAATTTAATGTCAAATCTTCCTTAAGAAGTTACCTTTCAAGGAAAATTGGTTTCATTGAAAAATATTGAGCGGTTTGTGAGAAAATCTGATTTAAATGGTCGACGAATCTGGACAGTGCTGGAGTATTTCTGAAATAACTAAAAATCTAGAAAAGCTATTCCATTTCTGAAAAATGTTCTAAAAACTATATAAAATTCTCTATGAACCATAGGAAGGCTGGATTTGGAAAAAATCTGAAATAGTTATTTTAATCTTGATCTTTAAGTGACTCTGAATATGGAAATTCTGTTACATTGATGTTTTGTGTTCTTGACTTTATGAATGTGCTAACTTATATATAATCATGTCCTGGTATGATATTATATATGTCATGGTTATGTATTTTTTTGGTCCTTTGATGATGTTTACACTTATGCAAATTTATTTTCTTTTTCGCTTGTACTAACTAATTACAACGATTAATCTAACAGAAAACTTAATGAGGTGGCTAATGGGGTCTCGATCACCCCATTATTATTATGAGACGAAGTTATCGGTTAGTGGGATGCATTCCCTTTGGTAAGTTAAATCTTGCGCAAGTGGTTGTTTCGGAACCCTTGAATGGAGTGGTTGTGTTCAGACCCTAGGTAGTTTGATGTAAAGAGGGGTTTGGGCAAGGCCCATCATTACTGTCTCTTTTGAGACCCTGCGGTTGGTATTACACGGTATATAACCGTTGGTAGGCATCTGAGGTAACGTCTGCAACAAAGTAACAAAAGAGGGTGTATACCGAATAATCTACATCCAATTCTTGGAGTTGGGAGGACAAAATCTATTTGGGAGATTTCTAGACTACTAACAACTAACCATATAATATGTGCTATGAACTTAAATGCTATGATCCTTTCCTCTGTTTTTGTAAATGCTGTTGTGTATTGAATCAGAAAAAACGGATAGGGTGTGTGTGCGTTTACTGGGCATTCAAAGTTTATGGCATTTCATGCCAAATATCGAAGAAACATATGAGGTCAACGAAGAGCCATTTGAAAACTTATGTTTGCCTTAGAGAAAATTAAAAGCCATTTTGCTTATGTGTCTGTTCGTGCTTTTTTTTTTTTTTTTTTTTTTTTTTGGGAATGTAATAGTAATGGAACTCGTTTTGAAATTTAAGTTTTGAAACACTGTAATTATTATTTGCTTATATATCTTTGTAATCCTATGACTATCTCCGCGTTACTTATGAGACCTTGTGTTAATACCTCTTAAGATTTGTCAAAAAGATAGCTTGCTATCTAAGGTAGCTGGACTTAGAAGGGAGGCTATCTTGACTCCTCCGATCTTCTTGGGATCTTACTTGGCTATTGACCAAAGGACTCTTTAGTGATTTTACCCTAATCCTTAGAGTAGAAATTAGGGTGTCACAATGCCTTTCTTACTCAGGTACCCACTAAGAGCTAATCATATATGTCACATTACTTCCAGCTTTATTTTCGAATAGCATGCAAAACTTGTCTTACAATTAACCAATGAATGAATATTGTGGACCTAAATTCCATTGTTTAAATCTAGGCAAAATGTGCTACATAGAAAAGACCATGACATGACGAAACTTGTGCTTTATTTATTTATTTGTTTTTAATTTTCTTACGAAGCTTCAATAAGACATCTCTTAATCATTTATTACCGCATGAGCTCTTTTCGATTCCCTCAAAATCTTGCTTGAAAGTAATTAGTTGATTGTCATTTTTTACAATTACATTTGATTTACATTGTTGAGTTTAGGGGATCCTGATATTGATAATGGGGTATGGTTTTGATTGTTGTTGATTGGTGCATTTGTTTGTTATTGATTTTTTAAGCTATTGTTTGATATGTCTAAAGATTTACGGTTGTTACTTTTATATAATTTGTTGCAGTGTGGTGAACCAATTAAGTGATTAAATCATGTGGCTAGCTTATCTACTAGAGAAATGCATATTACTTTCAGATGTGATCATCTTCACTCTGGCACTTTGTACTAGTTTATTTTTTAAATATTATTTATTAATTGTAAATATATAATTACTTAAGCAGTTAAATCTTGATTTACAGGTGAGAGATATAGTTGTTCTAAAAAGTACGATTAGGCCAACAGAAACAGTTGCAATTGGAGTACTTAAAAGCATAGACCCATCCAAAGAAGTAAAAGGGGAAGAACTAGGACCTGACTATTAGGAGATACATATTCAAGTGCCAATCAAACCTAATGAGAGTTTGATCCGATCATATGGACTTGTCAAAACAATTGGACAAGTTATTGGAGTTCATGTTGCTTGGGCTACTCCATTTGTGGTATATTTCTTTCATAAATACTAATTTCATTAACAAATTTATATTAACTTAATATAGTTTCAATTACCTTTATATATTTATCTTTTGGATGCAGATTTTGCAAGTTATGGATGCTAACCAAGAATATTTATACAAGTGAGGTTGAGGGAACTGAATTTGTTTTGATAATGTCTCTCTGGAAGATGGATATCACTATAGCTTTTCAGAACTTATGGTTGGAATAATTTTCTTTTAATTTTTTTTTGCTTTAACTTTGTTAGAGTGGTAGAATATTTTATAATTTTAATTATGATTTTTATTGCAATATAAATAAATTTATATTTTCAGATAAAAAATGATTGTGGTTTGAATTTTTTTTGTTCTGTTTTTGATGTGATGATCCTATGGTGGTAATGTTTGTTTATTATTATGAAAATATTACAGGATGAATGGATGTCAAATTAATATAGGATGTGGCAATTAATATGCAATTGTTTATAAAATCGATTCAATTTTTACAGGTATTTACGCATGCTTAGTTATGGCTTTTAAAAGTGTCAATGAAAAGAACAAATAAGTAGCATTTTGTAGTAGTGGTGGTAGCTTTGCAAAGTGTCATTAGAATAAGCTCTAGTGGCACTTATATCCATTTAATGGCACAAATGATTTGGATTTAGTGGTATTTATGAAGTTGCTAAAAATATCAATTGTGGCATAACAAGTGCTATTAAAAATCCATAATGGCACTTGAGAGCATCACAAATAGTATCTACCATGACATTAAAGTGTCACTGAAAGTCTTTAGCCCTGATGGTGTAATGGCACTTACAAGTGTCACTGAAGTGCCTCTAAGTCTTTTTTTAATGGCGCTTGATAGTGTCACAAATAGTGTCTGCCATGCCATTAAAGTGTCATTGAAAGTTTTTAGCCATGATGGTGTAGTAGCACTTGCAAGTGTCATTGAGCTACCACTAGTATCTACCGTGGCACGGGTATAAATGAAACTTGTTTAAAATGCCACAAGATTAAAAAATGTCATTAGAAGAATAGTTTTGTGACACTTTCAAATGTCACTAAACTAAAACAATGTTGTAGCGTATGTATTCCCAATGTGAGATTACAATTCATGTTAAGTAAGTCATTCTTTGTGACTTAACTACCTAACAAAGTCGAATCAGTTTCTCAATTTCAAAAATGCCTAATTGACTACATGTTCTAACATTTAAAATAAGTGTATACATTTAAAATAATCTAAAAAAAGAAAAGAAAAAGAGGACATAATAAGATTGCTTGTTATGTTTGTGGTATGGCAAGGAGTCCCATAAAGTGCTTGAAACACAAGATTGATTTACTTGACATCCTTAATTATGAATGTGTGGGCCGAGTAATTTTTTTGCACAATCAGCAAATAATACATCTAAGCCTAGCCATCTTAAAGCCTAAATTCAATCAGATCCATTGGGTTTGTCGAGAGCTTAACACCAAACAGTACATTCGTGGACCAAGAGGTATGTTGAATAAGATATGATGATAGAATTAGCTTACATTGGCGCCAAGAGTTATAGTGGGCCCAAGCTGTCTCTTTTAAAAGGTGTAGTAGGAAACTGGGTCTTGACATTCAAGTAATAATGACAAACATGTCAAGTTACGTAAGAAATATCTACACTAAATGGCTATAAAAGGAAGAGGAGTTGAAGAATAAATGTATGCACTATAAACCCACAAAAACTCTCTTTCACTGAGGACACACCGCTTCTTATACACGAGCTAATTTATTCGTCAGAGTGCTAATTCCGGTATCCCTGACCGTAGTATTTCTTGTTTTAGGCATCGAAACGAGGATAAAGTGGAGGACTGTTTGGACAGAAGGAATATTTTAGAACCATTTCTCACAATCAATGCAAATACACTTTGATTGAAGGTGGTATGTTGGGAAACAAGTTGGAATCTCTCTCTTATGATGTTAAGTTTAAACTTGAAGCTACTAGTGATGGATGAGGAAGCAAGGTGATAAGCACAACCTACTACCATGTCATGGGTGACATTGAGCTCAATGAAGAGGAAATGATGGCAGGAAAGGACAAGGCTATGGGGATGTTCAAGGTTGTCGAATAATACTTGCTGGCAAACCCAAATGTCTATGCTTGAACCCAAATGCGACTTCTGGATTACTTCTATGTGTGTTTTTCTGTATTTGAGTTACTTGAAAAGTCACTTTAACTTGAAAATAAGAATAGTCTACACTCTATTTCTTTTAATTGTTTTTAGGGGAAAAATGGTTCCATTTGTCAATAAAACCCATGATGTTATCAAAGTGAATTATACATCAGCATTGTTGTTCTACTGTCATTGTTGATTGTTTGTGCTTTTGATATTTTTTCTATGGACTTTCTATAATCAATGGAAAAATTCTTTCAATTCAAAGTTGGTTAAAAGCTAATATTTTTTTTTAAAAAAAATGTGTAAAAAAGTAGAGAGGTGATATAACTCAAAATAGATTAAAAGTTAAAATTTGGCTTTTAGCCATCTTTCCGAAAGAGCCATTTATAACTGTCCAGTGTTTGTTAAAAAACGCAGCAATATTAATTATAAGTACGATGTCATTTTGTTTGGAAACACCGAACTGACTAATATTACGTGAAGCAACCATGTTTTTATAAGAAATATTTTTTTTCGCTACACACTACTAGGAAAGACTTTTTGCGACTTTTTTTTTTTTTTTTTTTTTTGCGACTGATTATTTCACTGTCGCAAAAACTAATATTCGCAATAGCAACCTTGATAATTTTTTCTTCTATTTATTTTGTCCTTTTCTTATACCTATGCCCTAACAAAGACTGATTTCCCCTAGACTCTCATTTCCTCCAAATCTGATTTCGTTCGATCGTGTCTGAGTAAGAGAATTTGATTTCCCTTTGTTGATTTCGCTTTATAGATCACCACGGTCGTCTGAAGAAGAAACCTCCAACGGTATGAACTCTCTCTCTCTCTCTCTTTTTCTCTCGTGTCACACTGAGTCTCTTCGAATCATTTATTCGTATTTCAACTTCTTCGTCTCTCTATAGATCACCTTTCGATGAAGATTTGGTTTGAATCAATCCTTCTTCATCTGCTATAGGTACAAGTTAAACCATTCAATTTTTAATTGTGTATTTTTTGTGCTACGAAAATGATGAACTTGCTTGATTCAATTCTGAATTCGAATTATTATTATTATTTTCTGTCATGTTAGATTGGAGCATGTTGTAGACGTGCCCTAAGGGCTCCCGAGCTCCGCGCTGCGAGGGCGCGAAATTCGTTTGCTCTCTAGCTTCTACAAGTTCGGACTCAAGTCACGGTTCTGAATCTAATCTCACAATGTGTGATGTAAGATCGATAAATCACCAAAGAGTCCAAATTCGGCAAATCGTTTTGAAAATTGATGTTAATAAAGAAGTGCCAAACATGGATTGCTTTGCCAAATACAGAGTCGCCACCTAAATATTTTATTTTGGAAAATTTAGGAAACCCTGACTCGTGCTGAAGGCCACGTGTCCGTCATCATCAAAGTTGCCTCAGCTCGGGAACTTGGGTACGAGAGGGGAAGGTCATGCAATGAGCACCTCCGCTCGCCCGATCAAAAGATCGGCCTTTACTAACATGATATTTTGTTTTTGAAAACACATGCGTTCTTATTCCGGTTATTAACCTAGAATTACTATGTGATGCACACAGCATACAAGTATAGACTAGATCACCTAAGTTGGAACAAAACATTGCATATCCGTTTGTTTGAAAACGGTTTGAAGTTTGCTACTCGCAAGTAGGCTAAAACGAGGATTTCAATGAATTGTTTCAATTCAAGTAATCCAACCTTCACCCATAGGCATTCAAGCAGTTATAACAAATAAGTAGTTAGCCTCATGGCAATCATGCTAACATGGCAACATTAACACACATGCAGTATGCTAAAGCGTAAACACTCACAGTGTACTCCGAGCCAAAACAGAGAACTAGTTAGAAATCATGCATGATCCTAGTTCATGTTAAGATGGCTAATGCAACACATGCGAAAATGCAGCTAAAATAGGCTCGGCTATCTAGAATGGCATATGAAATGCAACTTGATAACATTTATTCAAATTGGAATTGAGATACAATGCAGTTAGTATGATGCGCCAAGCCCGGTGCAAGCAAGACAGATGAATGGATGCACGCATGCAAGCATAAGGTATGCTAAACAAAATATGGCCTAAAACTAACCATCATAAGCGGTTAAGTAAAAGGGAGAAAGAAATGGGAGTTGGAAGCCATGCATCACACACACGCCCGCTTATTACAAATTACGCCATCTCGACGGAGGGACCGAATAAGAAGCTAACTAGCTAATCTAAGCTAATTAAACTAATTATTACAAAACAAACTAATTAACTAATCCTAGTTAACTAATTATTACAAAACAAATGAAATAGCTAACGCATTAACTATTAAAGTACAAAACCAAAGCGTAAACTAGCTAAGAAAATTAGCTAAGTAAAGCAATAAAACAGGAGCTTCGGAGGGAGAAGAATGCATGTATGCCCGGTCGCCTCGTTCGGAAATCCGTCGTGATGCCCGAATTTGCCTCTGTTTGCAATTGTTTTCAGAACCTTGCACCGAGCTCCAAAAAGCTTCAAACTCACCTTGGAGACCTATGGGAGGGCTACCGACCAGTTGTTGGCATTGGAGACCACCTACTGACCACTTTTTGTTATTACAGGGCAGAAAAAGTGGTCGGCCAGCTAGTTTTTTTGGCTGGCCAACCAGTTGTTGCTGCTGAATTCCAGTTTGTTGCAACAGAGAGCAAGAGAGGGCATGACAATGTATTTGCAAGATATGTGTGCACAACCACCCTCCCTATCATGTCATGAACTCAAGAGAGTGTAGTTCTCGACCCTCGGGCCATCAATCACGCATCTCAATGCATGATGGCCGAGAGGCGAAGTTGCACAATTCAATATGAAAATGAATGCACAAGTAAACACATAAGGCCTAAAACTCTATCATGCTTGATCAAGAGCGCCAGCGACCGAGAATTGAGACACGCTTCATCACTTTAAGTATGAAACGTTCCTCGTTTCTCGTGTTTGGACTAACACCTATTCCAAACAAAATGCAACACATAACATGGCATGCACAATGCAATGTAACTCAAGCATGCAAACATGCAAATGCAACTACATGGCATACACAATGCAAACAACAACATGGCATACTCAATGCAATGTGACATGATCAACTTAACAAAGCTAAGAGCATGCAAACAATGCTAATGCATGTATGCACAATGCAATGCAACAAGGGCAACTATATGCAATACACCAAGCATGTAACAACATGCAAACCACATACTCGATGGACTTAAACCAAAATGGACAGACCTCAGTCATGCCAAAACAGTGGCCATAATGCTAAAATGAAGGCACCGAAAACACATGCAAACATGCATGCCAATTGGCTCACCAATTAAAGCACTAAGGTGCAACTCTCAAGAGCACTTAAAGAGTGAAAAGCATGGAAGTGTAAAAACACTAAGTGCACTGAAATTAAGCAAGAAATGATGCCAAATCATTCAAACAACACAAGTATGGCATGGTAGGGTCCTTAAAGCAGGAAGCTAGTAAGATGACTACAAAGGAGGTATGCAATACATGGCACAAATGTATGAACCAATCATGAACAGAGCTCAAGTAGGTCAAAACAAAGACCTAAACATGCTGAGATAGGGGCTCAAAGACCTATGCATGCAAGCATACAAGCTAAGCCATAAGCAAGGCAACAATGCACAACCCTTTAAAGCATTCAAAGCATGAAAAAAATGGGAACATGGCCATGCTATAAGCTCTGAAATGAAGTATTAAATGATGCCAAATCATCTAAATAGCTCAAAGATAGCATGCATGAGTTATCAAAACACAAAGCTAGCAAGGCCAATTGCACTACAGCTATACAAAGCATGAAGGATATGGGAAAGGCAACCTAAAACAGTCCTAGAACATGTCAAAATGATACTAAAACATACATGTAAGGAAGCCAAAACAAGCTAGCATGAAGGGCATAAAGCATGATGCATACAAGGCAAATAAGGTGGATTACACTACACCTATTAAGACCAAGCATGGGATGACTTAACCAACAAAAATCAGAGTTATATCATGGCAAAATAACCCCCAAAACACATTGAAATGATAGCTTGAAAGCTAAGGCATAAAGGCATACGCAATGATTCATGTTAAGGCATAAAGGAGCAAACCCTCCAACGCATTCAATAAGTGACAAATGCAAGTGTATGACCACACTACATGTACTTAAATAACATTACCAATGATGCCAAATCCTTCAAATAGGCCAAGCAACGCATGCTAATGGACTTGATACACAAAGCTAACAAGCTAGAATGCATTATAGCTATACAAAGCATGGCAGGCATGACCAAAACAACACAAATCAAACCTTAAATATGGTAAAACATGAACAAAATCTTCTTTAAGTTAAGCCGAAAACATGCTACAATGACATGTCAAAGCATGAAACACATTAGGCTAATTCATGGAATTGTACTACAAGTGCATGGAGCATGCATGAGGCCATCAAACCCATCCAAAACAGAGTCATGGTATGCTAAAACAACACCAAAAACCTACTGAAATGGAGTCAACATAAGCTAGAATGACATGCTACTTCATGAAGCATACAAGACTAGTTTATGAAATTTACACTACAAGTGTACAAGGCATGCAAGGGATGATCAAGACCACCAAAAATAGTGGTATGCCACAGCAAAATACCCCAAATAGAAGCTAAGATATGGCCGACATAAGCTTAACAAGCATGCTCAAATATGAGGCATATGAAGCAAGTAAACAAAGCACAAGGAGAGGGGATGACCCTCTCCTATTTAGGACCCCAAAACCACCTTTCCACCACTGAAAATCCTCTAGATTTCAGTGGTAGAAAGTTCATGCAAAGGCTAGAACAAGAGCCTAAAGGGATGGCTCAAAGCAAGGCCTAACAAGGCCTAAGAGGGGGTAGATCACCCCCAACGAAAAAGTAACCTTAAACAAACATTTTAAGCGTGCAAAAAAAGAACTTTTTCCAGTAGAAAGTTAAGCTTAAATCAGCATGCAAATAAGGCTAAAAGCTTAAGCAAAAATGGGGGATTTAAGGATTAGAAACTCACCCTTGTTGACCACCTTCAAGACTGCAACTCCAGCACACTTTCTGAACTAAAACCAGTCCAAAAGCTTCAAAAACAACCTCACGGGACCTCAGCTCTAAGAGTATGGTGTTTGAGTGTGTGTTTGTGTGTTAAAGTAAGACAAAATGACACTTTAAGGCACAAAAATGAAGCAAAGAGAGAGATATAGAGACAAAGCTATATGTATAACTCAAACCACTTTTTTATGAACCTAGAGGAGGGAGGAGGAGCCTCTCTCTTATAGAGAGCAAAAGCACAAGCTTCTTGAAGAAGTTAAGGCTCAAGGCCATCCCTCCATACACGTGTATGGAGGATGGTTCTTGTGCTCTCCAGCTATGCCAGCTGGCCAAAAATATCTCCAAAAAGGTGCCAAAAAGCAGCTGACCACTTTAAGTGGTCTCCCAAGAAGACAACTGGTCGGCCATGGTGGAATAGAGTCTACACACTGAAAACAAGCAAGTGGTGTGGTGGCCGACCAGAAAAGGTAACCCAAAGACCAAGAAAGCCAATTGGCCGACCAGAAAACTGGCTGGCGGGGAAGACAGTGGTCTCCAAGGGGAAAAACTAGTCTCCCACCCTTGTACCACCTTCCAAACAAGGAAAACAAGGTTTGTACCAAAAACAAACCAAAACGGATGCAATACGAGAGATCGGGAGGCAAAGCACGCGGCCGAAAGCCTCGAAAACTAGTCTACTGGCATCAAAAGTGGTATACGACCACAAAAATGGTCTCCCGGACCACAGTGTTCCTCTAGGCAGAGGCAACAAGGCATGGTTCGAAAACCACACTAAACAGAGAACGTTAAGCGGTCTCGAGACAAGGCGCGCGGCCGAAGGCTCCGAAAATCGGAAACTAGTCTTCAAATGGGAAAAGTGGCCTACGGCCACAAAAAATGGTCTACGACCACAAAGAGATGGTCTACAAGACCTCTCCTTCCCTCCAGGAAGAGAAAACAAGACTTGGTCCACAAACTGAGTCAAAGCACAAAGAGTTCAGAGGCTTGGAGGCAAGGCTCTCAGCCAAAACTCCGGAAACTCGAAATGAGCACAATATGCACAATCACCAAGCGCTCAATTGATGATGTCTGAGTCTTAAGGTCGGTCAAAAATGGGGTGTCTACACAAGTGTGTGCATTTTAGCTTATAGTTGTATTTTGGTGAATTGCAAATGTGCTTTGTAGAAGACTATAGAATTTGATCTAAGCATTGGTTTTTCTGTGCTGAGAAAATGATGAATGTTTATTTTCTATGTCCAAATTTCTGTCATCTCTTATGTAATTTGTGAAAGAACAGCTTCTACTGATAGAAAACCAAGAAGCAGAGAAGAATAAGAAAGTTAGAAAAATGAAGAACTAGATTTTATTATTAATTTCTTGAGAGAGAAAACAATACGACTCGGGTTTTATATATTCTGACCTTATAGCGTTCGATAACTAACAAAATTGAATAGATTATATAGCTGTTCAAAACTTATTAATTTTGCCATTTAATTTCAATATTCTTTCTCTAATCAAGCAAACCAAACCCTAGCTACCTCCATAATCCTAACCCCAATCTCTCTCTCTCTCTCTCTCATCCAAATTTTCAATCAACTCTGAAGTTGGGGATTTTGTAATTCGAGTTGCAATATATGGATTTTCAACTGCTGAACAAGGGCTTGAATTTCTCTCGAAGAAAGAAGAAGTGACTTATTGCTTTTGCTTTGTTAAGTGTTTCGAGTTATGGTGGTTATAAGGTTAATCACTTGCCCTTTGTGGCAAGGGAGAGAAATAGAATTTTCAAGCTCTTGGGAGCTTTGATTTCAATTGCCGAAATGGTTTCCGATTCCGCGGATACCAGGTGTTGTCTCCAAGGACCTTAAGCATTTTTTGCAATCTGATTCTGACCAAATTCCCAATAGTTTGAAACAATTGTCTAAAATTACAATGTTAGAGCAGCTTTCATAGTCACTGATTAGGGTTTTTGAGGCTATGACAGTTGGGATTTTGAGAGGGTATTGTTCGGAGACCAGAAATAAGATTGAAGAAGGTTCGAATTTGAGTTTTTCGGATCGGGTTATGGATAAACTCATGTCTACAGCTGGGACTGGATTTGTTTCTGTTGTTGTTGGTAGCTTTGCCCGAAACTTGGTTTTGGTTTTCTATTCGAATGGCCAATACGATGAATGTTCGAATGGCTGCATCCAATGGTTTTGGGTTGGACTTATCGGCTTTGCCTGAATGGTTAAATGTTGTGTCGGGCAATAAGTGTAAACTGTTGGACAATCTTCACTATATTTAAATAAATTAAATTCTGTTGTGTACTAAACAACAACAACCAGAATAAAAAGAAATAAAGGAAAGGAGAGAATTTGTTTGATTACAAAAATCAAACTTGAAATAAAAATAAAAACAGATTTTATTTTGTTATAAAAACAAAATTAAAATCTGATTTAAATAAATAAAATAGAATAATAAATTAAACAACTTACTTGATTAATTTATTTAAATAATTATCTGATCAAGTCCAGTGTTTGACACTATGTCCTTAAGACAGATTCGTCCTCTCCACGGTGCTTTCAGAATTTGGACGTCTATCTCCTGGGATAAAATGATCTACTACAAATAATAGCAGCACTACAAATTGTTTGCCTAACGAACACACTAAGTGTTTATACTCTCTCTGACAAGAAAATAATGCAGCAACATGAAGAGAATGTTTTCAGAATTATGAAGGACGAAAATTAGAGTTACAAAATCCAAATGAGGGCTGTCCTATTTATAGATGTAAAGGTAGCTCTTGGTTTTGAATTGAACAGGTATGAAACATGTTGGTTTTGAATTCAAACAGATTTGAATCTATTGAGTTATATTTCAAACTGATAACAAAAACGGGAAGGGTCCTGTTTGGGTGTGCAATAATACCAGACTGGTTTATTTCGGGAAGGACCCTGTTTGGATGTACAGTAAAACTAAACCAGTTTAATTTTGAATTATGGATTTTATTTACCAAAAATAAAATTAAATTCAAATGTTTTTGACCCAAGCCCAACCCAACCACACACCCGCGCAGACGGATGGCGGCGGCACGCGTGTGGTGATTTTTGGGTCCAATGGGTCTAGCCCATTTTGGGCATAACCTCTCCCTCTAAAACACTTGGATACCCCTTGGGGCACACCCCAAGTATCAAACCCATGCCTTATAAACCCATTCAAAACTTCTCACCAAATCAATGTGGGACAAGCCTTATTCAATACTTTTAAGGATTGTTCACCAAAACTCCATTTCCATGGAGCATACTTTGGCTTCAATTTCCCATTCACTCGGTAATGGTTTTGAGCAACCAAATATACCACGTGAATCATAACGCGACATAGAACGCGTTACCACTTTGACCCATGAAAATCGACGCATGGGGCCTACCTAAAAAATATACCAAACTTAGGATAAAATTCTGATTTTACCCAGAATTTATAACCATTTCCAACATAAACTACTTGTCACAAAGAGGTCTTAAAGTGGAAATTGTTCAATGTGAAAGAGAATCAAGAAACAACTAGCCTCCCAGTGCTATCTTGGTGACATGTCCAAAATTTCTCCTTAGCCAACAGTGACTTATCTTTTTTCCCTTTTTTTTTGGGGCGTGTGGGGGAGGATCGAGTTCTGTGTCTTAAGTTGCAATAATGGTTACAAGCAGGGCAATTTTGTCAGTTACCTTTACTTAGATTAAGCTCATGAATGTTACTTCTTGTTTTTGTCAATGGTGTAAAAGTGCAACTGTATAAAACCAGAATAGAATTTGAGATGTAGGTTTCATTTCTTTATTACAATATGCATGGGGATCACCTTGCAGCCTAAATAAAATACTTTTCTGGAAGCTTTTGGTAAGTTGTTTTGATGTCTCAACTGTTAGAGCCTTATACCGCTTCACTTGGCTGGTTATTTTCTCCATTTATCTTGAATTTCTTGGATATTTTTTTTTTAATAAAGGCTGCAAACTATAAAACTTTAAGCTTTTAAGATCTAACACATTTGTGCTGCGTACAGCTCATTTAAGCAAGCCATGAAACTAAGACTGTTCACTTTTGGTCTTCTTTGAGGCTGTGGTTTCTATTGCTCTGCAGCTGACTGTAAAGTCTTTCTTTTATCCTCTTTATCCTTTTTTCTTATATGATTTCATGTGACTCAAATTTCTTTGTAACATTGGATGATCACACTTCACATGTCTCTAGTGTCATCATCAAGAACTTGACTAAGCTGTGGAGTTTTAGTCTTGAAGATTTTGGATCAAAAGAATGTGGATATTTTTAGCACTGAGTTTGTGACTGGTTGCAAGGACGTAACGAGGTATGCTACATGGTTTTTGGCTCGTGCTATTCTTTATACTATAGTTTGCTTAACAAATTTAATATCAATACCTCATTCATCATTATATTTTAATATCTTCAGTTGCATTTGGATTTTTTTGAACTACAATTTTTCAAAGCTTAAATACATTCTAAAGGGTAAGGAATACCCGGTTCTTTGTAGGAGGTTAGCGACTGAAAACAAAGGTTGGGTGGAGACTGTGTAAGAATATCCATAAAGTGGCCCATATGCCACATGTTTGTTTTGTTTTATTTATTTATTTATTTATATTATGTATATTTAATTAGTTTAACGGTTAATGGGTAACTGACGTATGTCCACTATCCCATATGGTGGTGTCATGGGAGTTACAACTCCCCTTACAACTTTTCTGATTGTGGGAAGTTATAAGGAGTTACATTTGGATATGGGTTCAAGCCTATCTATATATATATGCTTGTGATAGCCATTAAACACAGACGTTGTTTTGTGAATAGAATAGACTTGAAACTCTGTTTCTTCCACTTTTCCCATATGGTTCTGTAAAAATGTTCAGTGAGTGGGCTTTGTTTATACATTTAAGGATAAAGATTCAAAAGCTTGAACATCATGGCAGAAGGTATTCTTCTTTTTGAATTAAAATTATCTTAATTCTCACAGACTGTTGTCAATTACGTGAGAGGAGGATTTGGGAGGGAGGAAATTTTACGTGATTGGAATGAAATTGCAGAACAATATGGTTAGTTTTTTTCCTACATTCTTATTTGCAAGAAGAATTATTTCTTGTTTGTAGGTTTTGTATGTACATTGGCAATCTTGCTTCTTATGTATATTCTAGTACATGAAGCTTAAATGTTATTTGCAAGAAGAATTATTTCTTGCTTGCAGGATGTAATAGCTTCAAGTTGTTTGCTTTGCATAACATTTAAGCTCGAAGGTGTAAATTGTTTTTACAGTTTAAAATGAACCTCATAGGTGTTTATTACTCAAGCAAAGATAATTTGAATGATGCCTAATATATTGATGTATATTTTTACAGGTAGTGTTAAGGGAGTAGTTGATACGATTGGGTGGGTGATATTGAGAGCTAAATTGAGATTTTTTTTTTTTTGAGTACTTGAATCTATTAGTATTTTGTATAAATATTTTTAAGGATGGTTAATGAATATTTGTTTTGCATGTATAGAAGTTTATATTTTGTATGCACATTTCTTTTTTTATTTTTTGAAGAAAGATAATTTTGTTGAGGGAAGTGATGGAAAATAATACATGAGTATTAAAAATTTTGCAAATATCACTTTACATTTATTATATATATTATTTGAATATATATATATATAGATGGGTGATTATTCAATACTCTCGGAGTATGGACACGTGGTGCTTCATAAGGTTTTGATAAGTGGAGAGACACAAAGGGCCACGATTTATGTTGGAGATGGGGGACAACATGGGGCTAACTACTTGGTGATTGGTTTGGAGTATGGACACGTGGTGCTCCGGGAGTATTGAATAATTTCTCTCTATATATATATGAGAATATAGATTGTTAAAACATTGTAGGATTTTTTTTTTTCTAAAATTTTTTTTGCGACGGCAAAACATTGGTCGCCATAAGTAGATTAGGCAGTTGCAAATAGTTTGCGACTGTTGTTTTGCGGTCGCAAAAAGTATTTGTCACCCCCCATTTGCTGTTGCATGGGCCCAAAAGGTTTTTTGTGACTTTTTTATTATTATTTGTGACGGTTTATAGCGGTCGCAAAAAGTATTTTTTTTAATAGTGACATTTGACATAAACTCCATGAATACGAGTATATAAAAATAATTTAAACCAACATTGTATAAGTTCTATTTATTTTTACTCAACGGGACTAACTTGTTTAGTAAGAAGGTCTATAATTCGAATTTTCCACTAGCATGTGAATTTTATTTTGTCATGTATTTGTTGGCATTTCTCTACACAATTGGCCTCTATCATAATTAAAATAATAATCTTAACAAATTATAATTAATATATCCATAAATCATAATAAAAAATCATAATCGAACATATGATATGCTTGTTATTTTTTGAGTATATATTATAATTTTTTTTAAATTTAAATTTTAAGTATTTCTAGTCTTTCGTCGTACAATACCCATTAATTTTACCGGGTATTATATAAAATGAGATAATTATTTAGTAATATCAAAATATAAACACGTGATATTTCATAATATTATCATTAGTAGAAAAGATTAAATAAGATATTATATTTAGTGATTAAATAAGATATTACCATTTTTGTTTATGATATAGATTGTGTGGTCACACTATATTGATTATTAATATTTTTATGATTTTTTTTTTTTTTTTTTGAGATTGTAGCATTGTTGTAAAAGTTAAATATTTTGTTGCTTTGGTGACAAAGTTTTATTTATATAACTAGCGTTTTCTACTCAAACAAATACCTGAATTATATAAGACCTCGTTTGGGAACAGACTAATTTAGTAACTTTTTGGTTATTTGGCTAAAATATGAGCTAAAAAAACCAGTATGTTTGGGATGACTTTTTGACTTTTTACGAAAAGATGTGCAAAAAATAGAGAAAAAATAGAATCTTCGACTTTTTGGTATGGGTTGTTGGCTTTTTGGTTTTTTTAGTAACTTTTTGACTTTTTGACTAAAAAAGCCACTTGACAAACGAGGCCTAATATTTGTATATTATATAGGGGAGTTGACTAGTAAATCCCATTTTGTCATCTTGTAGATCATGTGGTCCTAATTGTTTTCTTTTAAACCGTTTAGTACTTAGGATTGTTTGTTTACTATTTTGCCATTGAGGTGTTAATTTCAGTTCGTATGCCTGCGTGTATTTATGGGAACGGGTGTGTGTGATTCACATCCCAAAAAAAAGGTATATAGTACTATTTTTGGACAGTGTAGGTTACAGGCGCGCGATGTGAGATGTGAAATAGATGGAATGAGTGAGGTTATGTCACATTGGGGGGTGTGTTGTCACGTGACTCAACCCACCAACCTAGAAATCCAACTTGCCTTTTGCATTCATATTTACAGATGGGCAATCATCCCCCATTTGGAAAGATGAATCGGTGGTGAAAGGTGACATGAACCTTACGTTTTGTTACGATTATCCACTTTTGGCAACTTTGAACATCAAAGGTAAGTACTTCAATTTGTTTGGGAAGATGATCGGTAAGTTGCTGATTCCCATTGGGTTTCTTCCACTGGAAAAACCAAATAAAACCTGAATCACTGCCACACACGACGGCCCGTGGAGTAAGATCTTCGAACGACTAGATGAACAGAAACCCAAATCCTTAGTGTTTGTTGGATTTGAAAGTGAGTGTAAACTCAACAGAGACCAGACTTACAAGATAGCCTCCAGGGTAGAGTCATCGGAATTGCCATTTTTATGGGCTTTGAGAAAACTCGGTTGGGCCTCCAACGATCTCGATGTTGTACTGCCGGACTTCTGGTAGAGGAAGAGTCTGTATCGGAAGGGCACTGCAGATTGAGATTCTGGCTCACTCGTCAATCGGAGGCTCGTTGTTTCATGTTGTGTGGGGTTCGATGATTGAAACATTGCAATTTGGGCATTGTACAAATTGAGGGAATATTTCACGATGTTGTTCATTGTTGGGTTCACATTGTTGCTCATTGTTGGGTTCACGATGTTGTTCATTGTTGGGAATTGTATAGATCGGAGGCTCGTTGTTTCATGTTGTGTGGGGTTCGACGATCTCGATATTGTTCATTGTTGGGTTCACGTTGTGCTTTCATTCAAATGTTGTAATGTTTACATTACAATCAAATGAAGCACTGTTGGACTATTAGGTTCACGTTATGCTTTTATTCGAATATTGTAATGGTCATGTGAATATTGTGGTGTTCACGATAACTGCAGCATTGTTGGATTGGGAAAACTTTATAAACGAATTTTCACCACTCCCACCCCATAAAACGTGGGATTATACGTATCCAAAATAAAACAGAACATCTCCATAAATTATATGAGGGCATATTCATCCAGCACACAATCATCTACATTCAAAAAAGGACTTATCAGTAAGTAATCCCGCCTCATATAGACTTGTCAATCAAACAAAAACTTAGTGGGATCAAACGGAACACAATTTAGCCATATAGGACTTTTTGATAAATTTCCCTATTATATAAATAAATAAATAAAATATTATTTTTGTAATATATCAATAAATAAAAATTTAAAAGAGAAATTGCAATTATTAATAGATATTATTTTTTGAATTAATTTCTATGCTGGTTATGAGATTATGAATGGAATTTCAAGAAATGGTGAAAGCTATCTTAGAAATACAAAATTTCACTAAGCATAAAGAAAAATAAAAATTTTAAGGCATCTGTTCCAATCTTTATTTTATATGATAGTATAGATGATTTGGAAAAAAATAATTTTACATAAAACAAAGAGAGATTCTTAGAGAGCTCTACTGCTACTGTCTTAGCTTGGTCTTAGTTTATAATAATAATATTTTTGTTAAAGATTTGGGGAACATGCTGACATACACAAACATTCTTAAATGGTATCCAAACTATAAAAACACTTGCAAAATAATCCAAACATACACTATAATATATAAGAGTTTTAAAAATCAAATAGTTTGATCTCTAAAAGTAAAAATTTTGTTAGAAAAGACATTTACACTATGTTTGGATCGAGTAGGGCTGGGCATAGGGTTATTTGACCCGCACGAGCCGACCCGACCCGACCCGCACACGTATGGACGGTTTCGTAAATACCATAGGGTAGAGTGCGGTTTGGAATATAGCAAATTTTTGGGTTACGGGTTTGAACCGCACTGCCACAACCCACCCGTACTTGGAATATATAATTTAAAAAAAAAAAAAAAACAAACCTAGACCATTCATCTATGATCTATCCTAGATATTTTTGTTTTGACCAAACAAACCAAACCCTAATCCTAATCTGAGAAATCTGCACAACTCTCTTCTTCTCACTCATTTCATTTCCCATCTCTTTCGTTCTTCCATCTCTCTTTCTCTCTCTCTCTCTCTCTCTCTCTCTCTCTCTCTCTCTCTCTCTCTGTGTGTGGTGACCAGAACCAACAAAGTGAGCGACCGATCGACCTTCGCAAGATTCACTCTCTCTCTCTCTCTAGTAACTCTCAGGTAAACGTCTCTCTGTCTCTGTCTCTGTCTCTCTCCCCGATCTTTGATGTCGTTTTTTAGGCAAACAGATCTGTCTGTCTCTCTCTCTCTCCCCGATCTTTGACATTGTTTTTTAGGCAAACAGATCTGTCCGTCTCTCTCTCTACGGTCTCTGAATTTTTTTTTTGTTATGCAATCAGATCTGTAGCAACAAATCTTGAGTTTATTTGTTTATTTATTTTTTAAACTAGTTATTTTATTTCTTCATATAGTTGAATCTGTTATTGAATTTGTTTAGATTCTGTTATTGAATTTTAGAAGTGGAAATTGAATCTATTTAGATTTTTTTTTTTTTAGGGTTTTCTATTATTGAATTTCATTTAGAGGGTGATGTATTGGGTGAAATTGAATCTCTTAATTACTTACTCCGTTATTTTGTAATTTGTTATTTACTTACTCAAAAATAAATTTTTAAAGAAAAAAGTCCAAACCGCAAACCACCTGCACATCCGCAAACCCTACCTACACAAATTGCAAACCGCATTGCTAGCGGTTGTTGGTTGATTTTGTTGAACAATCTTCACTGTATTTAAAAAGATTAAATTCAATTGTGTACTAAACAACAACTAGAATATAAAGAAATAAAGGAAATGAGAGAATTTATTTGATTACAAAAATCAAACTAGAAATAAAAATAAATAAATAAAAATAGATTTTATTTTGTTATCAAAACAAAATTAAAATCTGATTTAAATAAATAATAATAAAACAGAAAATAAATATATAATTTACTCGAATAATCTGTTGAATATTATTCTGATCAAGTCTAGTGTTTGACACTGTGTCCTTAAGACAGATTCGTCATCTCCACGGTGTTTTCAGAATGTGGACGTCTATCTCCCATGATGAAATGATCAACTACAAACAATAGCAGCACTACAAATTGTTTGCCTTACAAACACACTAAGTGTTTACACTCTTTTTTACAAAAATTAAATGCAGCAAAATGAAGAATAAATTTGCAGAGGTGAAGTACGAAATTTCTGAATGTGAAACATCAAATGAGGGCTGTCCTATTTATAGATGTATTGGTGGCTGCAGGTTTTGAATTAAACAGGTGCAAACCTGTTTGAACAGGTATGAAACTTGTTTGGTTTTGAATTTAAACAGATTTGTTTGCCTTACAAACATACTAAGTATTTACACTCTTTCTTACAAAAATTAAATACAGCAAAATGAAGAACAAATTTGCTGAGGTGAAGTATGAAATTTCTGAATGTGAAACATCAAATAAGGGCTGTCTTATTTATAGATGTATTGGTGGCTGTAGGTTTTGAATTAAACAGGTGCAAACCTGTTTGAACAGGTATGAAACCTGTTTGGTTTTGAATTTAAACAGATTTGAATCTGTTGGGTTCACAATTCAAACAGATAAAAACGGGAAGGGCTCTGTTTGGGTGTACAGTAAAACCGGACTAGTTTATTTTCGGAATTAATTTGAATTCTGGATTTTATTTTACCAAAAAATAAAATTAAATTCAAATGTTTTTTACCCAAAAAGATAGGTATTGGGCTGGACAAGCCCAACCCAACCTCACACCATACACCTGCGCCCAAGCCTAGGCCGTCTGTGGTGGCGGCGCATGCGCGCGTGTGTGGTGATTTTTCGGTCCAATGGATGTAACCCATTTTGCCTATAACCTCCCTCTCTAAAACACTTGGGTACCCCTTGGGGCACACCCCAAGTACCAAACCCATGCCTTATAAACCCATTTAAAACTTCCCACCAAATCTATGTGGGACAAGCCTTATTCAAACATTTAAGGATTTTCCATCAAAACTCCATTTCCATAGAGCATACTTTGGTTTCAATTTCCCATTCACTCGGTAATGGTTTTGAGCAACCAAATATACCACGTGAATCACAACGCGGCATAGAACGTGTTACCACCTTGACCCGCGAAAATCGACACTTGGGTCCTACCTAAAAATTAGACCAAAGTTAGGAAAAAATTCTAGTTTACCCAGAATTTTCCCAACCATTTCCAACAGCCTTTTCCCCAAACCATATAGATGCGGGCGGGTCAAAACTGAACCGTAAACCGCACAAATCCGATCCGTGACCACCCCTAGGATTGAGTGATTGAGTGATTTGGTGAGAAAAGAAATGAAATGAAGAGATATGTATTTCTCTTGCTTGTTTGGATAACTTAAGTGAAGAGAAATAGAGAGAAACCCATTTCTCATATAACCTTCATTTTCAATCTTCCCAAAAGTTGAGAGAAATGAAACCAACAGATTCTTATATTTTCATAATACCAATTTTGTCACTATAAAAATAAAAGAAATGAAATGATTGACACCCATGTCTTCAAGGGCTTTTCATATTATTTTGGTAATATAACATAAAGCAGTCTCTTTTCTTTTTTCTTATGAAATCTAACCAAACAAGAATGAGAGAAATCACAATCATTTTTTTTTCTTTTATTTCTTATTTATCTAAACAAGAAGGAGAGAAATCAAAATCAGTTATTTTCTTTTCTTTTCTCTTATAACTTAAGTAATCATTTATTTTCTTTTCTTTCCTAAGTTCCCAAATATAGTGTTAGGGACCAATTTCTATCGCCACGAGGATAGTCGCTAAAAAGTCGTCCCGAAAAGTCAAAACCAAGCCTTTTACCGACCAAAATTTGAAAATGTCACTAACAAATAGACTTTTAGTGACAAAATAATTTGGTTTCAAAATGGTTTATTTTTTTAGACAAAAAATTTGGTCCCAAAAAGATAACAATTTATCACTAATGTCCAATGCTGAGGACCTCCAGTGGGGGGTGACCCCCAGCACCCCCACCTCCACGTTGGGGGCTGTGAGGGCAAGGTCAAAAAAAAAAAAAAATTTCATCCAATCAAAAATCAGTGGGGGTGGTGGGGGTCACCCCGATTGGGGTCCAAAGTATTTTCCTTTCATTACTAAAAATATAATGATGAAACTTTTTGCAACTAAAATATTTGATTCCTTAAAAATAATTTTATCTCTAAATTTTGATCCCCAACACCTTAATTTTTTTTGCAGTGATATAAGGGACGGCTCATCCAGTCCTCCATAACTTGTTTCGTCAGAGGACTTGTTTGAGCCAGTCAATGGGGTAGATAAAAATATTGCCACCATTAAAGAAATCTAAATCGTTGGTCCAAATTTGAAAAGTTCAAACTCATTCTCTCCCTTTGGTTTTTCACGAGATTATGAGCCCACTTCCCCTATTTTTCATTGAATAAATTATACTGGTAGTCTCTATATTTTGTTATTCTATCATTTTAATTCTTACAATTTTAATTGACTTAATTTTTACACATAATTTTAGATTTTGCATTAATTTAGCCTATTTGATAATGTCATTAGGATTTTTGAGAAAAAAAAAAAAGTCATTAAATTGATTGAGATTATGCTTCATTTGGGATGTGTGTTGTCTTTTTGCCTATTTTAACCTAAGACTAAAATGTTTCGTTTGGAATGAATTTTTTTTATTTTTTTTATTTTTGTGAGAGAAAAAGGTGAAATGATTAAGGTTTAGATGTGATATTTTATCTTATTAACTTTTTAGCTTATTTTGTCTTTTTGTAACTATTTTAGCCTGATACCCTCCAACTCACATGCCAAACGAGGGCTAAGTTGTTGAATTGATCAAATTTATCATTTTACTTCTAAAAATATGACACACGTCACACATATTCGTATTTGTGTAGACACCCCATTTTTGACCGACCTTAAGACTCAGACGTCACCGCTTGAGCGTTCGGTGATGTTGCATATTGTGCTCGTTTAGAAGTCTTAGAGTCGCGGCCGTGAGCCCTGCCTCTGAACTTCCGAACCCTCTTCTGTACCTTGCCTCGGTTAGTGAACCAGACTCGATTTTCTCTGTTTCTTTTCCTGAGAGGAGGGAGAGGTCCCGTAGACCATCTCTTAGTGGCCGTGGGCTACATTTCGTGGCCGTTGGCCATTTTGCCCGGTTCGTTTTCGGAGCCGTCGGTACGTGTGCCTCGGTTCGGGACCGTCTAACTATCTCCGATTCCTTCGGTTTTTGGCATACATCTTATTTACTCCCTTTTGAGGGACACTGAGGTCTGAGAGATCCACTTCGTGGCCGAATGCCGCTTTCGGTGCTTATGACCTATTTTCGACCTCGAATCGTGTTTGGCCCCGAGCATTCGTTTTGCATCGGTTTTCGTTCATTTTTGGCAGGTACCTCTGTTTTATCACCAGGAAGGTCACTGAACGGTGGGAGGCCAGCAATTGTCTCAGCAACCAGTTATATTCCTTCGGCGCCCTCCGACGCCTGTTTTTCTCACTTCCGAGCCAATGTTGACCACCCTAGGGCCATTTTCTTCAACCCCAAACCACATATTTGTGTTGTACACACATGGGAGGACCCTAATATCACATGGCCAGCCAGTAACTCAACTTGAACCTTTTGAACCCCTCCTAAAAGTGGCCTATTCTCTCTCCTGTTTTAGAGTTGCCAATTTTGAACCACAGGGTTGTGTTAAGGAGACATGGGAGGACACTAATATCTGGTGGCCAGCCATAAATTGTTTTGGACCATTTTGCCCCTTTGGCCTGCCGGCCATAGGGGGTGGCCGGCCGGCCACCTGCAACAAAAATAGCACGCCGGCCATGATCCTTGGGATGTGTGCATTGCAGCTGTATAGCTTTTTCCCCCAAAATATCTGATTTCGGGGAACTTTTTGTAAAGAAGGGAACTTAATCCCATATCACTACACATTTTCCCTCCCTTTCTCCTCCATCCTTGCATACATACAGCAGCTCCCTCTCTATCTCAAGAGTTGGAAAACTTGCTTTGAGCATACACATACATATCTCTCCATTTCTCTCTCATTTTCTCAAGTTTTGGCTCCATTTCTTCACTACTACCAAGCATCACCACCACCACTCCATTTCCAACAGCTTGGGGAGCTTTCCAGCAGCTAGGAAGCAACATTCCTTGGTCCAAGAGGTAGCAAAGAAGTGGTCTTCAAGGGTAAGTGCCAATCTCCCTCTTTTGTAGCACTTTTTTGCACCATTCTTCTAGCCTATTTACTTGCTGTTTTGGGCTCCGACCCTAACTGAAAGGGTCATTTTTTTGAGCCATTATTCATGTTTGTTTAAGGGCTCAACCCTGTTTGAGCCCCCATTTGGTACTTGCTTCAATACCCTCTTGTATGCCATTATTTTGCATGGTATTTCTAGCCTATTTTTGATCTGTTTTTGAGCGTGATATAAACTGTGAGTTGGCTTATTTTGAGTCCCTCTACAACATTGTAGAAGGGCTCAACACTGTTGGGGGCCTCCATGTATCAGTTACCATTATACCCCTCTTTTGGCCCCCATTTTTGCATGCTTTGTTGGCCTGTCTTGCTTCTGTTTTTAGGCCATCATCAGAACTGAAAATGGCCATATTTTGACCTTATTGGCATATCTCATTAAGGGTCTTTAGCTGTTTGGTGAATTTTTTGTATACCTCATGTCATACCCTCTTGTGGCCTTAATCTTGCATTGCATTTTGAGCATGTTTGCATACTGATTCGAGGCTTGTCATATACTGTAAATGTTCATATTTTTAGTCCCTCTTAAGTGTTGTAGAAGGGTATTTTTCTGTTTGGGCTTTTCATCTACCACTTGCTTCATGGCCTCCCTTGCGGAGCCATTTTTGTATGCCATTTTAGCCCTACTTGTGATTGCTGTTTGGCCATGTTTTGTACTGTAAAAATGTGAGTTTTGGGGCTGCCTTGCTTCTTCTTTTTCATTCCATGTACCAATTATGCATGTATGGTATAGCTGTAGGCCATTTTATGCATTGAAATCCATGTTTCGGGATCATTTCATACATCGGGTATTATTTCGCCTCATTTCAGGGCCGTTTTGCCCTTCATTTTGCCACTGATTTTTGCATGTTTACATATCATATTCCATGTCTTTGCCATGTCTCATTAGAGTGGCATTTCGGTGCCCGAGGGTCCGTTCTCGGTTTGCGTGCCCGCGGGCACGCACTTCGAGGTAGCTTGTTTTCATCTGATGGCCTCCTATGTGAGTGTGGCTAAGGCTCTCTCATGTTGGTGTAAGCCCATTATTGCATTGCGTACGCCATTTTCATCCATAGCATTGTGTATGCCCGGTTGTGTATTACCTCGTACAGCGTGTATGCCATTCCATGACATTGTGTATGTTAGGATTGCATATTAGCTGCATTTCATGCATATCATGCATATTGCATCGTGTTCAGGATAGGAGTTAGCCCGGACATGGGAAATGAAGCGCGTTCCGTACTCCGAGTGATGGAACGGGTCTCAATTCCCAAGTCACCGACACTCCGGATTATCCATGATGGAGTTAGGTTTTGTTGTAGCATTCATATGCATTCACCCTATATTGAGTTGTGCAATTCGGCTCCTCGGCCATCATGCATCGAGATGCGTGATTGGTGGCACGAAGATCGAGGCATGCATATATTTGTGAAATACATTGCTGTGCCCCTTTCCTGCTCTCTGTTGCAGCAAAATGAAGAATCAACAATTTTTTGGAGTCTGGCACGCATTTCGAGAAACATTGCAAACAGAGGCTAATTGGGGCATCGATTGGATTTCGCGCCAAAACCCAAACATGCAAAGATTCATCGAGAATCAAAAGCGTCCACGGCTTGCATGCCAGTTTTATCTTTCTTAGTTAATTTGTAAATTAATTAGGGATTTGTATATTATTCGGACTGTATTATTCTTTCATTTGGGACTGTATTATTATTTATTCGGACCCTCTGCACGAGGGCAAAATTGTAATAAATGTGGGTGAGTGTGATGTATGTCTTCCAACCCCACGTCTTTCTTCCCTTTTATTTACCTGCTTATGATGGTTAGATATAGGGCATGTTTCAATTAGCATACAGTATGACAGCATGTTTGCATTCATTCATCTGTCTTGCACGCACCGGGCTCGGCGCATCAGACAAACTGCATTTGTATTCCAATTCCAAGTTGAATACGTGTTAGTTGTAGCATTCCATATGCCATGTTTAGAATAACCGAGCCTGCTATAGTTGCATCTTTGCATGTGTTGCATTAGGCAATTCTGTGTATCTAGGATCATGCATGGATTTCTAACGAGCTTCTATTTTGGCTTGGAGTACTCGGTGAGTTTTATGCTTTAGCATCCTTGCATGTGTGTGAGTGACTGCCATGAAAAGCATGCTTACCATGAGGCTATGTGCTTATGTGATATAACTGCCTTGAATGCCTGTGGGTGGAGGTTGAGTTACTTGAAGTGGAACAAATCATTGACTGTTTGTTTTAAGCCCACTAGATAGTGGCAAAATCATGTTTTTCTAAGCCCACCCGAGGGTGGCAAATCCACGTCTTAGCCTATCTGTAGGTAGCACCATCAAACCATTTTTCAAACAAACAAACATGAAATGTTTTGTTCCAATTCAGGCGACTCAGTCTATACTTGTATGCTGTGCGCATCACATAGTAACCTAGGCTAATAATCGGAATAAGAACGCACAATGTTTTCAAAATAAGATATCATGGTTAGTAGAGGCCGGTCTTTGACCCGGCGAGCGGGGGTGCTCACGAAGTGACCTTTCCCAATCGTACCCAAGTTCCCGAGCCGAGGCAACTTTGGTGATGACGGACACGTGGCCTTTGGCACCGAGTCAGGGTTTCCTAAATTCCCCATTTAAAAAAAATATTTAGGTGGCGACTCTGTATCTGGCGAAGCAGTCCATGTTTGGCACTTCTTTCAAAAAATCTGTTTTCAAAACGATTTGCCGGATTTGGACTCTTTGGTTCAAGATTGAGAACCGTGACATTTGAGTCCTTCGAACTGTAGTGACCCAATATCGAACTAGAACGGGGGGGACTCGCACTCCCTTTCCCCCGGGATGCGTTCGGGGACGTCTACAATTTGCTATAAAAATCAAACATTTGGAAGCAATTGGATTAATTTGAAACAAAATTCAAAAATTCAAAATCAAAATTGATCTAATTAAAATTATAATGATCAAAATAATACAAGGCCAAAGTAATTTGCCCTTTTTTATTCCTTGATAAATGGTTGAAATTTTTTGAGTTTCACCTCCGAAACGGTTTTATGTCTGACCCAATGGTAGATCCAATTTGATAGCTTGCATCTTATGTTAAGAAAGTGACAGTAAGGCCTAAAACTGATGATGATGACGAATAAGCTAATAGAACGGCAGGCCTTATTATCAGTATAAACTTGAGAAATTAAAAATAAGCACAAGAAGTAAACAGTCAATCATCTTAGAAGGCTACTTAATATATGAATAATGAAAAAGGCCACACTCCCCTCCTATAGAGACATCTAATATTATCATTCTACAATGGATGGCGTTGTTGAATATTATAATTAAAGGATTAGTAGAAGAATATTTGTATTATGCCAAACGATGCCTTAATCCTAGTCTATAAATACCCATTGTCTTAATGTACTTCTTCATCAGCCGCAACCAACTGATTATAGCTTTTGCTACAACAATTCCTTCCTTCTTTTCTTCAAATAGCCTACAAGAGAAATGGGTGTCACCACTTATACCCAAGAGTTCACCACCTCAGTAGCACCCAATTGGATGTTTAAGGCATTGATTCTTGACTCCCACAATCTCATCCCTGAGCTTCTCCCCCAATCCATCAAGAGGATCGAGTACGTTCAAGGCAATGGCGGTCCTGGAAGCATCAAGCAAACCAACTTCCATGAAGGTAAATTTCTCAATACTCTTCAAATTCTACACTTTTTCTATAAATCAATCATTATAGTTTGGATGCTAAAAGAATTGTTTAGGCTTAAAAAACGAGTGCAATAACAATGCTTGTTTTTTTTGTTTGTGCTATGATAGGGAGCCGCATGAAATGCTTGAAGCATAAGATTGATTCACTTGACATCGAGAACTATCAGTGCAAGTACACTATGATTGAAGGCGATGTGTTGGGTGGCAAGCTAGAATCTGTGTCTTATGAGGTTGAGTTTGAGGCTACTGCTGATGGAGGAAGCAAGGTGACAAGCACAACTTACTATCACGCCAAGGGTGACACTGAGCTTTGTTGGGTATACCTCCTTATTGGAGTGTAGGACGCAATTGGTTTTGGAAAAAGAGTTTAATTTGGTTTGGTTTAGGTATAATATATTTTTATATATTATATTTGTGGAGGCCCAATTCAATCTGGATACAATTAGGGTTTGATTACAAAACCCAAGATTTAATAATATATATATATGTATATATATATATTATTTATGTTCAACACACACACAAAAAAAAGTGTGGACGGCGGCTGTGAGACGGCTTTGGGACTCGTGCGGATGAATGGACAATTGGGGAAGATTGATTAACAGTGCTTGATTTGTTCAAGCTTTTGTTTCCTTTGTGTGGAAGTTGATTTGGTTCGTTATTTTGGGTTTTCTTCAACTCTGGTTCTGAAGATTTTGGTTCATCTATTTAGTGAGATCTTCCCTCTTGTTTATTTGTGATTATTTGGAATTCACCTAAGGGTGATTTTGTGAGACCATTAGTGTCTCGTTTGTAATCGTTTGGAACTTATTTGGTTGATAGTGGAATCGGATTTCGATCCCGTGGACGTACCTCACATTGAGGGAACCACGTAAAAATTCTTGTGTTGCCTTTGATTTAATTTTTCCGCATTAGTTTTTATTCCCATTGATTGATTTACTTGTGGGGAATCACATCGATTTTCCCTAACAACTGGTATCAGAGCTTACGAGTTATTTGGGTTTATTTATTTGTGTAATCAATGGAGGGGAATGTTGGTCGTATGTCTAGCTTCAATGGAAGCAATTGGGTAACTTGAAAAACTAAAATGGAGGACCTATTATTTTGTAAAGACTTGTATGGACCCATTGAGGGTGATAGTGGCAAACCTGCTGATATGAAAGATGATGAGTGGAAGAGACTTAATCGAAAAGCTGTTGGTGTTATCCGTCAATGGATTGATGACAGTGTGTTTCATCATGTTGCTCTTTGAAACTTCAAAGACATAATTTATGGAAAAAATTAGAGAGTCTTTATGATAGAAAATCGGCCACAAATAAAGCCTTTCTGTTTCGTAAGTTGGTTAATTTAAAATATAAAGAGGGCAGCCTATTCCGGAACATCTGAATGAAATAAAGAGTATTGTTAACCAAGTTGCTTCTATGAAAATTATTTTTGATGATGAGTTGCAGGCTTTGATGCTACTTAGTTCCTTACCCGAAAGTTGAGAGACTTTGGTTGTGACAGTTAGTAACTCGGCACCCGATGGAGTTGTCACAATGGGCCAAGTCACTAGTAGCTTATTGAATGAAGAAACTAGAAGAAAATCAGCCGGTTCCTCTCATTCGGAAGCATTTGTTGTGAGAGGCCGAAGCAAAACAAGGGGGAGGAGTAAGACTCCTCATGGTCGTGATCAAAGCCGTGACAAGTCAAGAAATGGTTCTTTTTCAAAGAAAGACGTTGAGTGTTATTATTGCCATGAGAAAAGGCACATGAAGCGGGAATGCCGGAAACTCAAGAATAAGGAGAAAAGGCGTGACAAAAGTGTGGATAAGAAGCAAGAAGACACAACGGCAGTTACTACCGATGATCTCATGGTCGTTTGTGAAGATGATTGTATCAATTGTGTAGGCCACGAGAGCAGTTGGGTGATTGATTCTGGTGCTTCTTTTCATGTGACTTCTTGAGTTGATTTCTTCACTACCTACACTGCAGGAGATTATGGTTCTGTTCGAATGGGTAATGAAGGTTTGTCCAAGATTATCGGTATGGGTGATGTTTGCTTGGAAACAAATTTGGGCTGCAAATTGTTGCTTAAAGATGTGAGGCATGTTCCCGACATTCGCCTCAATTTGATCTCTACTAGGAAGCTAGATGATGAAGGCTTCAACAACAAATTTGGAAGCTCACAAAAGGTTCTTTGGTGGTGGCTAAGTGCAAGAAGACTCATACACTTTATTCGATGCAAGGAAAAATTTGTAAAGGTGTTATCAATGCACTTGAAGATGATACTTCTACTGACTTGTGGCACAAGCGGCTTGGCCATATGAGTGAAAAGGGGCTACAAGTTTTGTTCAAGAAAAAGCTTCTACCCGGTTTGAAAGGTACACATCTTAAAACTTGTGTTCATTGTTTGGCGGGTAAACAACATATAGTTTCTTTTCATAAAAATGTTGCTTTTAGAAAAGAAAAGGTTTTGGAGTTGATTCATTCGGATGTTTGTGGTCCTTTAAAAGTTAGAACACATAGTGGTGCACTTTATTTTGTTACTTTCATTGATGATTATTCAAGGAAAGTTTGGGTTTTTCTACTAAAATCTAAAGATCAAGTTTTAGAAGTATTTAAGCATTTTCAGGCCATGGTTGAAGAAAGCAGGCGAAATTAAAGTGCATCGAGCAGACAATGGTGGTGAATACATTGGGCCATTTGATGAGTATTGTCATGACCAAGGTATTCGGCACCAAAAACGATTAAGAAGACTCATAACAAAATGGCGTTGCCGAGAGGATGAACCGCACCATTGTAGAAAGAACAAGGTGTTTGCTTTCACAAGCTAAATTGCCAAGATCCTTTTGGGGTGAGGCAATGAGTACAGCGGTTGACGTGATCAATTTGTCTCCTTGCTATCCTTTGAATGGTGATGTTCCTGAAAGAGTTTGGACTGGTAAAGATGTATCTTATGAGCACTTGAGAGTGTTTGGTTGCCAAGCTTTTGTTCACATTCCAAAGGATGAGAGGTCCAAGCTTGATAGTAAGTCAAGACAATGTATTTTTCTTGGCTATAGGCGTGATGAGTTCGGGTATAGATTGTGGGATCCGGTCGATAAGAAAGTCATTCGAAGCCATGATGTTGTGTTTCTTGAAGACCAAACAATTGAAGACTTTGGCAAAGGTGATCAACCGGAGCCAAAAACTAGTGATCTCATTGACATAGATCCATCTCCTTCATCTTCAGTTCATGATGAAAATGGTGGAGATGTGCAGCCACCTATTGAAGATATAGAGGATTATGCTAATCCTAATGAAGTTGAGCCAGAAATTGAGGAAGAGCATCCAACTCAAGAACCGCCACCACAACTTGAGTTGAGAAAATCTACAAGGGATCGACAACCTTCAAGAAAGTATCCTCTCAATGAATTTGTGTTGATTTCCGATCAAGGGGAGCCTGAGAGCTACCAAGAAGCAATTGAGCATGCAAAGAAAGGTGATTGGAAAAAGGCCATGGAAAAGGAGATGAACTCCTTACTTGAAAATCACACCTATGACTTAGTGAAGTTGCCTAAGGGGAGGAAAATTCTGAAAAATAAGTAGGTTTTCAAATTGAAGAATGATGGCAAGAATCTGAGGTACAAGGCACGTCTTGTTGTGAAAGGCTTTGGGCAAAAGAAAGGTATTGACTTTGACGAGATTTTCTCGCCGGTTGTGAAGATGTCTTCTATTCGGGTTGTACTTGGCATGGCTGCAAGTATGAATCTTGAAGTTGAACAACTTGATGTGAAGACCGCATTTTTTCATAGTGATCTTGAAGAAGAAATTTACATGGAGCAACTGGAAGGTTTTGTGAAAAAAGGGAAAGAGAAATTTGTTTGCAAATTGAAGAAAAGTTTGTATGGCCTCAAGCAAGCCCCGCGACAATGGTACAAAAAATTTGACTCTTTCCTGATGAATAATGGTTTTTCTAAAACCACTTCAGACCATTGTGTGTTTGTGAAAAATTTCCCGGATGGCAAATTTATTATTATTTTGCTTTATGTTGATGACATGTTAATTGTGGGTCAAGATTCTACCATGATTAACAAGTTGAAGTTGGAGTTGAGCAAGTCCTTTGCTATGAAAGATTTGGGACCAACAAAGCAAATACTTGGTATGAAAATTGTTCGTGATCGCAAAGAGGGGCTGATTTGGTTGTCTCAAGAAAGCTATATTGAGAAAGTTCTTGAAAGGTTCAACATGGATAAAGCAAAGCCAGTTGGTTGTCCACTTGCGGGTCACTTCAAACTTAGTTCGAATCAATGTCCTATAAGTGAGAAAGACAAAGAAGAGATGTTGAAAGTTCCTTATGCTTTAGCAGTTGGTTCTTTGATGTATGCCATGGTTTGTACAAGGCCGGATATTGCTCACGCCGTTGGTGTGGTGAGTCGGTTTCTTTCTAATCCGGGTAAAGAACATTGGGCCGCGGTAAAATGGATTCTAAGATATCTTCGAAGGACTTCAAAGGTGTGTTTGTGTTTTGGGGATGGTAAGCCGATGCTTGATGGGTTCACAGATTCTGACATGGCTGGTGATGTTGATTCTAGGAAATCTACTTCGGGGTATTTGATGACTTTTGCAGGGGGAGCTGTGGCATGGCAATCTAAATTACAAAAATGTGTTGCTCTCTCAACTACCAAAGCTGAATTTATTGCCATTACGGAAGCTTGCAAAGAAGAGTTATGGTTGAAGAAATTTTTGCAAGAGTTGGGTTTGAAGCAAGAAAAGTATGTGCTTTATTATGATAGTCAAAGTGCTATTCACTTGAGTAAAAATTCTACTTTTCATTCGAGATCGAAACACATTGATGTGAGATACCATTGGATTCGTGATGTGTTAGATTCGAAATTATTGCAACTCGAAAAGGTTCACACGGATGATAATATTTCGGATATGTTGACTAAGACTTTGTCGAGGGATAAACATTTGAAGTGTCGAACTTTGGCGGGTATGGTTGATGTCTCCACCTAAGTCGGTAGGGGGAGAATTGTTAGGTATACCTCCTTATTGGAGTGTGGGACCTAATTGGTTTTGGAAAAAAAGTTTAATTTGGTTTGGTTTAGGTATAATATATTTTTATATATTATATTTGTGGAGGCCCAATTCAATCTGGATACAATTAGGGTTTGATTACAAAACCCAAGATTTAATAATATATATATATTATTTATGTTCAACACACACAAAAAAAAAAGTGTGGACGGCGGCTGTGAGACGGCTTTGGGACTCGTGCAGATGAATGGACAATTGGGGAAGATTGATTAACAGTGCTTGATTTGTTCAAGCTTTTGTTTCCTTTGTGTGGAAGTTGATTTGGTTCGTTATTTTGGGTTTTCTTCAACTCTGGTTCTGAAGATTTTGGTTCATCTATTTGGTGAGGTCTTTCCTCTTGTTTATTTGTGATTATTTGGAATTCACCTAAGGGTGGTTTTGTGAGACCATTAGTGTCTCGTTTGTAATCGTTTGGAACTTATTTGGTTGATAGTAGAATCAGATTTCGATCCCGTCACATTGAGGGAACCACGTAGAAATTCTTGTGTTGCCTTTGATTTAATTTTTCCACATTAGTTTTTATTCCCATTGATTGATTTACTTGTGGGGAATCACATCGATTTTCCCTAACAACAAGCTCAAAGTGGAGGAACTGATGCTGATCAAAAAAAAATTGCTGATCAAAAAAAGTAGAGGAACTGGCTGCCGGAAAGGACAAGGCCATGGGGATGTTCAAGGTTATCGAAGAATATCTGCTCGCAAACCCAAATGTCTATGCTTAAACCAAAATGTGTTCTTTTTTTTTTTTTGATCAGCAAAAAAGACTTTATTGATGAAGGTGTGAACATTATGTATTTCTGTTCTTGTTTGAGTTAATTCTCTATTAGACTATTATGTATTTCTGTGTTGTGTTGAAGGTGTGAACATTAAAGCTTCTTGTAAGTTGTTTGAATAGTTATGTTCAGTTTGAAAATAAGAACCCCAAACTCTTGTAATATAATCATACATATTATACATATGTAATGCGTGTTTTGTTTCAATTTGCGTGTGTGCTTTTTAAAAGAAATAAAAAATAAAAAAAATCTTGTGGTACTATTTAGTTTTGAGTATTCTATTCAAGAACATTTTTTGAATTGTTAATTCATTTTTTTAATTTTTAGTTAATTTGTAGTTAATTTTTTTACTTTTTATTTTTTAGATGTATTTTAAAAGTTAAAAAAGAAGAAGAAGAAAGTATTTGTGAAGAAATCTATAAAAAAAAAAAAAGGGTAAATTAAACTTTAACCCTTTGTGGTTTGCCTCAAAAACACGGAGCCTCCCTGTAGTTTCATTTATAACATTTAAACCCCTAAACTAAATACCAAATTGTAATTTTTGACAGATCCGTTTATTTAACCAGAGCGTGAGATTCACGAGTATAAAAGTGTACGCAGCACTCTCTCCTGCCAAAAATATTACACTTTTGGATCGAAACACCCTTTCTCTCTCCCCTCATTATATAAATATGCAACAAACACATTGAGGCCTCTGAAATTGCCCAAATTATCTCAAGATTTCTTTCTCACTGCACAGCAAAACTAGCCTGCAATTCCCCACCACCATCCACCCTCCATCTCCTTCTCATTTCCCTTTCCTTATCACTCGCTTCATCCAACAAACCAAGGCGATACCCATTGCACTGCCACACCATTCCCATTCAGCAACACTACAGCTAATATATATACACACATCTTCAAAAGAAAATCTCCAAATAAATTTGTCAAATGGATCGGACCCAGTTAGAATTAAAGGAAATTATTTTTTTGAATTGTTCAATAAAAGTTGCAAATTATAATGCAAAGAATAGTTGGAACTTGAAATAGTTTTTACCTCACAACTTCATATTTTTTTGGTTTGAGGTGTTGTATGTAGGTGGCTACTTAAACTAGGACAACCATGGCTACTTTCATAAAAAGGAGAAAAAAAAAAAAAAAAAAAAGTGAGGAAGAGGGTTAAAAAAAAACCCAGCGGTGAGCGCTAAAAAATTTTTTTTATGGGATTTATACCAACAAAACCCACTTTATCTTTTCCAAGGTGTTGTTGAAAGGTGGTGGTGACATGTCACTACAACAAAAACATACTTTAGTGGCACTACTCTAGTGGCATATTCTTAGAAAATGCCACAAAAAATGATATTTAGTGGCACATTTTTGAAAAATGCCACAAAACGACAAACATAAAAGGCTCTAGTGACATTTCAATGAACAAGTATCACAAAACTACAACAAAAACATACTTTAGTGGCACTACACTAGTGGCATATTTTTAGAAAATGTCACAAAAATGATATTTAGTGGCACGTTTTTGAAAAATGCCACAAAATGACAAACATAAAAGGCTCTAGTGACATTTCAATGAACAAGTGTCACAACACTACAACAAAAACATATTTTAGTGACACCATACTAGTGGCATGTTCTTAAAAAATGTCACAAAAAGAATATTTGGTGGCATTTTTTAGAAAAATGTCATAGAACCACAAACATACAAGGCTCTAGTGGCATTTCAATTAAAAAAAGTGTCACTTCACTACAACAAAAATGTCACTACAACAAATTTACACTTTAGTGACACTACACTAGTAGCATGTTTTTAGAAAATGCTACAAAAATAAAAATTGGCATTAAATGTTTTAGAAAAATGCCACAGAACTACAAAACATATAAGACTCTAGTGGCATTTCAATAAAGAAATGTCACATCAATTTTATGGCATTTTATAAAATAATGACACAAAAAATTATGTTCGTGACATTTACTAACAGATACCACTAAACTTTAGTTACAATGGCATTTTTTAAAAAATGTCAGGACACTAGGTAGGTGCAAATTACTTTTTATGGTACTTAGGTGAAAAGTGTCATAAACAAATATTTTATAGCATTTTGAGAAATGCCACTAAGCCAAAAACTTTCCAAGCTTATAATGACATTTTTGAAAAAATAAAAAATGCCAATATATTTTCTAAATTTTTAAAATGCAGTAAATGATTAAAAATAAATGAATTAAACTCAATATACACTATAGGAAAAAGTATATTTGGCGACTAAATTTCCTGACCAAAAAATTTGGTCATTGAAAGTATAACCAATGACCAAAACAAAGATTAGTTGCCAAAAGTAAAGCTTTTTGGCGACTAAACAATTTTAGTAGCCAAAAGTCTACAATTGGCGACTAAAACTAAATTTGGTCGCTGATTATATGGGTTTTAGCAACTAAAAAAATTTTAGTAGCCCAAAGTAAAGCTTTTAGGTGACTAAAAAAATTTAGTAGCCAAAAGTCTATAATTGGCGACTAAAAATAAGTTTGGTCGCTGATTATATGGGTTTTATCGACTAAAAAAATTTTAGTAGCCAAAAGTAAAGCTTTTTGGTGCCAAAAAAAATTTTAGTAGCCAAAAGTCTACAATTGGCGACTAAAAAATAAATTTAGTCGCCAAAAGTGGTCATTTTTAGCGCAGGAGAACTAAAATCCTAAGGCGGGAATAAAATTTTTTGGTGACCAAAATTTTGGTAGCTGAAAGTGCATCTTCGGAGACCAAATCCAATTTTGGTCGACAAAAGTTAAGTTTTTTAGCAACTAAAAAATAATTAGTAGCCAAAAGTATAAAATTGGTGACTAAAAATATTTTAGTCGCCAAAAGTGGTCTTTTTTTTTTATTTTGGTAGTAAATAGTTTATTTTACATAAATTATGTTTAATAAAATAATTATATTTATACATGTACATTTATATTAATATGGATGTATGTACTATATAAATAATATATGTTGCATATATAATCATGTGGTGCTATAGAGGTGTAGTGGGAAGAGTGTGGTGTATAAGGTTTATGGTGCGGGAGGTTGGCGGTTCGAGTCTCCACAAGAGTGGATCAAATTGTTCTACAACGAATTATCATCACGAATGGCACTTGATAGCGTCACGAATAATGCCTACCATGACATTAAAGTATCACTGAAAGGTTTTAGTCTTGATGGTGTAATGACACTTATAAGGGTCACTAACTCTTTTTTTAATGGCGCCTGATAGTGCCACAAATAATATCTATCATGACATTAAAATGTCATTGAAAGTTTTTAGCCATGATGGTGCAGTGGCACTTGCAAGTATCTACCGTGGCACTCGTATCTACCGCGACAACGATAGAAGTGGCACTTGTTCAAAATGCCACAAGACCAAAAAATGTCACTAGAAGAATAGTTTTGTGGCACTTTCAAATGTCACTAAAATAAGAAAATGTTGTAGTGTGTGCATCCAGCTATATATAGAACTAGTTTGTGAGTATTGAGTTTTGGTGTTGTTCCAATGCATCATTGGTTCGGCCATATGGTGTTCAGACTATGGCTGGAGTGTTATTCTATTCATGGTTGCTCTATCCAGCTTGGGTCTTCAAGATGGGAAGTTTAGATTATGTTGTGAAGTTGGTGTCGCCGTTGGTGTTGGTGGTCTCAACACGCATGGTGGTGGTTGTGTTTGAGCTTAGTCCAGTCTAGTTTCTTAGCTGGTTAAGCTTACGGTGTGTAGCTCATGTTGCAAAGAGTCTCTCTCTCTAGATTTTCTCTAGAGAGAGAAAGTTCCAATCATGGTGGTGAAAGGAGTAGTGGGTTTAGAGCTCGTCGGCTTGTTCTAGTATCTGGTTGCTGCTTTACTTTGTTGATTTCTCTCATGCACTTGTGTGTGTCTTTTTCTCCGGTGCTGGACTAGTTTTGGTCTCCGATAACGGTGCTCTCCATGTCCAGGTTGCCTATTTTGTGTTGATGTCAGAGGTGGTAAGTCACTGGTGCTGGTTGCAAGGGTCCCCTTTGTGATATTTCAGCTCTGGTTTGTTCTTATCCGGCGTTAGTTTTGCGTTGCAAATGTTGTATTCAAGCTAGCACGTCTACAGATATAGCTTGACGTGGCATAGCTAGATTCACATGTTGGCTTGCTGTTGAAAGGTGGTGGTGACATGGAGCTCATGGTGAGAGAGAAGATGGAGAGAGAGAGAGAGAGAGAGAAGATGGAAATGGAGATACGAAGTAATACAAATAAAATGACTGAGTGGAAAATATCTAAGGGTATTTATGACTTTTTATTACTTCTATTACGTCCATCCGAAATTACAATTTAGTATTAAGTTTAGGAATTTAAGTGTTACAAATGAAACAACAAGGGGGCTCCGTATTTTTGGGACAAACCACAAGGGGTTAAAGTGTAATTTACCCAAAAAAATCGTTATATACAAAAAGTACTAGAATGCATCTTTTTTTCAATTTTTTTACATTTAGTAAATTTTTAAAATATTTTTTTTATAATTTATATTTTTTTGAAGTGTATCTAAATTAAGTGAATTTAAAAGTAAAAAAATTATCAAAATATTTAAAAAGTCTCGAAAAAATTGAAAATTTAAAAATTCACAACAATATTTTTAAAAATTCCAAAATTAAATTCTTTTACTAAAATTGTTTTTTAATGACGAAAACAATGATATTATTTGGGAAGCCATCTTACCTAAATCATTTTTTAAGGAGGGACGCCTAAGATTTTCGAAAGTCCATAAATTCCTTGGAGATCTATAAAAGTAACATTGACCATTCTTAGGATTTAAAAGTAACACTGACCTTCTTCTCAACCTCCTAGATAATTACTACTAGAGGAATTTTTTCCACCAATAAATTATTCCAAAGAAAAATATATGGAGAATTTTTTTTAAAGATCCATGATATTAAGATTTAATAAGATAAAAGATATACAATATTTTTATAATAGTTAAGGTCCTTCAACATTTCTATAGATAAAATTTGACTCAGAGAAATTTTGTCTAACTCAGAGAAATTTCAATTTTCATAAAGAAATTTTGAAATTTCTCTGTGATCATACTAAAGAAATTTTAAAATTTCTCTGAGTCGGCGCTGAAACTTCTCTGAGTCGAATTTTTTCTGTGAAAATGTCGAGGGCCCTTAGTTAATAAAAAAAATCTTAGACCTCTCCTACTATACAAAGTTGGAGAGGGATGTTTCACTAATTTTCTGTGAACACAAATTTTTAGACAATTAATAAAAAAATCTCAACATTTTAGTATTTTAACAAAATAAGATTTTAATTTCAACAATTTAAAGTCTGATCTTATGATTTGTTTTCAATCTATATATTCACTTATTTTCTTTGAAATAATTTAAAATTTCAAAATTTATTTTATTATAGGTGTCAAATCTTAGAGTTTTTTTTTTTTTTTTTTTAAATTTTTTCCAATTTTTTTCACAAATAAGTGCAAAACATTTATTTTAATAGCATTGATCTTATATTGGATGGACTCACATTTTCAGCTAGGGGTTTCCCGTCTACAATCTGGATGGAAGGGAATTGGGAATGCTCAGCTTCTTGTGGTGTTCTAGTGGAAGTCTTTCCCGGGTGTTTTTTTTTTATAATTCGAAACATCTATTTTATAGGGTTTCTTGCGTATATTATCTATGTAAAAAAATTAAATTAATCAAAAATCTATAATCTCATGATCAAATGCTGATTATTTTTAAAAAATTATAAAGATAAAGTTAGTTGTTTATTTTTTAAAAATAAATGTGCTCTTGTTATGGAGTTATAGATGTCCAACCAATTTAATTTTTTACATGGATTATCTAATCAACGAATCCTGTAATATAAACAGTCTAAATTATCAAAAAAGACTTAGGAAAGACCTCCACTAGAGTACCACAAGAAGCTGCTGTGAGTTGCTCACAGCACATCCCCAATTCTGAATTGAAGGGTGTTGTCGGGTTCATGAGACCCACCACAAGTTTTGTTTCGATAATCTAAATAATTTATTTTGTAAGATCTTTTGTAAATATCAGCTACAAAAAATAATTTAGAATGATCTGATAATTGTATATTATTTAATTTATCTCAATTGTATCCAAAAAAATGAATGACAAATATTTTTAAAAATAGACAATCAATTCTTGGATGACATCCATGATAAATTAAATAGACTATAATTATTAGATTAATTTAATTTTTTTTGTAGATAATATACACAAAAAATTCTACAAAATAAATTATTTATATATGAAATCGAGACTTATGGTAAATCTCACAAGCACGAACAACACCTTCCAATCAAAATTATAACTTAAAAAGAAGCCAACCTTTTTAGAAATTATTCAACAATTTGAAATCATCTAATCACACTTAAAACCGGTAGAAGTCATATATATATATAAATAAATAAAATTAAAATCCAGGTGATAAGATTAAAAAGAAAAATATTATCCTAATCTTGGAAGTTATCAAAATCGTCGACATTTCCATCTCAATCTTTGTTTTAAAATTGACTTATTAGAAAACGTTATCCTTTTTTAATTTTTATTTTCTCAAAGCTACAAAATTTCAGTAGGCCCCCATCTCTCTGATCAATCATCAATGTGTCAAGGGGCCATAAAGCTGTTATTCTACATTGGACGGCCACGACTATTCAAATGTGGAGTGCCAAAAGAATTATAATCTGCCAAAACATGCCTCTAATCCCAGTCTATGTAATACCCATGTCTTAAAAGTGTGTTATATGATTTTTTTTTTTTTTTAAAAAAAATTGATAAAAGTTAAATCTAATTTTGTGTGTCAAATATTTATTAATTTAGAGTGTGAGTGAATGCTCTAATAATGTAGTTAAAGTGTATGTGAATAAATTATAGAATTTACTTAAATATAAATGTGAAAAAGGAAAATTTACCTATAAATTTTATAGTGAGAAATGGTTATCCGTTTAGTCTTAAAAAAAATTCAACAGAGCTGGGGACCCAGTGGGGGGTGACCCCCAGCATCCCCACCTCCACGTGGGGGGCAACTAGTGGAAGGCAACAATAACAAAAATAAAAAATAAAAATATGGACCAATCAAAAAACAGTGGGGGTGGTGGGGGTCACCCCCACTGGGGGTCTAAGGCATTTTTCAAATTTTTTTTTATAGGCCAATTAGTCTCATTGATTTTAGAAATGTATATTTAATATATTATTTAGAAATTATATTTACAGTTATACCCTTATTTTTATTATGTTTCTTTCTTCATTTTTTCTTTTGTGTTAGAAAGGTAAGATACACAACCTATGAGAATTAGATTTGAAATAAATTTTTATATGAGAATCTTTTTTTATTTGGAATGATTTGAAATGTGAGATTTTTTAAACATTTCAAAAGAAGTACAAAAATGACTTGAAATATAGAATCCTTCAAATATTTTAGAAGGATGTAGAATTCTTCAAACATTTCAAAAAAAATACAAAAACTCCTTTGTAAGCTTTGGGCAAATGTATAATTTGAAACTGTAGCATTCCAATGTAATATTTCAAAAAAAAACTCCTTAGTGTACTTTTTCCAAATGTAACAGTCTAATATAACACTCCAAAAAAAACTCTTTATTGTAATATTCTAAAAAAATTTCTTAGTGTATTTTTTTTTTTCCACATGTAACACTTCAATATAACATTCTAAAAAAACTCTTTAGTATAACACTCCAATATAACACACACAAAAACTTCTTAGTGCACTTTTTCCAAATGTAACACTCCAATATAACATTCTAAAAAAACTCCTTAAGGTAACACTCCAATGTAATGCACAAAAAAATTCCTTAGGTAAAATACACTAAAGAGTTTTTAGTGTTTTTGTGTGCGTTACATTGAAGTGTATTATATTGGAGTGTTACATTTGCGATACATTAATTGGAGTGTTACGTTTAGAAAAAGTACATTAAGGAATTTTTTTTTTTTTTTGTGTTACATTGGAGTGTTCTGTTTAAAAAAAATACACTAAAAAGTTTTTATAGTGTTATGTTGTTACGTTTGGAAAAAGTACACTAATGAGTATTTTAGTATGTTACATTAAAATGTTACATTATTACAGTGTTATATTGAAGTGTTACGTTATTCGAGTGCTATATTGGATTGTTACGTTATTGTTCGTAATATGGATTTTTAATAATGTCATTAGGATTTTTGATAGAAAAAAATTCGTTAAATTGATTGAGATTAGGCTTCATTTGGAATGTGGGTTATCTTTTTGACTTTTTAGCTATTTTAGCCTAAAGCTAAAAAAGCCTCATTTGGGATAAGTTTTTTGATTTTTTTTTTTTTTTGAGAAAAAAAAGTGAAATGATTATGGTTTGAATGTGATATTTTGTCATATTATTTTTTAGCCTATGTTATATTTTTGTGACTATTTTAGCCTGGTAATCCCTCCAACTCACATGTCAAACGAGGGTTAAGTCGTTGAATTGATCAAATTTATTATTTTACTTCTAAAAGTATGACACACGTTGCTCATATTCGTATTTGCCATAAAAATCTAACATTTAGAAACAATTGGATTAATTTAAAACAAAATTAAAAAATTCAGAATCAAAATTAATCCAATTAAAATTATAAGGACCAAAATAATATAATGGCCAAAGTAATTTTCCCTTTTCTATTCCTTGATGAATGGTTGAAATTTTTTGAATTTCACCTCCGAAACGGTTTTATGTCTGACCCAATGTTAGATCCAATTTGATAACTTCCATCTTATGTTAAGAAAGTGATAGTAAGGCTTAAACTGATGATGATGATGATGATGATGATGATGATGATGATGATGATGATGATGAATAAGCTAATAGAAAGGCAGGCCAGACTAAACTTGAGAAATTTAAAATAAGCACAAGATGTAAACGGTCAATCATCTTAGACGGCTACTCAATATATGGATAATGAAAAAGGCCACACCCCCCCTTCCATAGAGAGATCTAATATTATCATTCTACAATAGATGGCGTTGTTGAATATTATAATTAAAGGATTAGTAGAAGAATATTAAACGATGCCTTAATCCTAGCCTATAAATACCCATTATCTTAATGCACTTCTTCATCACCCCCAACCAACTGATTATAGCATTTGCTACAACAATTCCTTCCTTTCTTCAAATAGTCTAAAAGAGAAATGGGTGTCACCACTCATGCCCAAGAGTTCACCACCTTAGTAGCACTGGGAATGACAACAGGGTGGGGCGAGGCCGGGGACCACACTCCCCGTCCGCGGCCCTGTTTCCCAACGGGGAACCTATCACCGTCCCCGTCCTTGCCCCCTAACGGGGATCGGGTTTTCCTGACCCCGAAAATTCCCCGAACCAAATCTGTTTCAACAACACCATCAACACCAAATCTGTTTCATTTTCAACATCAACACTAACAAAATCATCAACCAATTTGAGGAGGACTGAACACAAAAAAATAATAATAATAATAATAGAGACAGTATAGATTTGAGAAGGACTGAAAAAATAGAAAAAAAAATGAACAAAACATATATATAAATCCATACACAAACAGTACAGATCTAAGGACGGAAGCGATGGACGATGAAGAACGATGATAGAGGCGATAGAGGACGACAGAGGCATGGACGACTGTAATGACGATGGAGGAGGACGACAGCGCTGAGGCGATGGACGGAGACGCTGAGGCAATGGATGGAGGTTGTGACTGTGACGATAGATGAGGATGATCGGTGTCGCAGACAGTGGCGACGGTGGCGCTGAGAATGAGGAGGAGAGTTGCGAGAGTAAAAGAGAGTAGAGGGAAGAGAGAGAGAGAGAGAGAGAGTTATGTATGGACCGTCCACTCTCCTTTCTATTCTATATATATATAGGGGTAAAATAGTAAATTTACTTTGGGGACAAAGCGGGGGCGACGGAGATGCAGGCGAGGACACTTATCCTCCGCCCTCGCAAACGATCGAGATTGATTTTTAAATACCATCCCCGTCCTGTTGGGGATATTTTTCGGGAAAAAATCGTTCATATTGGGGTTGCGGAGTCGGGTCCGCATCGGGTCGGGTTTAAATTGCCATCCCTAAGTAGTACCCAATAGGATTTTCAAGGCATTGATTCTTGACTCCCACAATCTCATCCCTAAGCTTCTCCCTCAATCCATCAAGAGCATCGAGTACGTTCAAGGCAATGGCGGTCCTGGAAGCATCAAGCAAACTAACTTCCATGAAGGTAGATTTCTCAATACTCTTCAAATTCTACGTGATCATGCAATGTGGTCAATGGAAGAGGAGTCGGACTGATCCAAGCGTTCCATGAGTCTACTAGCCTTCGTCTTCTTATTGTGTGCCTGCAAAAGGTCCGATGGGGAGACACCAAGATTTGAGTGGTTTCTCCCTGTAGACACTCCGATGACCAAGTTAGGTTGGGTGTGTAAGATGAAGTAGAAAGAGGGAGTTTGAGAGAGAGTGAGTTACCTGTCATTTTTCACGAGAATATACTTATTAGTTTTGTAATATGATGAAAATGTAAATGTATTTCTTATTGATTTAATAGTCCAAATACACATAGCTCAAGATATTATATAGTGCAAGTGCTCTAACTAACTCAGTTAACAAACAGCTCTAACTACCTAACAAACTTTACAACTGTATCTATAACTGTTACAGATATTATCTGGAGAACATCTATTGAAACATGACTGTGACAGATGAGATATCAATGCTGACTTCTCCTCTAGCTGTCGTGAGTTAGACTGCAGCTTTGGCTCTTCCTTTGACTGTGATTATGGCAATTGAGTTTGAATCTTAGCAGCCCCCTACAAGCTGATGGAGCAAGGCTGCACAAGAAGCTTGTCTTTCAAATAATGAAAACAAGAGGTAGAAAGAGGTTTAGTAAAGATGTCTGCCACCTGGTCTGTGGTAGGAACATACTTCAAATCAATTAGTTTTGCAACAACTTTATCTCGAATAAAATGACAATCGATTTCAATGTGTTTAGAACGAGAGTGAAAAATAGGATAGAAGCCAAGGCCATAGCAAAGAGGTTATCACACCAGAGCTCAAGAATAGAAGAGGAATTAATATGCATGTCTGTCAGTAACTGCCGTAACCAAGTTAATTCAGCAGTGGCATTAGCCAAGGCCCTATACTCAGCCTCAGTAGATGATTGAGAAATAATGGATTGTTTCTTAGCACTCCAAGAAATCAGATTAGGACCCAAATATACACAGTAACCTGAAATGGATTTTCGATCAATACTATCTCCAACCCAGTTTGAATAAGAAAAAGCATGAAGAGAAAAGGGACCTGAAGTAAATTGCAAACCATGGTGAAGAGTGCCTTTCATATATCTCAACAATATTTTTACAGCTTGAAAATCAACATTAGTAGGAAGATGCATATGCTGGCATGCCTGATTAACAGCTAAGGCTAAGGCAAGCCTGGTAATGGTGAGATACTGCAAGCCACCAACAAGACTCCTATACAGAGAAGGGTTGGAAAATTGAAGACCATCTGAAGAAGAAGAAGGAGAAAAAGCTTTGACAGCTAAAGGGGGAGAGCAAGGTTTGCAATCGGTTAAACCAGCTTTGTGAAGAAGCTCAGTTACATACTTAGCTTGAGACAAGAAGTAACCATGAGACAAGGTTTGAACTGAGATGCCCAAGAAATAGGACGAAGTACCCAGTTCCTTCATAGAGAACATAGTATGCATATGTTGAATAAACTATGTAAGAAGAGAGGGATCACTGCCAGTGGGTAGGATATCATCAACATAGACTACAAGAATGAGAAGACTTGTGTAAGTATACTGAACAAAGAGAGAAGAATCTGAATGGCTATTAGCAAAACCTTGAGAAAGAAGAAACTTAGAGAAAGTGGAATACCAAGCTCGAGGAGCTTGTTTAAGGCCATATAAGGCTTTCTTGCGCTTGCACACTTGGTGGGAAGATTGAACAAAACCTGGAGGTTGCAGCATATATACTTCCTCATCTAATGTGCCATAAAGAAAGGCATTAGAAATGTCTAACTGATGAATAGGCCAGTGGAAATGTAGAGCAAAACAAAGAAAAATGTGAATGGTAGGCTGCTTAGCCACAGGGCTAAAAATTTCATGAAAGTCAACTCCTTCTTGTTGAAGATATCCTTTTGCCACTAATTTGGCTTTATACCTAGCCACAGAACCATCCGAATTACGCTTGATTTAGTACACCCATTTACAGCCAATAATAGTTTTATGAGAAGGAAGAGACACAAGGTCCTAAGTTCCCTGTTGTTGCAAGGCTTGAAATTCCTCCTGCATAGCAGTAAGCCACACAGGAGAAGCTAAGGCAGCTTGAACAGTAAGAGGTTCAGATTGAAGATAAGAAGAAGAGAAAGAGGATGTGGCTATGAACACAAAATAGGTTTGGTTTTAGACCGAGTGAGCGTGAGATGAACATTAGAAGAAGGCATGGAAGGAACATGAGAAGAAGGCAAACCAAAAGGTAGTGGAAGATTAATAGAAATAGAAGTAATAGGAATAGCATGAGGAGGTGGAGAGAAACTCAGATGAGAGGATGATGAAGATTGAGGAATAGAGAAAGGAGGAGGAGAAGACGATGGGGAAGATGAAGAAGAAGTAGATAAAGAAGAAACAATGGGAACTCGGAGGAAAGAAAAGAAGGCCAGAAAAATTGATGAATATGAGGCAAGAAGAGGGGAGGAGATGAAGAGAAGAGATCAGAAGAAGCAAAAGGAAAGCATGATTCGTTAAAAATGACATGTAAAGAGACAAATAACTTGCCACTGATAGGATCTAAGCATCTATAGCCTTTAACAGTAGGATAATAACCTAAAAAGACACAAGATAAGGACTTAGGTTGGAGTTTATGAGTAGTGTAAGGTTTTAACCAAGGAAAACACTGGTAACCAAAGACCTTGAAGAAAGAAAAATCTAGAAGTGTTTTAAAAAGAACCTGAAATGGAGATTGATTGGAAATAACAAAACCAGGCATTCTATTGATTAGGAAGACTATTGTAGCAACAACATCAAACCAATATTTCAAGGGAAGAGAAGATTGATGAAGAAGAGTGATAGCAGTTTCAGTGATATGGCGATGCTTTCTCTCAGCAACACCATTCTGAGCTTGTGTATAAGGACAACTGGTTTGGTGAATAATACCATGAGAAGAGAAAAGAGAAGCAACCTTCTTGTTAACAAATTCAGTACCTCCATCAATTCTTAAAATTTTAAGAGAAGTATGAAACTGATTTTCGGCATAGACTTTAAACTCAAGCAATTTTTCATAGACCTCACTTTTAAAATACAAGGGATAGATCCAAGTGAATCTACTACAATCATCAACAAACAAAACATAAAATTAAAATGGAGCATTATCAACAGTAAAAGGTCTCCATACATCAGCATGAACAAGAGAAAATGGACTATCACTAGAAGAACAAGACAATTTGAAAGGAAGTCTATGACTCTTAGACACATAACAGCTAGTGCAGGCTATGGTTTTATTAAAACTCTTTTGATTTGGAAGATGTGGTGCCAAATGTTGTAACTTGAGAACAAAGGGATGACCCAATCTTTGATGCCACAGCAAATCAGAGATTGGAGAGACTGAACCAGTGAAAACAGTAAAAGACTAAAAAGCCTGTGGTTGCTTAGGACATATAGAAGATGATGGAGACAACTGATAAAGACCATTGATATTTGAGCCTTTATGCAGGACTTGTTTCGTGTGTTTGTCCTGAATGACAAAAGAATCAGAATCAAAAATAACAAGATAGTTATGATCCTTGGTTAATTGATGAACAGATAAGAGATTGGACGATATAAAAGGAACATGCAAAAGATTGGAAAGATGGAAAGAAAATTGAAGTATTGGCAGGATACTATTCCCAATATGTTGAATAAAGAGCCATTTCCCACTGTAACCTGATCTGAACCCTAATAAGCTTGATATTGCTGGAAATTGGTCAAATCATGTGTGAGATGAGTTGTGGCTGCTGAATCAATGTACCAAGAAGAAACAGTGAAATCTGAAGAAGAAGAAGAAGATACAGCAGCAGCATAGGCCTTTGGAGTAGCAGTGAAAGAAGATTGATAATGTGGATCAAGTCGATACCAACAATCCAAAGCAAGATGACCTGATTTGCCACAAATCTGACAACAGATGGAGAAGTACCAGGATAAGCTGATCTAGATCGATTGTTAGAGAATCGATTATTAGATCTGTTGCCATGAAAATATCCACCACCTTTGCCTTCTCTGTGCTGAGATCTACCACTGAAATTACTGCGATGATGTGATCCAAAGCTGGAATGTTGTGCTTCAAATCCATAACCTGAATCAAAACTAAAACCAGAATTGGAACCTTTGGTTGTTGAATAAGCAACATACAAATCAGTTTTAGAAGAATGCTTGATCTTGTTTTCGATATGAATCTCTTCTGAGCCAAGTAAGGAACACAACTCTTCCATAGATACAACATTAGATCTAGTACGAATTGATGATTTGAATGCATCATATTCATCTGGTAAGCCATTTAAGGTAAGAAGAATGAGATCTTCATCATCAACTTTTGCACCAGACAAAGCTAACTGATCTGAGACTTCTTTGATCTGTGAAAGATAACATTTGATTGAAGAAGATTGCTTTCGAATCGTATGAAGTTTGTTCTGAGACTTCATCATCAACTTTTGCACCAGACAAAGCTAACTGATCTGAGACTTCTTTGATCTGTGAAAGATAACATTCGATTGAAGAAGATTGCTTTCGAATCGTATGAAGTTTGTTCTTCAATTGATGAATGTGAGACCAGGAGACAAAAGTAAATTTCTTTTCAAGTGTTTGTCAGACTTGCAAGCTAGTTTGAAGATGAAGAACAGATGAATATACTGAAGAAGAAAGTGTTGCAGTTAAACAACTGAGAAGATTGGCATCAATTGCTTCCCATTGAATATATGAAGGATTGGAAACTGATTTTCCAGATGCATCAGTAATTTCGGATGGAGGACAAGGTATTGCACTAGTCACATATCCAAGAAGACCAGTGGCTCGAAGAATATTATGAAGTTGATTTCTCCAGATCAAAAAATTACTGGAATTAAGTTTGACAGTAATAAAGGAACCAAAATTTGACAGAAGAGATTGAAGACTTGAAGGTAAAGAAGCATGATCCGCCACGGATGGATCTTGAATTATGTTCATGAGAGTTCAAAACTCTGATACCATGATGAAAATGTAAATCTATATCTTATTGATTCAATAGTCCAAATATACACATCTCAAGATATTATATAGTGCAAGTGCTCTAACTAACTCAGTTAACAAATAGCTCTAACTACCTAATAAACTTTACAACTGTATATATAACTGTTATAGATATTATCTGGAGAACATCTATTGAAACATGACTGTGACAGATGAGATATCAATGCCGACTTCTCCTCTAGCTGTCGTGAGTTAGACTGCAGCTTTGGCTCTTCCTTTGACTGTGATTGTGGCAACTGAGTTTGAATCTTAGCAGTAATGCTAAGTATTTTTTGTGATTTTAACACAAATCTTTTGTTCTTTACCTTCATTTTTTTTTATTCAATGAAAAAAAAAATGTGAAAGGCCTTAGAAATTTATCAGTTGATTACCAACTTTGGACCCCGAAAATCTTAGAGCCGGGCCTGTGAAGATGTTCAAGATTGTCGAATAATACCTGCTCACAAACCCAAATGTCTATGCTTGAACCGAAATGGTACTTCTGGATTACTTCTACATGTGTTTTTCTGTATTTGAGAGTTACTTGAAAAGTCACTTTAACTTGAAAATAAGAATGGTCTACACTCTATTTCTCTTAATTATTTTTGGGGGAAAAAAATGCTTCCATTTGTCAATAAAATCCATGATGTTAAGGGTATATGATTTTGACAAGTTCAAAGTGAATTATACATCAGCATTGTTGTTCTATTGTCATTGTTGATTGTTTGTGCTTTTGATACTTTTTCTATGGACTTTCTATAATCAATGGAAAAATGTTTTTAAAGTTGGTTAAAAACTTATTTTTTGATTTTTTTTTTTTTAGTTTTTTTTTTTTTTTAAATGTGTAAAAAAAAAATAAAGGAGTTATATGACTAAAAAATAAGTTAAAAATCAAAATTTGACTTTTAGCCATCTTTCCAAAAGAGCTCTCTATAATTGTCCAGTGTTTATTAAAAAATGCAACAATATGAATTATAAGTACAATGTCGATTTAATTGAAAACACCGTACTGACGATATTAAGCGAAGCAACCATGTTTTATAAAAAATATTTTTTCCCCCTACATTTGACATAAACTCCATGAATACGAGTATATAAAAACAATTTAAAATAACAGTGTATAAGTTCTGTTTATTTTTAATCAACGGGATTACCTTGTTTAGTAAATAGGTCTATAGTTTGAATTTTTCACTTGCATGTGAATTTTATTTTGTCATGTATTATTGGCATTTCTCTCTCCGTTTTAAGAGTTTTTTTTTTTTTTTTAAATTATAAAATGTGTATTGTATTTGATTTTTAATATTATGAGTATAATTTAGGGGTTTTTTTTTTTTTTAAGGTCCCTAGTATTAACATTTTATAGTATAAAGGACACCAAATATTTTCATAATGTCTAAGGTCCCTCAAGTTGATCCAGAGAAAATTGGTCCAGAGAAAATTAGTCCAGAAAAAATTGGTCCAGAGAAAATTCACATCATAGAGAAAATTGGTTCAGAGAAATTCTGAGAATCCAGAGAAATTCTAAAAATTTCTATGATTTGAGAAAGGAAGGGAAAATTAGAAAATTGATCCAGATAAAATTTCAAATACCCACACTTACACCCATTGTGGTTCAAGGTAAAGCAATATTGTCAGTCATTTCCCCTGGTCACCACCCTCCCCAATATCAGCAACAACCCACCTTCTGTCTCTCTCTCTCTCTCTCTCAAGTCTCAGCTTCTCTCACCACCCTTTGTGCACCTCCCTCTCCTTTCCAAGGTCTTCAATGCCTATCCTTTCTCTCTCCATATATATATATATATGAGTTTTGTGATTTGTTTGAATTTTCTTTCAAGCAATTTATGAAGATGAGCGGTGCATTGGTGGATTACACACAAAATAATAATAATAATAAATAAATAATTAGAATTAAAATCGAACACATGCATTAAGAAAATGAAGACGCAGTGATATATATGCAGTAGTATTGAAATTCAAATACCATCAGTCCAGAGAAAATTGGTCCAGAGAAAATTATCATTTTTGTAGCTAGTTATAACAATCTATATATATATATGCACATTGACCATATGTTTTCTTTCTTTCACAATTTCAGAAACCAAACCATGCACAAGGTGAAAACTTTTCTACATTTGTATATTTTCCAAGGATTATCAGTGAGAACTGAGTATATGTACAATCCGTTATAGGCCTTTTCCAGTTTCTCTCTTTATTCAGGGCAAATCAATTATAGGAAAATCCAATCTGGATCTGGGTATAGTCATAACAAAACAACATAAATATTTGATATTTGGCCAAGATGGCAATTACTCTGCATATTGGTGAAAATCTGAAGCTTATCAAGGGAGATCAGGGAAAGTGGTGTTCTTAGAATACTCACATTTTGCTTACTATACACAGTTTCATTCTCATAATACTATTAAAGGTTTCAAAAAACCTAGTACAGTGATCACAAATAATTTAAATTATTCCAACTCATAACTTCAAATCCACTGCCTACCAAATACATCATAAGTAAAATAAGTTACTAGATTGAAAGATAACTAAATGAGAGACTATACAATATAGGAGCATGCATATATATATTGGTGAAAGGAAGAGGAACAGAACCAAAATGCATGGATACAACAGAATCGTTCTATAGCACAGGCATTGTATAAATGATTCAATCACAGAGAAAATTCAAATTTTTCTGGGTTCAGTTTGACCAATTTTCAAACCAGAGAAAATTGATAAATTCTGGACTTCCAAAGCCTAGAGAAAATTGGTACAATTATTAGAATCTTGAATTTGAAGCTGTGATTTCAAATCTTCCACTTTGTTGGGTTATGAATAAAATTTGTTTTCAAAAATTCAGGTGGCCTCCTCTCTCTCTCTAGCCCGAGACCATCCATCACATGCAAGCAAATCCTTTGAAACCACCATGGACGATGCTGCTGTTCGGGTGAAGCAAGAAACCAGGCGACCGAGGTTCGAATGAATAGACACATACCCAGACCTCTCTCTCCCTCGGGTGGGAGAGACAACATTGTTTGTGAGACACATACATGATCTCTCTCTCCACAGGGGCAAAACCCAGCTTGCTCATAGCCCATGGCTGCCACTCTAGGGGTCGTCGTCATCACCGAAGCCCAAGCCACCTTGCACACCATCGGCGGTCATAGCCTCGGTTACCATTAACGTCGCGACAGCTCTGGCTACCATCGGTTCATGCCGATACCATCTCCACCTCATCTTGGTGCTTCACTTCAAACTATCACTCGTCAAATTCAGATCCATCGATGGCTATTTCCATAGGCGTAGCAGCAGAAGAGGAAAACACAATGTTATTGTTATTGTTATTGTTGTTGGGCTCGGCCATATCTGATGAAGAATCAACAACGCGAAGTCGAAGAGAGAGAGAAATCGTGGGCAAAGAGTCAAATTTCTCTGATATATGTTTAGGGACCTTAGACATCAAAAAATAATTTTATAGATCTCTTCCATTACGAAAAGTGGGGGAGGGACCCTAGACTAATTTTTCCTATAATTTATTAAATTTTATTGTAATATTGTGATTGATTTTATGATATTACAAAGAAAATCAAAACTTCCTTGCTAATTTATTATGATTGTAAACCCAAACTTTCACATTAATTTCTCTTAGCCTGCTACTCGAAAAATTCTTGGGTGCTAGAGTACCCTACACAATTGGCCTCTATCATAATTAAAATAATAATCTTAATAAATTATAATTAATATATCCATAAATCATAATAAAAAATTATAAAAAATCATAATTGAACATATGATATACTCGTTATTTTTTGAGTATATATTATAATTTTTTTTTAATAAAATTTTAAGTACTTCCAGTCTTTCATCGTACACTACCCATTAATTTTATCGGATGGGCTGTTTTGGCAACATGCCAAAAAAATCAAAAATTAACTTTTAATCCATTTTAAATCATATCACCTCTCATATGAAGCAGTAAAAAAATAAAAAAAAAATCAAAAATTCAATTTTTAAGAATCTTCTCAAAACGCCCCATTATATACCAATTGACCATCATTTTCTCGAAATTTTGCGCAAGCTACGATATTCCCGACACTAACTTTTCCTAAGAAATATTATTAGATTTTACGAAGTAAAATATGTCTATTATAATAAAAGTTAGAAAAACTGTATGATGTCAGAAAAGATATCAAAATTTTAATTAGAATTTTAGATTTATGATATAGATTAAAGTCTTTTTTTGTGAAGTCACACTATATTGATTATTAATATTTTTATGGTTCATTTATTTATTTATTTGAGATTGTAACATTGTTGTAAAAGTTAAATATTTTGTTGCTTTCGTGACAAAGTTTTATTTATATAACTAGCGTTTTCTACTCACGCAAATACGTGAAGAAATTTTTATTGATAAATCTCATTGAGAAGTTTTTTAATTCAAGAATTTTATAAGAAATTTTTAACCTACTTAGTCCTATGTATTTATACTTTTATTTCATAAAGTTTTTTTTTTTTCTTCTTGATTTATACTATTTTCTTAGACTCTTATACTTTTATATTTAATATTGATATTTAATATTAGAAGAAGAGAGAGAAGGGAAAGAACCAAGGCAAAAGAAATTTTATACACAAATTAAATAATATTGATGTTATTATTTTATATTATTATATAATGTAAATATATTTTTAATTGACAACACATTAAAAATAATGTGAATATTCTCTCTCATCTGATGTGAATATATTTTTAATTAACAACACATTAAAAATAATGCGAATATTCTCTCTCATCTGATGTGAATATATTTTTAATTAACAACTCATTAAAAATAATGTGAATATTCGCTCTCATCTGATGTGAACGTTCACTGCACCTTTCAGAAAAATTTTCTCTCATTTAATGTAGTGATGTGAACGTTCACAATATGTGAACAGTCTTATTTTTAATTGACAACACATTCTTGTTCACGGTATGTAGTGATGTGAACGTTCACATTCGTATGTTTTAGTATGAATATTCACATTCACATCATGTAATTGACAACACAATGACAAAATTTATTTCAAATTAATATGAATATAATGACAGTCAACATCCTAATGCATGGGAACTACCAAAATATAATAACAATCAACTTTAAATATCAACATTAATAGGGGACAAGAGAGACTGAGGGTGTTTCAGTCTTCTTATCTCAAATAAGATCTAGTGAAATAGTCAAAAAGAATATGAGTTGAATGAAATAAAACTCTTAAAAAGAGAATTTATCAAAAAAGCTCCCATACATGAATATATTCATGTAAATAAATAAAATATTATTTTTGTAATAAGTCAATAAATAAAAATTTAAAAGCGAAATTGTAATTATTAATAGATATTATTTTATGAATTAATTTCTATGCTGGTTGAGAGGGTAATTTATAATAAATTAGGCCGAGCTGGAGTTGGACCGAGGTAAGCCCAAACATGTGTACTCCGGTCTAAGAGTCTTCTTGATAGTCCGGTCTAAGAATCTTCTTAGTCCGGTTTAGCTCGGTTCTTGGATAGTCCGGTTATGACTTCTAAACCGGAGTACAAGAGTAACATCTGCAAGCCGTTATGGTAGTTCGGTCTTGGCATGTGAAACCGGAGTAGAAGTCAGGAATGAGAGAGCCGAACTAAGAGTTAGTTCGGCCATACTTACCTATGCAGTACGGCAATGTTACTCCGGGCTTGAAGTAGTCCGGCCGTAGTGAAGCCATCTCACTTGGCTTAAGCAGTGAAGGGGGTGTTGGAGGATAAGCATTATCTTCCAGGAGTATGAATCCTAAGGAGATTCTATGCAAAGAGGAGTAATCCTAGAAGGACTCTACCTTGAAGGAAAGAGAGTCCTACCAGGATTATGCTACGCGAAACCTATATAAGCTCACTAATATCACCTTCGGAGAGGTAATGCGATTTTTGCTCCCTGAATACATAGAGCTTTTGCCTACTTGTCTTGCTTACTGACTTAGGCATCGGAGAGGTTTCCGGCACACACCCGCCGGCTAGCTCACGTTTGTATTTTCAGGTGGTAGAACGACGACGTACGAGGAACGCAGACTTGATCAACAGGATTATACGAGAAGGTGTATTTCTTTCCCGTACAATTGGCGCCGTCTGTGGGAACAACAGACAAGAACAACCTCTTGATCAAACTCTCTCTCGAAGATCAATGGCGAATAACGAAGAATTACGATTCGCCATCGACGGACAAACTCGGAATGGGGTGCAAAGCGCGAAGGCTTACGGTGGTGACTCATGGCGAACACGAGCAACGACAAACTCCCGGGAGGGATGTCAGGGGTAGAAAGAGGAATAACAGCCCTCATCCCTCTCGTTCGCAAAGCCCAGAAAGGCAAAGGCGCAGGGTTGATCCTCAAATTCTAGAGGATCGCGTCAGAGAACAAGACGAGTTAATACGTCAGATGGCGGCGGACATGGAATCCTTAAAGCGCCAGATGAAGGGTAAAGAAGTGGCGACAGCAGAGGGGCGCAACAGGAAGACGCCCCCTCGCCACTCAGAGGGTCGTAGTAGGAATTTTACACCCTCCCAACCAGAGAACAGAAGCCTCAGGACAGGCGACACGCGATCCGTATCTTCCAGGACTCGTCACTCCAGGTCTGAGAGGGCGAGATCTGAGAGGTCCTACATGGAAGGGAGCACTTACTGGCCTTCGCATACACACCACACAAGGTCTAGGCAGACGGAATTACCCAGATCGTCCGACCTGCGATCCATGCTAGAAGAGAAAGCAAGATGGAAGGAGGACGCCAGGGCGCGCGATCCCCACAGGGTTCCTGCCTTACAGCGGTTAGCTCCTCGGACGCATGGAAGCGTCGAGGTTGGAATGCCAATGCCGCGCCCGGCGTATGAACCAGCGGACAAGGCATTGGCAAGGCTGCAGACCTCACCATTCATCCCAGCAATAGAGAACGCGCCCCTTCCGTCAGGATTCGTACAGCCCAAATTCACAACATATGAGGGGAAGACGGACCCCTACATGCACTTAAGCCACTTTCGCCAGGTCATGGCTGTATACCGGCAGAACGAGGCCTTGATGTGCATCCTATTCCCTTCTAGCCTCGGCGACCTTGGTTTGACTTGGTTTGAGAAGCTTCCAGAGGGCAGCATAGCCTCTGGCATCGGCTGAGGCGTTTGTAACACGGTTCAGAACAAACACAAAAACCCCGGTGGAGATCGACCAGTTACTCTCCATCGACATGGGCGACAAGGAGACCCTGAGGTCATACAACAGTCGCTACTGGGAGACATTCAACCAGATTGGGGACTGCCCGACCAACCTCGCCATTGCGCAATACAAAAGAGGCCTTCCAGTCGGAATAGGCGAGGACTCTATCACCATGACACCACCTCTCACCATGGAGGCCCTGATGGAGAGAGTGCACCAGCACATCAGGGTGGAAGAGGATGGCGCTTGTGCCAAAGCAAAAACTGGCGCGACCACAACACCAGAGAAGAAGACCTCAGCAAAGGTCAATACGGTAGATCGCCAAAACCGAAATGGACGAGGCAGGAGGGACAATGGCGAAGACCAGGACAAGAGGTGGTTGAGAGTCCGCACCGCCATTACCACGGTGTTTAAGAAACCGATCTACCGTATACTTAGTGAGATACGAGACGAGCCCTTCGTCAAGTGGCCAGCCAAGCTAGGCGAGGCGCAGAAGGATTACGATGACAGATCCAGGTGCACCTTCCATAAAGAAAAGGGGCACCGCACTGAGAATTACACGCCATTGAGGCAGCATCTGGAAGAGTTGGTGGCAGCGGGCCACCTGGACAAATACATAGAGGGAGGGGCACAGCCAGCCCCTCAGGACCAAAATATGCCCAATGGAATGCCAATCGACGTAATACATGGAGTCTTTGAACCTGAGCGTGTATGCGAGCTCAGAGGTTCAATCAAAAAGGCTGAGCACTTAAGAGAGGTGCTAAGTGCCCAACCTGCTATCAAGAAGAGTAAGACAGAGGCAACAAATGTCATGTCTTTTTCGGACAAAGACTTGGACAGAATATATTGCCCTCATAACGATGCCTTGGTCGTCACTCTCCGAGTCAAGGATTTTGACGTCAAACGAATTCTTATTGACGGGGTAGTTCATGTGAAATCATGTACTATGAGGCGTTCAAACAATTGAAGCCGCAAGACAAAGACTTAGCGCCAGTGATGTCACCCGATTGGATTTAACTCAATGCGAGTGGCGATCGGCAAAATCATCCTTCGATCTGGCGAGTGTGGCCGAAGCAAGTGGAGTTCAGGTATTGAAGGTCCCCTCCACCTACAACATCATCTTAGGCAGAACATGGCTGCATGCCATGCGCTCGGTGGCGTCCTCCTACCACCAAGTGATGAGGTTACCCAACGACACCGGAGTAATAGAGGAGGTTTATGGGGATCAGATCATGTCGAAACAATGCTTTGTGACGGTGAGAACGGCGTAAGCCGCCAAAGGATATGTCCATTCGGTGGTGGAACCCGAAAGTAATGAGCTATTCGCGGATGTTGGCAAAGCGGCTAGTCAGAAAGCTGTAGAGGACTTGGTGGAAGTCAGGATAGATGAGAAGAACTCGGATAAGTTCTTCTTACTTGGCTCGTCATTGTCGGCCGAGAGATTGGAAGTCTTGGGATTCCGACCTCCAACATCGAAGTGTTTGCTCGACCCCATACGACATGCCGAACATCGATCCCAACTTCATCTCGCCACCACTCAATGTCCACCCAGTTCGCTATTCAACCTAGATGGTCAGCGCACCACGCCAAATAGTGGCGAAGAAGTGGGAAACTTGTTGGAGGCGAGGGCAATCGAGAGGTACACTACCCTGTGGATCTCCAACCTTGTTGTGGTGCCAAAGAAGAACGGCAAGTGGCGTGTATGCGTCGACTACAAAACGGTCAATAAGGCGTGCCCGAAGGATAGCTTTCCTCTACCAAGGATAGATCAACTGGTAGACCTGACGGTAGGACACAACCGGCTAAGCTTCCTTGACGCATCTGAGAGGCTACCATCAGATAGCCATGCACGAACCAGATCAGGAAGTAACATCCTTCACCACTCCAAGAGGACTGTACTGCTACAAGGTCATGCCCTTTGGCCTGAAGAATGCAGGGGCGACGTTTCAAAGAATGGTCACCAAGATGTTTGAGCCATTGTTAGGCAGAACAATGGAGGCTAACATCGACGATATGGTGGTCAAAAGCAAGGAAGCGGATGACCATCTAAAGGACCTAGATGAGATGTTCCAGATCCTGAAGAAACACAAGCTGCGACTTAACGCTTCCAAGTGCGCATTCGGTGTAGGGTCTGGCAAGTTTCTGGGTTTCCTGGTGACCAACCGGGGTATTGAGGCAGACCCCTCCCAAATCAAAGCAATTCAGAGTTAGAGGCCTAACTCGAAAGGAAGTCTGACATCTCACCGGCATGGCAGCGGCACTTAACTGATTCATCAGCCGGTCTTCAGACAGATTGCGACCATTCTTTCAGTCATTAAAAGCTAAGTTCGAGTCGGACGAAGAATGCGACCGAGCTATGGAAAGTTTGAAGGAATACATGTCTTCTCCACCACTACTTGTCACTCCAATACCTGGAGAAGAACTCTTCCTCTACTTGGCAGTATCGCAGCATGCAATTAGTGCAGTGTTGGTCCGCGCAGAAGGGGTCCAACACTTGCCCGTCTATTATGTCGATGAAGACGTTACTTGGTGCGAAACAAGGTACTTGCCCTTTGGAACCGGCATTGGCCTTGATGATGGCTTCAAGGAAATTGTCGCGTACTTTCACGCCCACACCATAGTTGTTCTCCTGACCTTCACTCAAGGCTTTATTTGAAAGGCGAACTTTTAAGGCGAATTTTGAAGTGGGCGATAGAATTGGGACGATCGACATCAAGTTCCAACCGAACGCAATAAAGGCTCAAGCACTAGCAGATTTTGTCATGAGTTCACCACTGAGTCATCACATCTGCCCGGTCGACTGTTGGCAATTAACTAGGGATGGAGGTTGACGTCGGAATAACTCAACACCTAGTGCTGGTTGCTCAGTCAGGCCCCAAGACGGACCAGAGTAAAGAAAGGGAGGAAGAAGTGAACCATGCTACACCAAGTCAGGACTCACCAACAAACAAAGACTTGGTGCAAACAGAGAACAAGGGGCAGACAGCAAGCATCGACTCTAAAGAGGCCACCATCAATGTGGAAGATCCCAAGACATCATCTGATCCCTCCACTTGCTGGAAGTTGTTCGTGGGAGAGATGTGGAAGCTCTTCGTGGATGGAGCATCCAATAGGCATGGAGCAAGACTAGGCATAGTCCTCATCTCTCCAGACGGCCTAGTAGTGGAGCGAGTAATCAACAGGCTTCAAGATCAAATAATGAAGCGAGTATGAAGCGCTTCTAGCCAGGTCTCAAGTCGAGATCCTACATGAAGGCCACCGAACTAATGGTTTCTGCTGACCGACCGGTGGAAAACCAAATATCTGGCGACTATGAGGCAAAGGATGATAGGATGGCCAAATACCAAGACTTGGTCAGAACAGAGATAAAGAAGTTCGAAGTAGTGAGAATAGAACAGATCGGCCGAGAGGAAAACAGAAGAGCAGACGAACTCGCAGGCTTCGCCTCAATGGCAGACACCTCCATTCCCCATCCGCTACTAATCGACTATCTGCCCAGACCAAGCATTGAAGACCCAGAAGCTGAAGAAGTATGTTGTGCAGAGTTAGGTCCCTCTTGGATGGATCCCATCATACTATTCCTAAAGGACGGCACCCTCCCAGAAGAGAAGAAAGAAGCCAACAGAATAAGAGCAAAGTCGCAGCGGTTTTGGCTCTCTCCATCTTTGGCATTGTACAAGAAGTCGTTCACAGGACCTTACTTAAAATGTTTTCACCCCAGCAATGTGGAGGCATTCCTGTTCGAAATATATGAAGGGGTATGTGGCAGCCATCAAGGAGGACGATCATTGGCATACCGAGCTATTTCACAAGGATACTGGTGGCCATACATGCAAGCAGATTCAGAGAAGTATGTCAAAAAGTGTGAAAAATGTCAGAAGTTTGCGCACCAAATACACCAACCTGCCAGAGAACTCCTACCTTTAACTAGTCCATGGCCTTTCGCAATGTGGGACTTAGACATAGTAGGTCCACTTCCAACAGCACCAGGCAACAGGAAGTTCTTTCTTGCGGCAACAGACTACTTCACAAAGTGGGTGGAAGCAGAAGCCTTGGCGTCAATCAAGGAAAAAGATGTGAAGAAAAATTTGTCTGGCAGAACATCATTACTCGCTTTGGCATACCAAAAGCACTGATTTCAGACAATGGCACTTTCGGTTTGTGGAAATTTTCAGAGGCTTTTGCGAAGAATACAAGATAGAATTCTACAATTCTACACCGCGTATCCCAAGCAAACGGTCAAGCCGAGGCATCAAACAAGGTAGTTTTGGACGGATTGAAGAAAAGGTTGGAGAAAGCCAAAGGCAAGTGGGTAAGAGCTCCCTCATGTTTTATGGGCTTATCGCACCACACCGGCGGTCAACAGGAGAAACTCCATTCTCCTTAGCCTATGGCATGGAAGCGATCATCCCATTAGAGGTCGGACTCCCCACAATTGAGTGAAAATTTTGATCCGAGACTTAAATGGCGAAGCTATAGCATTGGAACTTGACCTTGCGGAAGAAAGAAGAAAGAGCATTGGTTCACATTGCCTCCTACCAACAAGAACTATCTAGGAAGTATAACAAAAGCGTGCATCCGAGGCAATTCAAGATCGGCGATTGGGTACTACATAAAGTTATGGGCAACACATTGGTCCCAGGAGATGGCAAGTTAGGTTCTAACTGGGAGGGTCCTTACAAAGTGGTCTGACTAGCAGGAAAAGGAGCATATCACTTGGAAGATGAGGATGGCAAAGCAATTCCTAGGCCATGGAACCGCCAATCTTAAGTTATTTTACTTTTAGCTTTTTTCTTCTCTCTCTTTAAGTATATGTAATTTTTTACTTCATCAATAAGACAAATCGATTCTTTTTTAGCATATTTGTTTTTAGTAGAACATTAACTTTCGCAAGTTAGTAGCATTGTAAACATAGTTGGCCGGATTAAACCAACTATGACCCCTCCTAAGCCCAGCATAAGGATCCAGGCTGCGGGACGTTTGGTCGGAATAACCAAGCACTATATTCTAGGTTGGCTGGAAAAACCAACCTAGAGGTTGGCTGGATTAAACCAACTCTGTGTACTCTTCAGCCGAAGTAAGTGTATGGCTGAAGAGTGGTTGGCTGGATTAAACCAACTCTTTGTACTCTTCAGCCGAGGTAATCTATATCGGCTGAAGAGTGGCTGGCTGGATTAAACCAACTCTGTGTACTCTTCAGCCGAAGTAAGTGTATGGCTGAAGAGTGGTTGGCTGGATTAAACCAACTCTTTGTACTCTTCAGCCGAGGTAATCTATATAAATTTGAAGAGTAGTTATCGATTAAACCAACTCTTTGTACTCTTCAGCCGAAGTAAGTGTATGGCTGAAGAGTGGTTGGCTGGATTAAACCAACTCTCTGTGTCCTCTTCAGCCGAAGTAAGTGTATGGCTGAAGAGTGGTTGGCTGGATTAAACCAACTCTTTGTACTCTTCAGCCGAAGTAAGTGTATGGCTGAAGAGTGGTTGGCTGGATTAAACCAACTCTTTGTACTCTTCAGCCGAAGTAAGCTTGATCGGCTGAAGAATGGTTGGCTAGTAAGTTAGATAGCTAACCGAGATCACAGTTGTACAAAATAGTTCAGATGGAAAATTCATAACAGATGCAAGCATACATACACAAAACCGGTATAAGAGTTAGAGAAATTTTCATTGAACCTCAAAACCAAGTACATTTAAGGGGCCGAAGCCCGGTTACAAAAAAGTTCAAATATAACAAAAAAGAAAGAAAACAATCATTGAAGAAGTACGTCTAGTTCGGCATCGAATTACGCATCGTGATCGCTTTGAAGTCCGGTGTCGAAGGAGCACGGTTTGTAGTGGGACTTCGATTCGGCGTGAACTTCGATGTCGGTCATTTGGCTCAAGAGTTGGATCCTCAATAACTGGCTCAGACCGAACTGCCTTATCGTTCTGCTGCTCGTTGACAACCGGAGTGTGAGATTGCTCCTCATCTTCATCATCATCTTCATCATCGTCATCATCATCACCGGACCCCTCAAGGAAGGCCTTTTAGAGATCGGCTGCGTATTGCAAGAGTGAGGCTGGAATGGAGTACGGTGGAGTGTTGTAGACCTCGGTGTCAGGCGTACAACCGAGCTTCTCCACCGCAGCCCTCCAACCACATTTGAAAAAGAGGTCTTTTCTTTGCGTTGCATTCTTTGGGTGTAGGCTACTTCAGCCTCATTGAAGCCCCGCTTCTTAGCCTCCTTCACCTCCTTCTTCAAATGCTTTATTTCGGCGTCCTTTTTCTTTTCAATTGCGGCCAAGATACGTAGGTATCTATCTTTTGCCTCGGCGGCAACTCTTTTCTTCTCGGCCTCGCCGAATTGGGAACCTCGGTCAGACGACCGTTCTGCCTCTGAGCTCGGCCATTGCTTCTTTGCCTCCTCTAGCTCGGCCGTTTGATTCGGCCTCAGCCATGGCCTCTCTTGTACTCCTCCTAAGCTCCATGACCCTCCTGTGAGTGACTTGGTTTTTCTGGATGGCCTGCCAAGGAGAAGCAACGTTAGCCGGACTCCAAGTTGAAAAAAAAGAAGAAGGAATCTTACATGGAAAGAGTCGCTTACTGTGATCATGGACTTAGTGGAGGACTGGATTGATTTTAGCTCGGTGTTGAGCTGTTTGTAGTGGTGCTCCATGTCTTTGGGGAGGCACACACTCTTGGCCAAGTTGAAGGCCATCTGATGATCCTTCTCTGAGACCACCGAATCAGATGCGGTGATGTCTCGGTCATTGAAGGTGAGTACAGGAGTCCACTTGGGAGAAGCGGTTCGGTCGGTAGGCTCTGGTTGTAGGTTCGGTTGAGGGCTTGGTGGAGGACTTGCTGGCAGGACGGTCTCGTCTTCATCAGCAAGACGTGGCTTGGTTTGGTTAGTCCGGGCACGTTTGCTTGGTCGTGATGAAGATGGCCGTTGAGATGGGAGTGCCACCACGGTCTCGGTGGCACGGCCGATTCCCTGCACCTCGGCTGGAGTTGTTTCGGTTAGGAGGGCCTTCAATTTGTTCTTCTTGGCCATTTCTTGCTCAGTTGTGAGTGGAACAAGGTTGATTTGAGGCAAGTTTGGGTCCGGTTCTGGCGCGTCTTCAAGCAGGAAGTCGGTTACCCTTGCTTTGCGGCGACCGGAGTAACGGTAGGTCGGTTCGAAGTTTAGGAGCTTTGCCCAACTTCTCTCCTTTACTCGTAGTCTTGCCTTGAAGATCGAGGTTAGTAAGTAGTTGGAAAGAAGATGGGCTTTATCTGCAAAAGAAGGTGAACTGTTAGTTCGGTTTAAGATAAAAGAGCCGAAGTAGAGGAAAATGTGAAATATAACCGAAGTAAGTGTACCAGGAATTCCTTTGTTCCAGTTTATAGCCCAGCCAGGAATCTGGGCCTCGTGGTCCTCGAAATTCCCAGAGACCCAAAAGAAGTCATCGTCGTTTAAGTCTTTGTCCGGGGTGTGTTTTATTATTTTCTCTCGGCCACGGCGTACTCTCAAGTAGTAACACCAGCCTTCATTCTTTGATCCTATGGAGTATTGGTGTAGTATCTCGGCCAAACCTAGGTTTAGACCGGTTTGTTGGTTCAGTGCGGCTATACCCATGATTATTCGGTATGTGTTAGTAGACAGCTGGGTGGGGCATAGTCTGGTTTGTCTTAAAAATTCACATATTAGGGGTTGGACTGGGAATCTGAGTCCGGTTTCTATTATGGATTGAAGGGTAAAGGGGACAAAGCCTTCATTGCCCCAAGGGTCTACGTCTTGTTCGGCTAAAGTGAGATTTACGTCGGCTGGAATATTGTAATTCTTCCTAAATTCGGCTAGGCCGCCTGGGGTTTCTACTAGGAATCTGTACTTCCCCATTTATCGGATAAATAAGAAATAAATTACTTCGGCTGGAGAAGTTGTGCTCAGTAGCTCGGTTGAGCCTTCAAAGAGAATGGCCTAGGCAACCTAAAGTCTGCAAAGTTGAAGAACAAAGTGATCAAGCACAGATCATTGACCGTGCTACGAGAACAAAGCAAGAAAGGATGCCTTATTTCGGCTACATACGGTAATACAGGATTTACTTCGGTCCCAACAAGGTGCTTGTTATCTCGGTTTGGCGTGATGTTTGGTTATCTCGGTTCCGCCTATGGTTTTTGTTGCTTCGGCTAAGCATCAAGGGGCAGCCTTCTGAGTTCGGTTTGAGGAACTGAGAAAGCTGGCCTAGCCCCGAGGCTTAGCTCGGATTGAGAACTAAGATTTTCTAGTTCGGTACGTTCTTATTTCGGCTAATGTGAGTCAGTTGGTGGCCTATTGAAGCTACTGTTATGTGTACAAGTGCTAGTTCGGTTTCAGTTCACCTAAATTTGTATATAGCAAGAACAGTGATCTAGTTCGATAGGGACGTGTTTTTAGATCTAGGCTATGCTCTACAGGTTACATCATGGTATTCAGAGTGTTCTTATGAAAAATTTTTCCCAGAAAACACAAAGAGAAAGTGTTTCGTGAAAACATAAAGCTGAAGCTATGGAATGAAAGCAGAGGAAAAGAAGAAAAGAACAAAGTATTAATACTTACGGACAAAAGGAAGGTAAAGGTGGGGCAACAAAGAATGATAACAATGAAGAACACGGATTCGGGAAGCTCAGTGGTTGGAATAGCAAGAGCATAGAGAGAAGAGGAGTCGAGTAGAGTGAGATTGAAAATAATTTGGTTTGTTTTGTGTAAGAGGAGGGAAAAAACGCAGGACTGTTCAAAAATTTGAGTACGAGGCGCGTATACAGTGAATGGCCAATAGGGCTTGCACGTGTCTCCACGACCCAAACCCGCCCTATGGGTTTAGCACCGAATCGCCAAGAATCTGAGATTACCAAAGGCTCAATAACAAGAAAACAGTCAAATAGAGTCTGAGGAACTGGCGGAAGCCAATACAGTAGATAACTAGTGTCCATTGAGCTGTGGAAATCTATATGTCAAAAACATTTTTATGCATTCATACGGTTCAACACAGTACATTCTATACAATCGTATACAACAACAAGACGAGGATTGAATCCTCAGAATAAAGACAAAGAAACAAGAGATCTATACAAAAGGTAGGCAAGACGGCTAGGGGAAACAAAAACACCCCAAGCCATGGCATGGCGTCTCGGAACCTCGTAGTGAGGCACATAGGCTGGCTTGACAAAACTGGGGACCGACCCACGCTCCTAGCTCCGGTCTGGTTGCTGAGAACCTACATATATATATAAACAGTGAGCTAAAGCCCAGTGAATAACATAATGCGTAAAGAGGTTATGAATGAATGTCCTTCTGAGAATGAAATCAGTTCATTAAATATTTCAATCTTCGAGATTTCGATTAATCGAGATATCAATCAATCAGTCATATGTGGTACATCCATTAGCCTATAAACAGTAGGTCCAAAAGGACCGGGCCTTAACAGACCCAACAATAATGATGGCTATCAAACAGTATGGTTCCACAAGGAAACCGACAGAGCTCTGTAACAGTCAATAACAGTGGGTGCTAAGGATGCCACAATACAGTTCGAAATGCAGGACATACATTCATTCAATAAACAATATCAGTTCAATAAACAGTTCGATTCGAAGATTCAAAATATAACCATTTTGAACATATCTTTACAATCTTACTCACAGAGATTGGGCTAATAGCGACTAAATGGCGTCGAGCCAACCCTAAACAGTTAACAAATAGAACACACACTAAGTTCACAGTCAAAAGGATGTTAATTAAAATCCCTAAATTTCCTCGGTGTGGTTCTATGTCTAAATCCTCATTAAGATGCTTTAAACTAGGCCTAAGAATGCCTAGGATGGGATGAGGATGCGAAAATACACTTAGAAAGCAATTCCAGAATTTTCAGAAAACAGAGCCTCCGCTCAGCGCGAGTTTCCCTTTCGGCGGACAAGCAAACAGGGTCCCGCCGGCGTCAACTTCCCGCCGGCAGCCGATGCACATGCAAGATCTTTGGATGCGCGTTTTCCCCGCTCGAGCGTGAAACTCTCCGCCGGCGGATCAGAAACAATTCGAAGAAAATACTGGGAGTATGAATTCCCCTTCGGCGGCACTTCGGGCTGAAAGGACGGCCAAATTCTGGAAAATCCAGATTCGACCTCTGAGTTTCAACCCAAGTTTTGATGCTCCAAATTCGATCCTCTTGGGCCTATTTTCTGGAAAACTCTTTCAAACACATAGAATAACAAGTTTTAAAGCTCAATTTAAGAAATCAAGGCCCAAGGGTGTTTCAATTAAACTCAATTTCAAACCGTTTTCAAGAACAATGCTCAAACATGACATGCATGCATTCAAAACAATTTTAAGCTTCAAATCATGCTCAAATGAGCTCAATAGTTGGAAAACAAAATGAAAACATGGACTTTAGCTCAAACATGAACATGCATGCACAATCTACCATGAATTCAACTTAAGATGCACCAATTCAAGCATGCATGCAACATTTCAAGCATAATCCAACCTATTTGCACTAAAACATGGCTTAATCCTACAATGGAGTATGGACCATGCAAGATGAAGCTTAAAGACAACAAGAGGATGGTGATTTCACTTACCTAAATCTCAATTACAAGGTTGTAAGCTAAATTAGCAAGTATACTTCAACTCTCAAGCAATTCTTCAAGCAAATCAACAAGAACAAGTCCCTCTCTCTCTACCTCTCTTCTTGGTCGGCAAACAAGGAGAAAAAGGCTGAGGAAATAAGTTGGTTCAAGTGTATACAAGGCTCAAGGATGATTAGGTAGTGGCCACTCACCATGGCAAGATCGTAATTAAATCAAACTCTTTAATTGACTTAATTTAATCTAATTTAATCATTCCTAATCAATTTTCAGATAAATATATCATAAATTCAGAGATATTCTACTGATTCTAAAACATCAAACGGTTTCTAAATCGGCCGCCGATAAGGCCTTCAATTAACAGTTTAAACATACGAATTCAAACAGATAGTCATTCAAGCAAACAGATACAATATGCAATATAACAGACAAACTTATTCAATTTCAGTCTCGATTTCAATCAGTTCATTCAGTACTTCAGTTGATTCAATTATCAGTCATTAGCGGTCCAGTTTAGCAATAATCAGTATTTAATTCAGTGGTTATACAAGATGTCGATGCGAGGTTATTCTGATCTCCTCCTTATAAGGAGTTTAGTCCTCTAAACTCGAGTTACCTTCGATTTGAAGAAAACAGGTTCAATGAACAAATCAGGATATCGCCTAGCCATGTCATCTTCCCTTTCTCAAGTGGCATACACACCACCATGGTTCTGCCAGTCAACTTTCACTAGGGGAATCTCTTTGTTTCTCAATTTCTTGATCCGTCTATTCACAATCTGTATAGGCCGTTCCTCGTAAGTGTAGTCATCACTCAACACGATACGGGTAGGCTCAATCACATGAAACGGATCTCGGAGATAGTCTCTCAACATCGAAATGTGGAAGACGTTATGCATATGCTCCATTTCAAGAGGAAGCGCAACTTGATACGCCACCGGATTGATTTTCTCAATAATCTGATACGGTCCGACATACCTTGGCGCTAACTTGCCTTTGACTCCAAAGCGAGTCTGGCCTTTCATTGGTGTCACTTTCACAAACACGTGATCACCCACTTCATACTCTCTATCCCGTCTTCTAACATCTGCATAACTTTTCTGTCTACTCTGTGCAGTTTTCAGTCTTTGCTGTATCAGTTTTATCTTTTCAGTCGTTTCATACACAATCTCGGGCCCAAGCAAAGGCCCATCTCCAACTTCTGCCCAGCAAATTGGAGATCTACACTTTCTGCCATACAATGCCTCGAAAGGCGCCATTCCAATACTCGAATGGTAGCTGTTGTTGTAGGCGAATTCAGTTAATGGCAAATGACTTTCCCAATTCCCCTGAAAGTCCAGTACACACATTCTCAGTAGGTCCTCTAGAGTTTGGATGGTCCTTTCTGACTGGCCATCTGTCTGAGGATGATAGACACTACTCAGCCTCAATTCAAGACTCAATGCGATCAGAAGCTCGCGAACCTCGATGTAAACTTGAATCCTGTCGAAACAATAGATCTGAGCACTCCATGCAATCTAATAATTTCATCAATATAGATAATTGACCAATTTGTTCGCATTATAAACCGTCTTGACAGTAGGAAGTGTCTTGATTTGGTCAATCTATCAACAATAACCCAAATAGAGTCCATACCTCTCTGGGCGAGGTAATCCAACGATAAAATCCATCGTGATATGCTCCCATTTCCACTCTGGTATGGGTAAGGGTTGCGATAATCCAAAGAAGTCGTTGATGTTCCGCTTTGACTTGCTGGCAATGAAGACATTTGGACACAAAGTCGGCAATTTCCTTCTTCATTCGTGGCCACCAGAAATTCTGTTTCAGATCTTGGTACATTTTCGTATTCCCTGGGTGAATCGAAAACTTGACTAATGGCCTTCTTGCAGAACTCTTCTTTTCAATTCAGTGTCATTTGGTACACACAGTCTGTCTTGAAATTTCAAAACATTGTTCTCAAATTTGAACCCCGGTCTCGGTTTTGAATCTCTTTCTTCAATCATTTTCTTCAAGAAATCATCCAGTCGTTGTTTCTCCTTAACTTCTTCAATTAACGCTGGTTAAGCAGAAATAGCAGCTAAGGTTCCACCTTGTTCTTTTAAAACAATTTCAATTTCAGACTTTTCCAGATCAAGAAGCAACTCTTTACATCGATTCGACAAACAAGCTAAGTTCCCAATCGATTTTTCGGCTCAAAAGTATTCAGAACGGTATTGGCTTTTCCCGGATGGTACAATATCTGTAGGTCATAATCTTTGATCAGTTCTAGCCATCTCCGCTGTCTCATATTCAGTTCTTTCTGAGTGAAAAAGTACTTCAGGCTCTTGTGGTCAGTATACACTTCACATGTTGCTCCATACAAATAGTGACGCCAAATTTTCAATGCAAACACTACTGCAGTAAGTTCTAAGTCATGGGTCGGGTAGTTCTTTTCATGTGGTCTCAACTGTCGGGAAGCATAAGCAATAACTCTCCCATTCTGCATTAAAACACACCCCAAACCCTTATGAGAAGCATCACTAAAGACAGTATAACCATCCGTACCTGAAGGTAGAGTCAGAATCGGTGCAGTTACAAGTCGGGTTTTCAATTCTTGGAATGCTGATTCTCGTTGGTCAGTCCAGTCAAATGATATCCCTTTCTGTGTCAACTGAGTCAGTGGTAAGGCAATTTTGGAGAAATCTTTGACAAATCTTCTGTAATATCCAGCCAATCCCAAAAAGCTTCGGACTTCAGTTACATTGGTTGGTCTAGGCCAGTTTACTACAGCTTCAATTTTCTGCGGATCAACAGAGATTCCATCTTTGCTAATAACATGTCCCAAAAACATCACATGATCAAGCCAAAATTCACATTTAGACAGTTTAGCATACAATTTCTGTTCCCTTAAGGTCTGCAGGGCAAGTCTCAGATGATGTTCATGTTCTTCAACAGTCTTAGAATAAATCAATATGTCATCAATGAATACCATAATAAAATCATCAAGGTATGGTTTAAAAATTCTGTTCATGAGGTCCATAAATGCAGCAGGGGCATTCGTAACTCCGAACGGCATAACTAAAAATTCAAAGTGGCCATACCTCGTTCTAAAAACAGTTTTATCAATGTCTTCCGGTTTGACTTTCAGTTGATGATACCCCGATCTAAGATCAATCTTGGAAAACACTTGTGCACCCTGTAACTGGTCAAATAAATCATCAATACGCGGTAATGGATATTTATTCTTTACAGTTACCTTGTTCAGTTCGCGGTAATCAATACATAGTCTCAGTGATCCATCTTTCTTCTTTACAAACAAAACGGGTGCGCCCCACGGTGAAGTACTGGGCCTGATAAACTTCTTGTCTAACAGTTCCTGCAATTACACTTTCAATTCCTTTAGTTCAGTTGGAGCCATTCTATAAGGAGCTTTAGACACTGGCTGTGTTCCTGGAATCACATCAACAATAAATTCAATTTCCCTGTCAATCAAATCCCCTGGCAATTCATCTGGAAATACATCTGGGAATTCTCTGACTATAGGAATACAATTCACATCAGTTTTAACACTATCATTAGCAGATACAGTCAATACAGAACACAGATACCCTTTACACCCCTTTCTAATCAGTTTGACAGCTTTTACAGAAGAAATCAGATATGGAGGAGGTACTACTCCACTCCCATTAAACACGAACTCAGGCAAACCCGGTGGACGGAAAACAACTTGCTTTGTTACACAGTCTATAGTGGCATGATATTTTTGTAACCAATCCATCCCCAATATTACATCGAAATGATCTATGTTCAATGGTAGTAAATCAATAAACAGATGCATATCCCCAACAATAATCTCACAAGCAGGATACATATATTCACATGTCATGGATCCCCCAACAGGTGATGATACAACTAGCAGATAGTTCATGGGTTCTAAGGGTCTATTCAATTTACGCGAAAAAGCATGCGACACATAAGAATGTGTAGACCCCGAATCAATCAATACATAAGCATTTTGAGCACAGATAGAGAGGATACCTGACACAACAGTCTCAGTGTTTTGCACGTCTCCCGGTACTAGGGCAAATACTCGGCCCTGCCTCACAGGCTCTTTCCCGGTAGCTTTGGGGTTCGGTTTTGGTGCCACATTTGATCTTCTTTGCGCTTTGCGGCACTCTACTACTAACTGGTGGAGCAGAAGGGCAGTCTTTGATTCTGTGGCCCACCTTGCCACACCTGAAACAAGCTCCAGAAATCTGGTAGCAAACCCCTTTGTGCTTGTTGCCACATATGGAGCAGGGTGGAGTAAACCCACTCCCTTGGCTGGGGCTAGTCGTCGACCCCGTATTCTGTTTCTTGTTTGCTGGGTTATGCTTGCCTTTCTTAAATTTGAAACTATGCCTTTTGCCTTGCCACTCAGTTGTCGGTGTTTCAGATTGTTTTACCGCTGCAATATTTGTCTCGGCCATCAATGCCCGGTCGAGAACACCCACATAAGTTGGCATTTTCAAAACATTTATTCGGTCCTGGATAGCGACACTAAGGCCGCCTTCAAACCTCCTGGCCTTCTTATAATCGGTATCCACCATATGTGGTGCATACCTAGCAAGTTCGGTAAATTGCTTCTCATACTCGACAACAGACGTTTTGCCCTGTCTCAACTGTTCAAACTCAGTCACTTTTCTGTCCCTGATGCACTGGGGAAAATACTTTTCAAAGAAGGACTCTTTGAACTGAGCCCAAGTCACAATAGTATTTGCATCACGAGTCAACATCCACCACCTTCTTGCTTCTTCCTGAAGGGTGAAGGTTGCTAACAATACTTTATTGGGTTCGGAGCACGGAAACATTTCAAACAACTTCTCAGTCTCAAGAACCCAAGCTTCAGCCTTTAGCGGTTCTAAGCCTCTCTGAAAGGACGGCGGTTTCATTTTGCTGAATTTCTGAGTCAGTGCAATAATGTCCACCTCATTAGCATTCACATTCTGTACATTACATTAGGTTGTACCGAGGAGGAGGAGGAGGTGAAATTCGGTTGTTGTTCGAGTCTTTCAATTATCAGTCCCATCATTTGTTCAAGTCTGGCCATTCTGGCCTCAGAGGATGATGACTCAGGTTCATTTGCATTATCCATTTTGCTATAAGCAGTTATAACAGTTATCATTATAAACAGTTGTACAATTAAACAGTTTAACACTTTAACATATAATCAGTCAGTCATAAGCACACACTTTTCAAGTTCATGAGATGCCCTAATTACTTTTCTAGGACACCCTATAGCTCATTTGGACACGTGTGTGCGGTATAACTCGTGGTTAAGTATCGCTCTGATACCACTCTGTCACGACCCAAACCCGGCCCTATGGGTTTAGCACCGTAACTGGCCAGTAATCCGAGATTACCAAAGGCCTGCTGAACAATAAAACAGTCAAACAGAGTACAGGGCCTGGCGGAAATCTGTATGTCAAAAACATTTTTATGCATTCATACGGTTCAACACAGTACATTCTATACAATCATTATACAACAAGACGGGGATTGAATCCTCGATAACAAGATAAGATAAACGATGAAGAGATCTATACAAAAGGTACAGTACGGTAGGGAGTGTAGGGAAACAAAACCCCAAGCCATGGCATGGCGTCTCGGAACCTCGCGATGAGGCACATAGGTGCTTGACAAAGCGGGGACCACCCACGCTCCTAGCTCCGGATGCAGTTCTTTGAGAACCTACATATATATATAAACGGTGAGCTAAAGCCCGATGAATAACATAATGCGTAAAGAGGTTATGAATGAATGTCCTTCTGAGAATGAAATCAGTTCATTAAACAAGATTTCGATCTTCAAGATTTCATCAATCAGTATTTCAATCAATCAATCATATGTGGTACATCCATTAGCCTATAAACAGTAGGTCCAAAAGGACCGGGCCTTAACAAACCCAACAATAATGATGGCCATCAAACAGTATGGTTCCACAAGGAAACTGACAGAGCTCTGTAACAGTCAATAACAGTGGGTGCTAAGGATGCCACAATACAGTTCGAAATGCAGGACATACATTCAATCAATAAACAATATCAGTTCAATAAACAGTTCAGTTCAGTATTTAAAATATAACCATTTTGAACATATCTTTACACAATCTGTTACTCACAGAGATTGGGCTAATAGCAGCTAGAGCGCGTCCCCGAGCCAACCCTAAACAGTTAACAAATTGAACACACACTAAGTTCACAGTCAAAAGGATGTTAATTAAAATCCCTAAATTTCCTCGGTGTGGTTCTATGTCTAAATCCTCATTAAGATGCTTTAAACTAGGCCTAAGAATGCCTAGGATGGGATGAGGATGCGAAAATACACTTAGAAAGCAATTCCAGAATTTTTAGAAAACAGAGCCTCCGCTGAAAGCGAGTTTCGCCGAGCGGACAAACAAACAGGTCCCCGCCGAAGGCCAACTTCCCGGCGGTGATGCACGATGCAAGATCTTTGGATGCGCGTTTTCCCGCCGAAGCGTGAAATTCTCCGCCGAGCGGATCAGAAACAATTCAAGAAAATCTTTGGAGTATGAATTCCGCCGAAGCACTTCCCCCGCTCGAGCGGACGGCCAAATTCTGGAAAATCCAGATTCGACCTCTGAGTTTCAACCCAAGTTTTGATGCTCCAAATTCGATCCTCTTGGGCCTATTTTCTGGAAAACTCTTTCAAACACATAGAATAACAAGTTTTAAAGCTCAATTTAAGAAATCAAGGCCCAAGGGTGTTTCAATTAAACTCAATTTCAAACCGTTTTCAAGAACAATGCTCAAACATGACATGCATGCATTCAAAACAATTTTAAGCTTCAAATCATGCTCAAATGAGCTCAATAGTTGGAAAACAAAATGAAAACATGGACTTTAGCTCAAACATGAACATGCATGCACAATCTACCATGAATTCAACTTAAGATGCACCAATCGAAGCATGCAACATTTCAAGCATAATCCAACCTATTTGCACTAAAACATGGCTTAATCCTACAATGGAGTATGGACCATGCAAGATGAAGCTTAAAGACAACAAGAGGATGGTGATTTCACTTACCTAAATCTCAATTACAAGGTTGTGAGCTAAATTAGCAAGTATACTTCAACTCTCAAGCAATTCTTCAAGCAAATCAACAAGAACAAGTCCCTCTCTCTCTACCTCTCTTCTTGGTCAGCAAACAAGGAGAAAAAGGCTGAGGAAATAAGTTGGTTCAAGTGTATACAAGGCTCAAGGATGATTAGGTAGTGGCCACTCACCATGGCAAGATCGTAATTAAATCAAACTCTTTAATTGACTTAATTTAATCTAATTTAATCATTCCTAATCAATTTTCAGATAAATATATCATAAATTCAGAGATATTCTACTGATTCTAAAACATCAAACGGTTTCTAAATCGGCCGCCGATAAGGCCTTCAATTAACAGTTTAAACATACGAATTCAAACAGATAGTCATTCAAGCAAACAGATACAATATGCAATATAACAGACAAACTTATTCAATTTCAGTCTCGATTTCAATCAGTTCATTCAGTACTTCAGTTGATTCAATTATCAGTCATTAGCGGTCCAGTTTAGCAATAATCAGTATTTAATTCAGTGGTTATACAGTAATCGGTACGAGGGTTGTTACAGTGTCATTGGAATATGGAACGCTTCAGTTGCTGTGATTGAAGAGACGTTTGGCCGGACGTGCTCAGCTCGGCTTAAACCTAGCTCGGTTAGGCAAGTTGAAAAGGTTTTTTAGCTCGGCCGGTAGTCAAGGATTGTAGCTCTTGGATAAGCTAAAACTTTAGTTCGGTTCAAGACAGTAATCCCTATCATGTTGCGAGATAGAATTAGGGGCAATTGAGAGGGTAATTTATAATAAATTAGGCCGGTGAGTTGGACCGAGGTAAGCCCAAACATGTGTACTCCTGTCTAAGGAATCTGCGGTAGTCCGGTCTAAGAATCTTCACAGTAGTCCGGTTTAGCTCGGTTCTTGGATAGTCCGGTTATGACTTCTAAACCGGAGTACAAGAGTAACATCTGCAAGCCGTTATGGTAGTTCGGTCTTGGCATGTGAAACCGGAGTAGAAGTCAGGAATGAGAGAGCCGAACTAAGAGTTAGTTCGGCCAGACTTACCTATACAGTACGGCAGTGTTACTCCGAGCTTGAAGTAGTCCGGCCGTAGTGAAGCCATCTCACTTGGCTTAAGCAGTGAAGGCGGTGTTGGAGGATAAGCATTATCTTCCAGGAGTATGAATCCTAAGGGGATTCTATGCAAAGAGGAGTAATCCTAGAAGGACTCTACCTTGAAGGAAAGAGAGTCCTACCAGGATTATGCTACGCGAAACCTATATAAGCTCACTAATATCACCTTCGGAGAGGTAATGCGATTTTTGCTCCCTGAATACATAGAGCTTTTGCCTACTTGTCTTGCTTACTGACTTAGGCATCGGAGAGGTTTCCGGCACACACCCGCCGGCTAGCTCACGTTTGTATTTTCAGGTGGTAGAACGACGACGTATGAGGAACGCAGACTTGATCAACAGGATTATACGAGAAGGTGTATTCCTTTCCCGTACACTGGTTATGAGATTATGAATGGAATTTTAAGAAATGGTGAAAGCTATCTTAGAAATACAAAATTTCACTAAGCATAAAGAAAAATAATTTTTTTAAGGCATTTGTTCCAATCTTTATTTTATATGATGTATAGATGATTTGGAAAAAAATAATTTTACATAAAACAAAGAGAGATTCTTAGATTTACAGTTCTACTGTCTTACCTTAGTCTTAGATTATAATAATAATATTTTTGTTAAAGATTTGGGGGAACATGCTGACATACACAAACATTCTTAAAATGGTATCCCAACTATAAAAACACTTGCAAAATAATCCAAAAATATAAGGGACGGCTCATCCACTCCTCCAAAACTTGTTTCGTCAGAGGACTTGTTTGAGCCAGTTAATGGGGTTAGATAAAAATATTGCCACCATTAAAGAAATCTAAATCGTTGGTCCAAATTTGAAAAGTTCAAACTCATTCTCTGCCTTTGGTTCTACACAAGATTATGGGCCCACTTCCCCTATTTTTCACTGAATAAATTATACCGATAGTCTCTATATTTTGTTATTATATCATTTTAATTCTTACAATTTCAATTGACTTACTTTTTACACTTAATTTTAGATTTTGCATCAATTTAACCCATTTGATAATGTCATTAGGATTTTTGACAGAAAAAATTCATTAAATTGATTGAGATTAGGCTTCATTTGGGATGTGAGTTGTTTTTTTGGCTATTTTAGCCTGAAACTAAAAAGTCTCGTTTGGGATAAATTTTTTGATTTTTTTGACTTTTGTAAAAAAAAAATAGTGAAATGATTAAGGTTTGAATGTGACATTTTGTCTTATTAACCTTTTAGTTTATTTTGTCTTTTTGTAAATATTTTAGTCTAATAACCCTTCAACTCACATGCCAAATGAGGGCTAAGTCACTAAATTAATCAAGTTATCATTTTACTTCTAAAAGTATGACACATGTTGCTCATATTTGTATTTGCCACAAAAATCTAACATTTGGAAATAATTGGATTAATTTGAAACAAAATATAAAAAAAATTCAAAATCAAAATTGATCCAATTAAAATTATAAGGACCAAAATAATAGAAAGGACCAAAGTAATTTACCCTTTTTTATTCCTTGATGAATGGATGAAATTTTTTGAGTTTCACCACCGAAACGGTTTTATGTTTGACCCAATGTTAGATCCAATCTTATGTTAAGAAAGTGACAGTGAGGCTTAAACTGACGATGATGATGAATAAGCTAATAGAAAGGCGGGCCTTATTATCAGTCTAAACTTTAGAAATTAAAAATAAGAACAAGAAGTAAACGGTCAATCATCTTAGAAGGCTAGTCAATAGATGGATAATGAAATAATGCATCAAGGCCACATCCCCCTCCCATAGAGAGATCTAATATTATCATTCTACAATGGATGGCGTTGTTGAATATTATAATTAAAGGATTAGTAGAAGAATATTTGTATTATGCCAAACGATGCCTTGATCCTAGTCTATAAATACCCACTCTCTTAATGCACTTATTCATCAGCCGCAACCAACTGATTATAGCATTTGCTACAACAATTCATTCCTTCCTTCCTTTCTTCAAATAGCCTAAAAGAGAAATGGGTGTCACCACTTATACCCAAGAGTTCACCACCTCAGTACCACCCAATAGGATGTTCCAGGCATTGATTCTTGACTCCCACAATCTCGTCCCTAAGCTTCTCCCTCAATCCATCAAGAGCATCGAGTACGTTCAAGGCAATGGCGGTCCTGGAAGCATCAAGCAAACCAACTTCCATGAAGGTATATTTCTCAATACTTTTCAAGTTCTACACTTTTTCTATAAATTGGTCATTATAGTTGGGATGCTAAAAGAAGTGTTTAGGCTTAAAAAACGAGTGCAATAACAATGATTGTTTTTTTGTTTGTGATAGGGAGCCACATGAAATGCTTGAAGCATAAGATTGATTCACTTGACATCGAGAACTATCAGTGCAAGTACACTATGATTGAAGGCGATGCGTTGGGTGGCAAGCTAGAATCTCTGTCTTATGAGGTTAAGTTTGAGGCTACTGCTGATGGCGGGAGCAAGGTAACAAGCACAACTTACTATTATGCTAAGGGTGACACTGAGCTCAAAGTAGAGGAACTGACCGCCGGAAAGGACAAGGCCATGGGAATGTTCAAGGTTATCGAAGAATATCTGCTCGCAAACCCAAATGTCTATGCTTGAACCAAAATGTGTTCTTGTTTGAGTTAGTTCTCTATTATGTATTTCTGTGTCGTGTTGAAATAGTTTCTTTTAAGTTGTTTGAAGAGTTATGTTCAGTTAGAGAATAAGAACCCCAAACTCTTGTAATAAAATGATACATATTATACATATGTATTGCGTCTTTTGTTTTAATTTGCGTGTGTGCTTTTTAAAAGAAATAAAAAAAATAAAAAAAAAATCTTGTGGTACCGTTTAGTTTTTGGTATTCTATTCAAGAACTTTTTTTGAATTGTTAATTCATATTTTTTTTAAATTTTTAGTTAATATTTTTACTTTTTATTTTTTTAGATACACAATCTAGATGTATTTAGTAAAAAAAAAAAAAAGTATTTGTGAATAAATCTTTAAAACATTCATTAAATACAAAAAGTAGTAGAATGTATTTTTTTTTTTTTCATTTTTTTTATATTTAGTGAATTTTGAAAATATTTTTGTAAGTACATCTAAATTAGTGAATTTAAAAGTAAAAAAAAATATTAATATATTTAAAAAGTCTAAAAAAATAGAAAATTTAAAAATTCACAACAATATTTCTAAAAATTCCAAAACTAAATTCTTTTAATAAAATTGTTTTTTAATGACAAAAACAATAACATTATTTGGGAGGGCTTCTTATCTAAATCATTTTTTAAAGAGAGAGGCCTACGATTGTCACGATGTTTTGAGAAAATGGTTAAAAATTAATTTTTTTAATTTTTTTAAAATTTTTTAAATGTATAAAAAATATAAAAAATAATGTGATCCAAAATAAATTAAAAATTGAGAAGTAACTTTTAACTCATGTCCAAAAGCGGACATCAAAAGTCCAAAAGCGGGTGTGTTTGATTGGAAGGATTATTTACTGTGCGGATTGCTTATCCCATGGAGGGGAATGTCCATCGTTTGATTGGATTTTTAGTTTGACAAACATGGAATCCGGTCAGACTCCATATCCCTCGTATGAGGGACTAAACAATCTTGGGGAGAGGGGGTAGGATTATTTCCATGGGATTGGTATCCCATGAGACTAATGTAAGAAATGTCTATTTTACCCTCATACTATTACTTAGTAAACAATTAAAAAAGGGTAAAATAGTCTTTTGAACATTTGTAAATTATTTTTTTAGTGTTGTTAATTTAAAATTATATATTAAATTATAAATTATAAATTTAATTTAATTAAAAATTATGGCTTATAAATTAGGGCTGGTTTGGGGTGTCCTAAAAAAGTGCACTTTTTGTCTTTTTGGACTAAAAAAGTTGAGAAAAAAATATGGAAGTTTGGGTTAACTTTTTGGATTTTTATGAAAAAATATGTATTAAAAAATTGTATAAAAAAAAGTGTGTAAGAGATGATTAGAGAGTGGTGGGCCCAGCCGTACACAATGCAGCCGTGTATTGGGGTTGAAATTTATTAGGTAATTTTTGTACAAAAGTATTGGACGGTTTTGTTTGGTCCGTGGGGGTCATCACGGGTCCCATTTTAATAATCTGAACCGTTCAATGTATGTAACTCGTCGAACACTATGTACCTATAAAAAATCACATTAATCGGATATCGATAGCTATCTGATCAGATTTATTTATTTTTCAATCATTAATTATAATACCATCCATTTATTGTATATAACTGATTTGATCATATAGTTATCGATATCCGATCAATGTGATTTTTTGCAGACATATAGTACTCGACGATTTCTACACATTGAACGGTTCAGATTATCAAAACGGGACCCGTGATGACTTCCATGGGATGAATAACGGTGTGTATGAAAATCACACCGAATCAATTCTTTGTTGCTGCACAGCCGCTGCACACAGCTGGCTTTTTGTCAATTCGTGTGTACTTGGCAGAAAAAAATTATTATTATTATTTTTTTTTTTTTTTGATGAATAGTGATATCTTTTTGGATTTTGAAGTAACTTTTTGACTTTTTAGACTAAAACAGATTACCCCAAACCAGCCCTAAAATTTTTTAGTGTTGTTTAAAAATTTAATTTATATATTAAATAAAATTATTTTTTTAGTGTTTCTAATTTAAAATTATATATTAAATAAAAAATATAAATTATAAATTATAAATTTAATTTAATTAAAAATAATAAAATAAAAATTATGGCCTTATAAATTAAAAAAATTTAGTATTGTTAAATTATAAATTATAAATTATAGATTATAAATTCAAAATTATATATTAAATAAAAAATATAAATTATAAATTATAAAGGTAAAATAATCTTTTGAACATTTATCTTTATCCAATCCGTCTAACCAAACATTAGATTCACTAAAAATAGTCATTTCTAGACATTTAATCACATGTGAAAACAAACACGGGACACACATTCAATCCAACTAAATAATCCGAGAGATTCACAATCTCAGAATTTAAATCCGATAAATTCTAATCCCTTTATTCAGTCCGTCGAATCAAATATACCATATGGCTCCGTTTGGCAAGAGCTTTTTTTGCTATTTTAGCTACAACAAACAAAGCATCACATTCAACCCATAATCATTACACTCTTCTCTCACAAAAAAAGTCAAAAAACTCTTCCCAAACCAAGCTTTTTAACCATGACTAAAATAGTCAAAAAAAACTAAAAAGTCAAAAAGTCAACCCACTTTTCAAACAGAGAGGCATAGTGAAGTCTCAACTGACTTTTCTTCACTGATAACGACAGCCCATGGATGAGACCATTCTTAGGATTTAAGGGTGTGTTTGTTTTGAAGGATTAAGAGGTGGAATTGGACTCTTAGTCCTACCGGACTAATAATCTATTGTTTGTTTCATTTTTTTTGTTCCGGACTAATAGTCCCCCCGAACTATTAGTCCTACAAATATGGAACTATCCTATCCCATAGGGGGGAGGTGGGATAGAAACCATGGGATTGATATCCCATGGGATTATTTTGTAAAATGTCTATTTTACCCTCCATGTTATTACTTAGCAAACAATAAGAAAAGGATAAAATAGTCTTTTGAACATTTATAAATTATTTTTTTAACGTTCTTAATTTAAAATTATATATTAAATAAAAAATTTAAATTATAAATTAAATTTTTTTAGTGTTGTTAAAAAATTAAATTTACATATTAAATTAAATTATTTTTTTAGTGTTGTTAATTTAAAATTATATATTAAATAAAAAATATAAATTATAAATTAAATTTATTTAAAATTAATAAATTATAAATTATGGCCTTGTAAATTAAATTTTTTTGTGTTGTTGAAAATTTAATTTATATATTAAATAAAATTATTTTTTATTGTCGTTAATTTAAAATTATATATTAAATAAAAAATATAAATTATAACTTATAAATTTAATTTAATTTAATTTAATTGAAAATAATAAATTAAAATAATTAAAATATTGTGCAAAAAATAAAATAAAATAAAATAAATTTTTATTTAATCTAGCTAAAAATAATTAAAATATTAAAGCTATGTTTAATATTGCTATTACTTAGTAAATAATTGAAAAGGATAAAATAGTCATTTAAGCATTTATTATTCTCCATGATATCCTAAACAAACATTGGATAACTAAAAATAGTCCAATCTAGACATCTAATACCATGATTAAACAAAAATAGGATACAAATTTAGTCCAACCAAATAGTCCCGGGACAATGTATCCCAGAACTAATAGTCTGATGGATTACAATCCTCCCTTATCCAGTCCGTCCAAACAAACGCACCCTAAAAATAACATTGACCTTCTTCTCAGCCTCCTATATAATTTCTACTAGAGGAATTTTTTTCCACCAATAAATTATTCCAAAAAAAAATAAACGGAATTTTTTTTTTTAAAATTCTTGATATTAAGATTTTTTAAGATAAAAAATATATAATATTTTTATAATAGTTAAAGTCTCTCAATATTTCTATAGAGAAATTTCTATTAAGAGAAATTTTGTCCGACTCATAAAAATTTCATCCCGACTCAGAAAAATTTCAATTTTCACATAAAATTTTTAAAATTTCTCTGTGATCATACTAGAGAAATTTAATTTCTCTAAATCGAATTTTTTTTGTAAAAATGTTGAGAGACCTTAGCTAATAAAAATATATTTTGGACCTCTCCTATTATACAAAGTTAGAGAGGAATGTTTTACTAATTTTCCCAAAATACAAATGCTATGAACACAAATTTTCAAGACAATTAAAAAAAAAATCTTAACATTTTAGTTTTTTAACAAAATAAAATTTTAATTTTGTTAATTTAAAGTCTAATCTTAGTATTTGTTTTTAATCTAAACATTCACTAATTTTCTTTGAAATAATTTAAAATTTTAAGATTTATTTTATTTTAAGTGTCAAATCTTAGACATTTATTTTTTATATATAATTTTTTCCAATTTTTTTCACAAATAAGTGCAAAACATTTATTTTAACAGCATTGATCTTTTATTGGATGGGCTCACATTTTCAGTAAAGAGTTGGATTCTTTCGGATCTACAATCTGGATGGAAGGAAATTGGGAAGGCTGCTGTGACAGCAGCTTCTTGTGGTGTTCTAGTGGAAGCCTTTTTTTGAGTGTGTTTTTTTTTTTTTTTTTTTTTTGATAATTTGAATCGCCATATTATAGGATTTGTCGAGTATATTATCTATGCTAAATATTAAATTAATTAAAAATCTAAAATCCCATGATCAAATGCTAATTGATATTACAGTGAGTCCTCGTGGATGGGTTGGACCGATCCAAGCTCCTCAAGCCCACTGGATAACCTGCAAACAAGTTCAATCGGGGAACGGGGTAGTCCCCCGGCGAACCCTCCGGTGTATGAATTAGAGAAGGTGATGGACAGAAAAATGTAGAGAGAGAGAGAGATGGAAAACTTAACCTTCTTCTTCTCTTCGAGTTTAGCTTATATCCAACTGTAATCATTTCGCTGTCTCTGTCGTTCTGATTGTCCCCGCCGAAAGCTTGAGGCGTGGTTCGCCTTGTTCAGGGCGAGGGGGTGTGATTCCGGCTGAGAGGTGTTGTCGTAATAAATGCTGTGATGGGCTGCATTAATGGTGATGTGCTGTGGCAATAACTTTGCAGATCTTTGTCTGCTGACGTGGTCTCTGCGCTACCGCCACTTGTCCGAAGCATCATTGGTCTTTCTGTCCGCTTGGACTCAGTGGTTGGGTTTGACTAACCGTTGTATAATGGGGTTTGAATGGTGGGCCGTGGGCTCTATGGGCCTATCCTCGCCGTAGTCCCCATTCCCGAGTGCGACTTTAGTCCAACGGCGAATAATAATAGTAAGGAGGGTACCGGAGGGGGCCGACCGTGGTGGTGGCCGAGTGGAGAATAGCCGTGAGGTGGCCGAGCAGGTGGCCGAGCCCGGAGAGTGAGTGGTGGCGGGAGGGGGCCGACCGTGAGGGTGGCCGAGCGGGAGGGGGCCGACCGGGAGGGTGGCCGAGCGGGAGGGCACGGGGCTCAAGGGGCGGCGTGATACGTGATGATTTGAAGTGGAAAAGACAGGGTGAGGGCAGAAGTCAGTGCATCTGGGCGGTACACGTGGGGGAAGGGGAAGCGTCAAGCGTTTGATCAGGAGTGAAACGTCAAAACATTATTATAGGCATTGATGATACAATTTTTGGCGGGTGATTTGAAAGGTTTCAAACTGGTGAAAATGGACTTGGACCCTTGGAATACGAGTAAGCCGTGGGCGTTTGGTATTATTCGATTTACTTACCTGTTTTGCAAAACTCAAAATATTCGAATTATCAATTCTTTCGTTGCTGATGATATCCCATTGAGACACTTCTGCGAATTTTTAGAACCTGCATCCAAAGCTATCCGCAGACACAGTTCAGCAATGGCTCACGAGGGAACTGCGATTGTCCAGGTAGATCCGTTGGGGGACGATGATGCAGAGGATTTGGCGGCATAATCTGGAGAGGGTAGGGCATCAATGGGACGGTTCGTGGCTCCACCGTATTAGCGTACCGGCCTATCGAAGTGAGCAGATCATCGCACACGAAACCAGATAAATCGACGGTGACTGAGGCGGAACTGGGGGCCATTCGCGAGAGATATCGATTCCAAATGGGTGGAATTGTTGCTACCAACGTCGGCGTAAAGGCCATCGGATGGCGTGCCGTGAGTTTTCTCTGTATGAAGAGGCGCTGAAAGGTGGATTGAGGTTGCCGGCCTCGACAGTAGCGGATGTGTTGAACTATCCGGAGGTAGCGCCGCCGATTGATGCCAAACGCTGAAGATCTTTTTGGCTGCTCGAAGCGCCGCCAAAGGCGAATGATGGAGGGTCAATGACGGTGGAGGAGTTCTTTGCCTGTTACAAGGCTTCAGGCGAGGAGACTGGTCACTCTGCAGCGGTAAAGGGTTGGTGGTCGGCCGCCCACATCGATAAAAGGGTGGCGAAACACGGTGGTTCTACGCGGTGTCGGCCAATGGGGCCTGAGTACGTACCATCTGGAAGGTACCCATCAGGACGGCGGAGTCACGATCGGGCCCGCCATGGAGAGGGTGAAGAGAGTGAAAGAATGGAGGAGAAGGCGAGGTGGGACGACCTCGTGCGACCTGCTCATTGCTTGAAGTGGGGGCCCTCAGCCTATCGTTGGGGATCTGGATCCAGCAGAGCTGGAGGCAAGGAGGGAGGCTCAGGAGGTTGAAGATCGAGCTATTTTCGCCAAGGCCACCATGTTCAAGAAAGCTCAGGACGACCGACCCTCACAGCCGATCGCGAAGGAGAGGATCAGCCTCACTGAAGCCTGGAGAAAAGGATTTGAGTAAGTTTGAACCGCGAAAGCTGCCAGTAGACCCTGTGAAGATGAAGGCCAGGGAAGGGGAGGGGGTTCTGAAGAAGAAGAGGAAGAAGAAAAGTGTCCCTGCAGAGGCTGGAGGGGAACCTGGGCCCAAGAAGGCGAAGGAGACCCCAGCTGCAGTGGAGACCCCTGCAGCCAAGGATACCCCAGAGGTGGCAAGGGTCATGCCAACGGCGGAGGCTGAGGAGGTCGTCCCAGTGACCCAAGTGGCAGGGGGCGTAAGTAGTGCAGAGCCAAGTGGGGGCAACAGACCCAAAAGGGCTCGCCATCAGAGGAAGAGCAAGTCTGGTGACCTTCTACCACGCCAAGGCCTGTGGGAAGATAGAAGGAGGTGGGGCCACCAGTAGGGTGACCGCCGCACTGGTAGAAGGGCCGACCAAGACGCTGCCTCGTGTTCAATGAGGTCGACTGTTGAGGGGTTATGCTCGCCAGACGGATGGAGGTAACTACCCTGGCGGGGGCCCTTCTAAGGAAGGCAGGAGGATCCAAACTCGTATGGAAAGGGCCGAGGCACGGTTGGCGGTTGAAGGTGGAGAAGGCAAGTTGGGAGAGTGCCAGCCGAAGGCAAACCGTCAAGACGGAATTTGGAGGATACACGTCATGGGTCGTGTCGGAAGTTCCAAATGGCCGGCAAGAAGGAAGCCGGAAGAGGCCCAACGAGCTGTGCTATTGCCAACGATAGGCATGAAGAGGCCATGAGTAACAATGAAGAATTGAGGAAAGATGAGGCAGATGCCAAGGTTGAGGCAATCGCAAAAAGAGTTGGAGGAGGAGCGTGAAGGCGGAGGAGAAGGGAGGCTTATGAGGGAGTTGGAGGCAGAGATGGAGAGGAGAGGGCGGAGAAGGAGAGCTTAAGGAAGGAGTCAAGCGAGGCGAGACAGAAGCCTACCATGGAGAGGGAGACTCTGCAGGAACAATTTGAAGCAGAGAGGGGGAAGTGGGCTGCTAAGAGGGAGGCCTTGATGAAAGAACTCAGCGAGGAGAGGGCGAAGGCGGCCTCAGAGAGGGCTGCTTACCCTGATCTGTGTGTCGCCGCGGTGGAACAGTTCAAAGGGTCCCCAGAGTTCCAGATGGCTATGGACGCTGCAGTGGCCAGCAACTTAGCGAGAGAAGATACTGGAGGGGCTGGCCCCTCAAGGCCGACTGCTGAGGGGAGAGCTGAATCTGAGGTTATTGCAAGCTTCCAGCAGTCGGACTTCTATAAGCATGAGATGTCAGAATACTAGGACAGTGGGTGGAAAATGTGCAAAAGGAGGGTAGAGGAGCTGTTCCCAGATCTTGACTTGGGTGGCGTAGTGATTGGTGAAGATGATGTGGCCCAGACCCCATTAGACGAAGGCGTGGAAGAAGAAAACCTGGCCTCAAGTGAAGGAGAAGAGTGAGCTGAAGGTTTTTTCTGGGGGGTTGTTTTTGTCTTTGTATACAGATTTTTTTTTTTTTTTTTTTGCAAGGGATGTATGTAGCTTGTACACACATTTTTGAATAAATAAAATGACACTTATGGTTCTAATTGATGATGCCAGTATATCTTTCTTCTTGTATTGGTTTGGTCTGTATATCTTTCTTGTGATTATGTTGTGCACTGATGTGTTCATGACTTAGTGTCAAATTACTGTAAAAATGGTAGACTGGAATGTGAAGTTGAAGATGTAATGTGCCAATGAAATGTGGGCAGACCTCTTTAAAATATTGGCTAAGTGTCAAATTACCTTGAAAAAGTAGGTTGAAATGTAATGTTGAACATGTGATTTGCAAGTGAAATATGGGCAAACATCTTTAAAATATGACTAAGTGTCAAATTGCCTTGAAAAAGTAGGTTGAAATGCAATATTGAACATGTGATTTGCAAGTGAAATATGGGTAAACATCTTTAAAATATGACTAAGGGCTGGTTTGGGGTGTACTAAAAAAGTGTACTTTTTGACTTTTTGGACTAAAAAAGTTGAGAAAAAAATATGGAGGTTTGGGTTAACTTTTTGGATTTTTTTGGAAAAATGTGTATTAAAAAATTGTATAAAAAGAGTGTGTAAGAGATGAATAGTGATGTGGGCCCCAAAGAAGACATTTCGGCAAATTGTGAGGAGGAGTTGGAAATTATTGGCTATTTTTTACAATGCATCAGACGGTTTTGTTTATCCGTGAATCATCACGGGTCCCATTTAATAATCTGAACCGTTCAATGTGTATAACTCGTCAACACTATGTACGTAAAAATCACGTTAATCGGACATCGATAGCTATCTCGATCAGATATATTTATTTCTCAATCATTAATTATAACATCATCCATTTTTCATACATAACCGATCTGATCATATAGTTATCGATATCCGATCAATGTGATTTTTGCATATATAGTACTCGATGAGTTCTACATATTTAATCGGTCAGATTATCAAACAGACCCGTGATAACCTCCACAGCCAAACGCGGTGTGTGCCAATCACACCCAATCATTTCAACATTGGGCGAGTATGCAAGGCAATGAAGTTGTTGACTTCGGCTGTACTTTTTTGCAAAAAAAATTGATTTTTTTTTTTTTTTTTGGGTGAATAGTGACATCTTTTTGGATTTTGGAGTAACTTTTTGACTTTTTGGCTTATATAGGACATGCCAAACAAGCCCTAAGTGTCAAATTGCCTTGAAAAAGTAGGTTGAGCGTCAGACCATGATTGAGTGTTTTGTTTTATGAGCCTTCATTCATAGGTCTGACTAGAGCTTGTGAAAGTGCTCAGGTCTGGCCGAGGCTTTTAAGTGTTTGGTCTGGCCGAGGCTTTTGAAGGTGCTCAGTCCTGATCGAGGCTTTAAGCGCTGGTCGCCGAGGCTTTGAAGGTGCTCAGTCCGACCGAGGCTTTGAGTGCCTGGCCTAGCCGAGGCTTTGGAAGTGCTCAGTCCGGCCGAGGCTTTGAGTGCCTTGGCCGCCGAGGCTTTGGAAGTGCTCAGTCTGGCCGAGGCTTTGAGTGCCCTGACCGCCGAGGCTTTGAAGTCTCAGTCTGGCCGAGGCTTTGAGTGCTCCTGATGGCCGAGGCTTTGGAAGTGCTCAGTCTGGCCGAGGCTTTGAGTGCTCGGTCTGCCGAGGCTTTGAAGGTGCTCAGCCTGACCGAGGCTTTGAGTGCTTTGACCGCCGAGGCTTTGAAGTGCTCTGTCCTGGCCGAGGCTTTGAGTGCTGACCGGCCGAGGCTTTGGAAGTGCTCTGTCCGGCCGAGGCTTTGAGTGCCTGACCGCCGAGGCTTTGAAGTGCTCGTGTCCTGGCCGAGGCTTTGAGTGCTCGGCCCTGCCGAGGCTTTGAAGGTGCTCAGCCTGACCGAGGCTTTGCGTCTCGGCCCGCCGAGGCTTTTGAAGGTGCTCAGGTCGAACTGAGGCTTTGAGTGCTCGGTCTGGCCGAGGCTTTGAGTGCTGCAAATAGAGGTTTCATGGAAGCTACATTCAGACAGTTGAATTATAGAAAGTGGGAACTCCAGTCCATATTTGTATTATGTGCTGAAAAAGGGAAATACAATAATTTTTACAATACAAAAGTAAGGACTCATTGGTAGTAACGCTTTAGATGTTCAGCATTCCAGGGATGGGGAGGTCTCTACGTCCATGTCTTGAAGTCGGTAAGTGCTGGCCGTGGCCTGCCTTCACCACGAGGGCCCTCCCATTTGGCGCCAATTTGCCCTCGGTTGGATTCTTTGTGGCAAGAGTTGCTTCTCTCAAGACAAGGTCGCCAATGGAGAACTCCCGCCTCGGACTCTGCGGTTGTAGTGTGCTCTCATTTTCTGGCACGAGGCCAATCGACAAATAGCCGTCTCTGAGCTCTCAATGAGATCCAGATCAGCCCGACGAAGTTCTTCGGTTGAGGAGAGATCTGGATGTAGGACCCTGGGGGTAGGTAGACCGACTTCTACAGGAATGACCGCCTCAGCACCGTATGTTAGGCGGAAAGGGTTTCTCAGAGGAATCCGGCAAAGGTTCTGTAGGCCCAGTACTGTGGCGTTCTCACCCGAGGCCTTTAGCGCCTTGAGCTTAGTTTTGATGATCTTCGTGAGAGAGCGGTTGGTGACTTCAACTTGGCCGCTTGTTTGGGTGACCGGAAGAGAAACATGGTTGAATTTGGAGATCTGCACAAAATTTCAGATTCAGCATTGTCGAACTGTTTGCCGTTGTCGGAGACGATGGCCTGAGGGATGCCGAACCTGCAGACAATCGATTGCCAGATAAACTTGGTGGTGTTTCGTTCAGTGATTGTGGCGAGGGGTTCTGCCTCGACCCACTTGGTGAAGTAATCGATGGCAACAATTGCGAACTTGGTCTGGCCTCGGCCAGTGGGAAGTGGACCAACCAGGTCGATACCCCATTTGGCGAACGGGTAAGGGCTGCAGAGGGAGATCAGCTCGGTGGGAGGAGCATGGGGGATGTTGGCGAAGCGCTGGCACTTGTCACATTTCAGCACGAAATCAGAGGCATCTTTGTTGAGGGTCGGCCAGAAGTAGCCTGTACGGAGTACTTTGTGTGCGAGAGATCTGCCACCTGAATGATTGCCACATATTCCTTCATGGATCTCTTGCATTACATAGGTTGCTTGGGCAGGGCTGAGACATCTCGTGTACTACCGTGAGAAGTCGGCCATAAGGACGCCGTCGACCGTAATGTAGTTAGCCGACCGAGCTCGACCTTGGCGACCTTTGTTGGTCATCCGGGAGTTCTCCGTGGTCAAGAAGAGGAAGATGTCGATGCCCAAGGGATGGGTTCCGTTCAAGGAATTGCACTTCTGCAGTCGGTGAGATGGTCGGCCGGGTCAGTATTCGAGGCGACTCGTGGTCGAGGTCGGATTGGTCGGCGGAGGCAAGTCGAGCCATCTCATCCGCTGGAGTTTTCCGCCCTAGGTATGTGTTTGATCTGGAAGGTGTTGAAGAGGCGAACAAGGGTGAGAGCCATGTCTCAGAACTCGCATCGTGGTGTCCTTGGCATCGAATTCACCCGTGATCCGCCGACGATAAGCCGAGTCATGAACACTCGAATGTGGCTAACACCAATGTCTTTGGCCAGACGGAGCCCTGCTATCAATGCTTCGTATTCGGCCTCATTGTTGCTGGCCGCAAATAAGAGGCGGAGGGCACATTTGAAATAACCCCCTTCGGGGGATGTGAGGATGAGGCCAGCCCCACTTCCCTCCCTGCGAGACGAGCCGTCAACATTGAGTGTCCAACAATGAGGATCTTCAGGCTCTGGTGGAGTTGGTGCGGATGGAAGGTCAGTGGTTGGGGCTGGATTGGTAAACTCCAAGATGAAGTCGGCTACGGCCTGTCCCTTGATTGCTGTCCGGGGGCGATAAGAGATGTCGAACTGGCTTAGTTCTACTGACCACTGCATTAGTCTCCCTGAGCTCGGGTTCTTTGCATGACCTTCTTCAGCGGCTGGTCGGTTAGAACCACTATCGAATGGGCTTGGAAGTAGGGACGGAGTCGTCTGGAGGCAGTGACCAAGGCCAGGGACAGCTTTTCTAATAGGGCATAGTTCTGCTCCGCTCCCCTGAGAGCCCGGCTGATGTAATAAACCGGTCGTTGGACGGAGCCGTCCTCTCTGATGAGTGTTGCACTGATTGCGGTGCTTGATACTGCTAAGTAGAGAAAGAGGGGCTCGCCGATGATTGCCTGTGAGAGAAGGGGAGGGTTGGCCATGCATTGTTTCAACTGCTGAAAGGCCTCTTCTGATTCAGTTGTCCATTCGAAACTCTGCCGCAGGACTTTGAAGAATGGTAGGCACTTATCCGTCGCGCGAGAGATGAAACGGTTAAGGGCTGCCACTCTGCCTGTGAGCCTTTGGACCTCTTTAACGGTTTTGGGTGACTGCATCTCAATCAAGGCCTTGATCTTCTCAGGGTTGGCCTCGATGCCGCGCTGGCTGACCATGAAACCCAGGAACTTGCCAGATCCTACACCAAATGCGCACTTCTCCGGGTTGAGTTTCATCTGATATTTGCGGAGTGTGGCGAAAGTCTCTCGTAGGTCAGTGAGGTGGTCAGCGGAGAGTTTGCTCTTAACCAGCATGTCATCTACATACACTTCCATGTTCCGCCCGATCTGATGGTGGAAGACTGTGTTGACCAGACGTTGGTAGGTGGCCCCAGCATTCTTTAGTCCGAACGGCATGACACGGTAGTGGTAGGTGCCCCGATCGGTGATGAAGGATGTGTGTTCCTGGTCTGATGAGTGCATCACGATTTGGTTGTACCCTGAAAATGCATCCATGAAGCTGAGCATTTGATGACCGGCCGTGGCGTCGACCAGTAGATCAATGCGGGGAGAGGGTAGCTATCTTTGGGACGCTCAGTCCGAGTAGTCGACGCAGAGACGCCACTTGCCGTTGTTTTTGCGACCAGACCACGCGGATGCCACTTAGGGTAGTCCACATTTCGGATAAACCGGGCCTTGAGAAGTTTGTCAACCTCTGCAGCCTATGAGGTTGTTCGCCGGATGGAAAATACGCTTGCCTGTCGATAAGGTCGGAAATGAGGCTCGATACTGAGGCGATGGGTTATGAAAGAGGGGTCGATGCCTGGCATGTCTGCATGGGTCCAAGCGAAGACGTCTTTGTGTTCGATTAGGAGAGCGGTGAGGTCGGCCTTGGCTTGGGCAGCCAGCTGGCTGCCGATCTTAGCAGTTTTGAGTGGGTTGGTTGGGTCGATGCTAACTTCGACGAGTTCCTCCACGGGTTCGCCTCTGATCAGTTCGTCCTCATCTCGGACGTCAAGTCCTTCAATGATCATTGCCTTCGCTTTGACCTCTTTAAGTGAGGCCACATAACATTCTCTGGCGACGGTCTGTTCTCCTCTCACCGTTCCGACCCCAAAATCGGTAGGGAACTTGAGGGCAAGGTGGTAGGTGGAAGTGATGGCTTGGAAGGCATTGAGGGCGGTACGGCCGAGGATGATGTTGTAAGCTGAGGGGCAGTCGACAACGAGGAAAGTAAGCAACTTTGTGGTCTGCCGTGGGTATTCTCCAATGGTGATGGGGAGATCAATGGAGCCAATAGAGGTCACCCGGTCACCGGTGAAACCGACCAGAGGAGTTTGGAGCGGAGACAGGCTTTCTTCCCCGATCTTCAGTTGGCGGAAACAGTTTAAGAAAATGATGTCCGACGAGCTGCCATTGTCAATGAGGACTCGTCTGACTTTGTAATTGGAGAGGACAGTGGAGATGACAAGGGGATCATCGTGAGGATAACGGATGCCAGCACAGTCGGCATCCGTGAAAGTAATGGGCTCGCCCATCGCTTGGTTGCTTGGGGTTGGCCAACCGTGGTAACGCCTTTGTTCGAGTTCTCGGCGTATCTTCGAGCTCGCTCGAGCCGAAGCGAGATGGTCCACAAGCAAGGCCACCAAATAACTCGATTTCACCGACCGAGGGGCGGATTTCCGAGGCCGAGGTTGTTGGAGGCGCCGGTCATTCCCTTTGGTCTGGCCGAGTGGTCGCGGAGGGTGTGCCTATGATTGTCTCTGTGGGATCGGTCCTTGCCTCGCTGAGGGCGGTATCTGTGAATCGGCTTAGCGCCCTGGCGAATGAGGGTCTCCACTTGATCTTTGAGGCCGATGCGCTGCTTGCGGTGTTATGGCCATGATCCCGTGGAAACGGCAATACTTGACCGGTCTTTACGGATGGAAGGGTTCCGTGGAGGAAGAGGCCACTTAAGGGGTAATCTCGCCGATCTCGTTAAGGACCTGCTCCGGGGAGTATTGAGGGTGTGACGCTTGAACCGACCGGAGTCTGATCGCGGACCGGTCGGCTCGAGGAGGTCGGTCGGCATAGCGGGATGTTTGGTTATGAGGCCGCAAGCATCGGGCTCTTGGTCTTTTCTTTTTTCTCTGGTGGTCAGGTATTTGGTTGTGGGGTCCTGCCGAGCGGCTAGAGAGTCCTCGGCGTTCATGTACTTTTGGGCTTTGGAGAGCAGGGCTGCCATGGATATCGGAGGGTTCTTGGAGAGGGAGAAGAGGAAATCGCAGACCAAACCATGAAGGATGTGAGGATGACCTTATCGTCATTTTCAGCAACTTGTAAGGCTTCGGTGTTGAAGCGAGTGACAAAGCTGCGTAGTGACTCCCCCTCGGTTTGACGGATGTTGAGGAGTTGGGTCGCCGGACGTCGCTGGCGTTGGGCTCCAATGAAGTGGCTCAAGAAAGAGTCACTGAGGTGTTGAAATGTAGAGACCGAATCCGTGGCAATCGGGTCAACCATAGCCGAGCCGATCCCTTTAGGGTCACGGAAGGCTCGGCACATGATTTCGCTTGGGAAAGCATGGAGGATCATGAGTGTACCAGAGGTTTCTGTGTGGTCGACGGGTCGGTTGTTCCGTCGAAGGGTCGATAGTAGGCATTTTGAACTTGGGGGTAGGGTTTGTCTCAGATGGAGGCGACGGGGAGTTCTTTGTGGTGGAGGGCTTGTGTTAGATGTTTTGCATGACCCCTTGAGCCGAGTTTCATGGCTCGGAGTTCTGCGTCCCAAAGAGGAATGTTGTCACCTCCAGAGGGAGATAGATGTTGACGCCGCTAGCTTTCCTCGAGCCGGGCTATGACCGATGGACGTGGGGTGGAGGAGGAGGATGTATATGTGGGTGAGGTTGAAGCCCCCGAGTCGAGGATTGGGTGGTGGGATCGTATGGCCTGGGACTTGCTCTGGATGGGATGGCATATCTGGGGGTGGTGGAGGAATAGGGAGGTTCCGTTGGAGCAGAGCGTTGATTAAGGCCTGGTTTTGTTCGGCCATACGGTTGATGCTGTTGGTGAGCTCGATGAAGTACTGTGGTGGGTTGTTCGGATTGGGAGGGTCGGTCTGGTGACCGGCAGCATTGTGGTGGGAAGCCATGGATCTGGCCGTTACCATGCACGTGGGGGATGAGGTAAAAAAGGTTCTTTGGAAAAGGGTCTCCGTGAATGAACACAATCGGCGCACGGATAAAACCAATTCCACAGACGGCGCTAATCGATATTACAGTGAGTCCTCGTGGATGGGTTGGACCGATCCAAGCTCCTCAAGCCCACCGGATAACTCGCAAACAAGTTCAATCGGGAACGGGTAGTCCTCGTGAACCCTCCGGTGTATGAATTAGAGAAGGTGATGGATGTAAAAATGTAGAGAGAGAGAGAGAGATGGAAAACTTAACCTTCTTCTTCTTCGAAGTTTAGCTTATATCCAATCATAATCATTTCATTGCTCGTTGCTCGATTGTCCCCGCCAAAGCTTGAGGCGTGGTTCGCCTTTGAATGCGAGGGGTGTGATTCCTACGAGAGGTGTTGTCGTAATAAATGCCGTGGATGGGTCAGATTAATGGTGATGTGTCAGGCAATAACTTTGCAGATCTTTGTCTGCCGACGTGGTCTCGCTCTACCGCCACTTGTCCGAGCATCATTGGTCTTTCCTGTCCAGTTGGACTCCAGCTGTGTTGGGTTTGACTAACCGGGTTGTATAATGGGGTTTGAATGGTGGGCCGTGGGCTCTATGGGCCTATCCCTGTCACTAATTTTTTAAAAAAATTATAAAGATAAAGTTAATTGTTTATTTTTAAAAAAATAAATGTGCTCTCGTTATGGAGTTATAAATGTCTAATCAATTTAATTTTTTACATAGATACTCTAATTAACGAACCCTATAATATGAATGGTCTAAATTATCAAAAAAAACTTGGGAAAGACCTCCACCAGAGCATCACAGGAAGCTGGTGTGAGTTGCTCACACAGCATCCCCAATTCCGGATTGAAGGTGTTGTTCGGGTTCATGAGACTCACCACGAGTTTCTTTACAATAATCTAAACAATTTATTTTGTAAGACCTTTTGTAAATATCATCTACAAAAAATAATTTAGAATGATCCAATAATCGTATATTATTTGATTTATCTCAATTGTATCCAAAAAAAAAATGAATGACAAATATTTTTAAAAATAGACAACCAATTCTTTGATGACAACCGCAATAAATTAAATAGACTATAATTATTAGATTAATCTAATTTTTTTGTAAATAATATACACAAAAAATTCTACTAAATAAACTGTTTAAATATAAAATCAAGACTTATGGTAAATCTGACAAGCCCGAACAACACCTTCTAATAAAGATTAAAATTTGAAAGGAAGCCAACCTTTTTAGAAATTATTAAATCATCTAATCACGCTTCAAATTAGTAGAAGCCATATAAAAAAAAAAATTAAAATCCAGGTGATAAGATTAAAAATAAAAATATATCCTAATCTTGGAAGTTATCAAAATCGTCGACATTGCCACCTCAATCTTTGTTTTAAAATTGACTTATTATAAAACGTTATCCTTTTTTTATTTTTATTTTCTCAAAGCTACAAAATTTCAGTAGGGCCCCATCTGTCTGATCAATTATCAATGTGTCAAGGGCCATAAAGCTATTATTCTACATTGGAGGGCTATGGCTATTCAAATGTGGAGTGCTATCCCAAGGGTGGATGATATTGTGGTTAAGTTTTGGGGTTTAAATTTTAAGGTCATGAGTTTAATTTCTTTTTTTTGGGGCCAATTTCTTGGGTGAAGCACAGTTGATTAGGAGGTTGGATATCAAGTTTTCTAATCAGCACTTGGTGTGGGTTCAATGCTCCCCCGCTGTGCGAGTCCTGACTTAAACGGACCTTATCTTGGGAGGTCGGGGTAAGTTCTCAGGTTATAGTCTCCTCGCTCGGAACGGTTAATAGGACACCATGGTGATCTCTGTAAGGAGCGCTGCCTTGAACCTGTGAGAGGGTAAGGAGGATTTTCCTGTAACAAAAAAAAAAATGTAGAGTGCTAAAAGAATTATAATCTGCCATAACATGCCTCTAATCCCAGTCTATGTAATGCCCATGTCTTAAAAGTGTGTTATATGATTTATTTTTTTTTTAAAAAAAAATTTGATAAAAGTTAAATCTAATTTTGTGTGTCAAATATTTATTAATTTAGAAAGTGAGTGGATGCTCTAATGTAGTTTAAGTGTATGTGTAGTAATTATAGAATTTACTTAAATATAAATGTTGAAGAAGAAAATTTACTAATAAATTTCATATTAAGAAATGGTAATTCGTTTAGTCTTAACGATTTTTTATAGACCAATTAGTCTCATTAATTTTGAAAATGTAAATTTAATATATTATTTAGAAATTAGATTTATGGTGATACCCTTATTTCTATTATATTCCCTTCTTCGTTTTTTTTCTTTTGTTTTAGAAATGTAAGATACACAACTTATGAGCATCAAATTTGGAATGTATTTTTATGTGAGAATCTTTTTTATTTAGAATATTTTGAAATGTGATATTCTTTAAATATTTCAAAAAGAATACAAAATGACTTGAAATATAAGATACTTCAAACATTTCAGGAGGACGTATAATTCTTCAAACAATTCAAAAGGAGTACAAAATAACTCCTTAGTAAGTTTTGGACAATTGTATATTTTCAAACTGTAACATTCCGATGTAATACTCCAAAAAAACTCCTTAGTGTACTTTTCTCAAATGTAACACTCTAATATAACACTCCAAAAAAACTCTTTAATGTAATAATCTAAAAAAATTCCTTAGTATATTTTTTTTCAAATGTAATACTCCAATATAATACTCTAAAAAAACTCATTAGCGTAACACTCCAATGTAACACATAAAAAAAACTCCTTTGTATACTTTTTCCAAACATAACACTTCAAAACAACTCTTTAGCATAATACTCCAATGAAACATACAAAAAAATTCCTTAATGTACTTTTCCTAAACGTAACACTCTAATATAATATTCTACAAAAATTCCTTAACGTAACACTCTAATGTAACACACAAAAAAATTCCTTAGAAAAAGTAAACTAAATTTTTTTTAATGTTTTTGTGTGTGTTACATTGAAGTGTGTTACATTGGAGTGTTACGTTTGCAATTACATTGATTGAAGTGTTACGTTTGGAAAATGTACAATAAGGAGTTTTTTTTGTGTGTTACATTGGAGTGTTATGTTTGGGAAAAGTATACTAAAAAGTTTTTTTTTTTTTAGTGTTACATTGTTGCATTTGGAAAAAATTATACTAATGGGTTTTTTAGTATGTACGTTTTTGAAGTATTATATTAGAGTGTTACGTTATTCGAGTATTGCATTGAATTATTACGTTGTTGTTCGTAATGTGGAATTTCTTTTAGAATGATAGAAAATTCAAAACCTCCTCTATAGTGCGGATTGTCTACATGTGTAATTTCACATTAAAAGAAATTCACTTTTATTTCTCAAAAATTAAATCCAAACGGGTAGGTGACTACCTTTTTGTGTAATTTATACTTTAATGGGACTTTTGGATTCATTAAAAAAAAATGACTAAATAGTTTACCAAACCACATTTGAGGTTCTAGTGGTTTTTCGCCTCAAAAAAATTTAGGGTTGGTTTGGCAAGGGCTCATTGGGCTTTTTTGGCTCAATGAGCCATAAAAGACAGAATAAGCTCATGAGCCACAACAGACAAAACATTACATCTAACCTCATAATCATTACACTCTTCTCTCACAAAAAAGTCAAAAAAGTCAAAGCTAAAAGTCCCTCCCAAACTAAACTTTTAAGCCCAGACTCATATAGTCAAAAAAGTCAAAAAGCCAAAAAACCAACCCATTTTCCAAACGGGAAAAAAAAAATTATGGGTCCAGCCTCTCTTTCTACAGTTAGCAACGATTATAATGCTTGAACAACTTACCAACACTGCAAATAAATGTTAACCACATGATACATTTTCTATATTTTTTTTTTTTGTGTTATGTTTTTGTGCATTGGACATTATTGATCTTGAAATGATGGCTCGTCTATTACTGTTCTGAGCTTGGAATCTGTGAAACGGACCTCCAATGCTAAAAATTCGAGGCATTCTAATTCACAGTCAAAGTAAAGGGTCGACTCTCTAGAACTTGACGGCGGGCGGGCGGGCGGGCGGGCGCGCGCTGGGCAATTGAATGGATATATGGACTGGAGAATAATTGAGACAGCTATTATTATTATTATTATTATTATTATTATTATTATTATTATTATTATTATTATTCTACAATTGATGGCTTTGGCTGGCTATTCAATTATATTATATGGAACTACTTACAATTAAGAAATATTTGTACTCTTTCCAAAAGATGCCCAATCCAAGTCTATATAGTACCCATTGTCTTAATTCACTTCTTCATATCCACAATCAACTCATTCTCATTTCCTACACCTCTCTATTCCTTCTATCCTTTCTTCCAATAGCCAAAAAAGAAAAATGGGTGTCACCACTTATACCCAAGAGTTCACTACCTCAGTAGCACCCAATAGGATGTTCAAGGCTTTGATCCTCGACTCCCACAATCTCATCCCCAAGCTTCTCCCCCAATCCATCAAGAGCATTGAGTACGTTGAAGGCGATGGCAGTGCTGGAAGCATTAAGCAAACCAACTTCCATGAAGGTATATATATAGGTTTATATATATATTTCAATTTATACCGTTTTGCTATAATCTTTTTTATATTATTTTGCTAATAACAATGCTTGTTTTATTTGTGCTATGATAGGGAGTCACATGAAGTGCTTGAAGCACAAGATCGATTTACTTGATGTGAAGAACTATGAGTGCAAGTACACATTGATTGAAGGTGACGCATTGAGCGGCAAGCTTGAATCTCTGTCTTATGAGGTCAAGTTTGAGACTATTGATGGCGGGAGTAAGGTGACAAGCACAAGCTACTATCACGCCAAAGGCGACATTGAACTCACCGAAGAGGAAATGGCAGGTGGAAAAGACAAGGCCATGGGGATGTTCAAGGTTGTTGAAGAATACCTGATCGCAAACCCAAATGTCTATGCTTAAACCAAAATTTGTTATTGTCGTTGAGTCACTTTTTTTATTATCTGTTCCTCTGTTATGTATTTGAAGGTGTGTGAATTTTTGTTTTGTTTTGTTTTATTTTGTTTTTTCTTTTTAAGTTGTTTGAAAAGCTACCTATAGCTTGAGAATAATGTTGCAAGACTGTTGCTTCAATGTTGGATGTGGATTATAGAATTGATTTTTTTTTTTTTTTTTCTTCCTAGATATTCTTCATGGCTATTACAGTGAAATGAACCTAATTACATTGGTTTTGTGAACAATATTAATGGACCACAAATCAATATTCAATCGAAATAGATAACAAAAACAAAGTCTGTTTGGGTTATAGTCCTTGATCGAGTCGTTTGCATTCCAGTCTAGGAAACTCATTGCATCAAGTATGGTAAATTGGTAATATGTTGTTGGAATTTTTAACACAATTAAATGTTCAAGTCTTCATGATATTTGTAAATTATCTCTAATAGATTGGCAAAAAAAGAAAAAAAAACAAATAAACTAGACAATAAGGAGAAACTTTGTTTATTAGTGTATCATATTGCAATAAAGACTAATAAATCACAATACTGGTAAATAATAGTATATCTTTGTTCATTATAATTTATCGCAATGTTTTAAAAATCGGATCAAACCGGTCGGTGCAACCGGTAGAACCGATGTCCAGACCTAGTTCCGATCCGAATGATCCACAGAAATCGGCCTAGGCCAAAAACTGGCCTCGCTGGAACCAAGAAAACCGGTGGTTCAACCGATAAAATTAGCGAACCGGTCCTGATTTCCGACCGACCTGGCAGTTGATATTTTTTTTTTCCATTTCTTCTTCTTCTCTTTCTTTCTTATATATTTATATATGTGTATATATATATATCAAATTTTTGACTGAAAACTCTTATTTCAAGAGTCTCCTCTCTCATGAAGAAGAGTCTCATTAGAAACATAAATAAATTATAAAAGTCTATTCATATTTATAGGAAAAGATTGTTCAAAGAGAATCTAAAAATTCAATATGGGATTCAATCAAATTGTTTGAATCATATTTGATTGGAGGGAGAGTTGAAAATTTTATTTTGTCTCCAAAATTAAATTTAGCATTCAATCAATTTGTTTGGAGGGAATGTTAAATTTTTTTAATTTCTTTAAAACTATTGACTCTTTTTTTCTTTTTTTTCTTTTTCTAAGTAATGGGGTCCCTAGCATTTATTTTATTTTATTTTATTTTTATCAATTATGACTTTATTAAATATTATTAGTAAATGCTATGCAACATTTTTTATTATTATTTCAATACTTATATATATTTTTATTTATTTATAATTTATAATTATATTTTTAAATTATATAATATTAATTATGACATCATTGTTTGACCGCTTCGACCCGATGGTTGAATCAGTGACCCGTATACTCAATTTCTTTTTCGATTTGCTCACCGTTTGATTTTTAAAATATTTATTTATTGTTTATAAAATAAATAAATAAAAACTCAAAAAAAATTCAAAAAAAATATAAGAGAAATACAATTTACATACACAAATGAAAATATTAAAGTTCTACATTTTCTACCGAAGTGAAATGTTTGTAGTCAACAAATTGACCAATTGGTTAGAAAGCAACTATTGTTTCTAGTCATTTTGTGCTTTTTCTTAAAACTAAAATAAAATAAAATAAAATATTATGATATTACATGGTTGAAATCACATTTCATACTGCAAATTGTTTAGAAAAGATATTTCATTAATTAAAGCAGCCCCATTGATGTGACAATAATGCTAACATATTTGAAAGCCCATCATAATCAATCTCTCACAATTGACGTTTCTCTAATAACAACAAACTATAAGATAGAAATGAGAATGGGTCGGCGCGAGATGGGAGATTACACTTTTCATTTTTGATTTCCGAATGTAAAAAGCTTTCCGTCTCCGCCCCGATGTCCGGTGAAAAACCCATCACCTCTCGGCCCAATCTCTTAATAGGGATTGAATTTATTTTTTTTTTTTAGGTAAAAGGAAGATAGATAAAAGATAAATTTACAAGCAATATGTAAATTACTGATTTTTTTGGATGTGATATTTTTGAGGAAAATCACAAAGAAACAGCAAATTACAAGCAAACAATAAATTACAATTGATCTGTTTCTTTTTAACAAGCAATCTGTAAATCATATCAATCTGTAAATTACAAGCAAATCACAACATATGAAGGATATATCAGAATCCGAAACAAAATCAAGTAAATCGCAACATATATACTGTAAAAATCAAATGGTATCTACAAAAAGGGATGAAGAAAAGTGAGACCAGAGAGAAAGAGAGAGAGACACCTTGTTCACCAGCGGTGACGCCTTGTTCTGGCCTCGATCGTTGTGCAGATCTGAGTTCACTTTCGTCGAGATCGGAAGAGGAGGTAGATTGGCAGTGATAGGAGGAGGAAGAGGGCAGCGGAGAGAGGGAGATCGGCAGTGATTCACTTTCACCGAGATCGGAGGAGGAGAGAGATCGACGGTGATGAAAGGAGGGAGATTGGAAGAAAGGACAGCTGAAGAAGGGAGATCGGAGATGATGGAAGGGTTTTAGAGAGAGAGAGAGAGAGATAAGAGGAGGTCGGTCAGTCTGCTTGTGTAAGTGCGAGGTGAGGTTGTGTAAGGGTTTGTTTTATATATAGAGAGAGGTATAATCGTAATTTCACATCGGAAAAACGGGCCAGGGACGGGCCGGGTCTAGGGCTGGAGAACGTATCACCATCCCAGGCCTGAAATTTGTCAGAGATTCATTTTCAAATACCATTTCCGACATGTCGGGGGTATTTTTCAGAAAAAAAAAAAAAAAAAAAATCGTTCTAATCAGGATCGGGTTCAAATTGCTATCCCTAATATTTAGGATTGTTTTGGAAGTTGGTTAGAAGTTGATTTTTTAATTTTTTTTTTAAAAATGTGTAAAAAAATAAAGAGATGATGTGACTCAAAATTAGTTAAAAGCCACTAAATTCCCAAATTAGGTCTTAATTAACAAGAATAATACTAGGGATCATGAAACGCTTTATAAAATTTTTTCATTCTTTGATTAATGTGTGGTGTTTTTTCGTGTGTGTAATCTAATGATAGAGAATCTTTTATAATATTTTTTTATGATATCAAGCATTACTCAATTAACAATAACCTTCTTCTTAATCCACCGAGATACTGACAGCTCGAGCATTTTCTTCGGACCGACAAAGTTTAATAGAAAATTTATACTATTATCAGTCGACAACTTAATCTAAAAGTAAAGTTATTTTATATTTATTTAATTTAATATCAAAAAATATTGCACAATATCTAATTTTAAAAACATCTTTGTCGTTGACTCAAGAAACATTAGGCAAACTCAATAGATTATTAGATGAAATAGGATTTTAAGCACTCGTTTAGAAACAGATTATTTTAATAATTTTTTAATTTTTAATTAAAATATAAGATAAAAAATTTGTATATTTGGAATAATTTTTTAATTATTTATGAAAAGATATACAAAAAGTAAAGAAAAAAAGAAATCTTTAACTTTTTGCTGTAAGTTATAAACTTTTTAATTTTTTTTAATAACTTTTTGACTTTTAAGATAAAACTATTACTCTCCAAACGAGGCCTAAGACTCAACCTAAGTTCTTCACGGGTGAAGAAGTGATCCTTACGTAGGAAAATTACATTCCTCTGAAAATTGATTTACTGTGCAACTCTAAATTGACTTCTAAATGCTTGAGGGAATGTCCTTAGCATTATAAGTTTATTTTAATTAATGCAATCACAATATAAATCAAATATAGCATACAATTAATTCAAATAAATGAAAAGATGTGAGTGAGAAACTCAAAAAAATTCACAGAGAAGACATTAAAACACTTGTCTCTTAGCAAGGTACAAGAATTCTGCCAAACGGACAATAGAATTTAGAAGTTTCAATTACCACAATGAAATGAATTTACATTTGTTGAATTTAGAGTTCCAACTTGAGCAATAAAATTGAAAATATCCCAATCATTCTGTCTCCCTTCATTTTTCTCAGGAGATTATGAACCATTTCTCCATATTTTTCAGTGAGGTTTAACATTCTTCCACAGAACAGTTGTGATTCCAAATTCAATAAATCTGGATTCAATGATATCACCCACTTTTGATGTTGAGCAAACTTTAGATCCAATTTCATAGCTCTCATCTAATCTTATGTTAGGAAAGTGACAATAGAAAGCTAGCAGTAAAAAAAATACACAAATTAGGAAAATGGCTTAAAATTCTAATGGGTAACAACTCCCCGAGAACAAACACCTCTACAATCAGCCAAAAATCTGCCGGTGTGAATCAACCATTGCACACAAAAGAATACAGGTGCTGTTTACATAAGGGAAAATTATTGGAAATTTACAAATAAGCTTGTTTGACTAACAACTCTAAAGATCTTTCCCTATATATATATATAAAGTAAAACTTGCACCTTAAAAAAAATCTCACATTTTGGTAAATATTTCTCCAACCTTTCACTTATTGATAGTTTCTCCAAAATTATATGATTCTCTTGGCACAAGTCTATGTGATGCCTCAATCTGATTTTTATTGATCAAAATAGTGGATTGCAATATTTTTTGTATTGATTTTGAAAAACAATATGACAAGTGTCATATAAAATATTGCCCCAATACTACCTAATGAGAAAAGCTGAATTGATGAGCTTTAATGGCTCTAGAATATAAAAGTCAGGACTACAAGTAAATGGCCAATCATCTTACAAGGTGGGCTAAGACGGTTGAATATGTGACATAATATGGATAAGAGAAGAATGGGTCAAGAAGGCTACAGAGAGCTATATATTCTACATTGGAGTGCTATGACTATTGAATTTTATATGCACTACTAGAAGAAGAATAATATACTATACCCTACCAAAAGATGCCTCCGTTCCCAGTCTATAAATTAGGGGTGGGCATGATCTGGATTGGATCGGATTAAGGTAAAATCAAGATTAATTTGTTATTTATGATTTTTGAAAAATTGGAACCAATCCAATCCGTTTAAATCATGGAACCAATCCGAACCAATCCATTTAAATACGGATTAGATCGGTTTAGGATCACGGATTCACATAATTAAATAACAGAAAAATATATATATAACACTTTAATTTCATAAAAACATAAACATAGCATTATATTAGTTTCACAATAGTAACATGTCTTTCTATAATAGCGACATACTGTTCTAGAATTTAAACAACCATAAGAAAATTAGTTTCACCATAAATATTTAGACCATTACAAATTAAAATTAAAAACTAACAAACAAAAGTAATAAAAGAAGATATTATGCGGGTTTAGGCTTGAGTTTAAGTTTTATATGGAATAAGAGAAGATATTATGGGGAGGATGTATAATAAAAATATAGACTATTTGTATACGGTCTAGATCGGTTCCAATCCGGAACCATGGGGTTCAATCCTAACCAATCCGTAGATTACGGATTTTAATTCTTCAATCCTAATCGATCCACGGATTCAAAAACCAATCCAAACATATTAAATTGACCTGACTGAATCGGATTACAATTTCGCATTCCTTGGCCGCACCTACTATAAATACCCATGTCTTAATGCACTTCTTCATAACCCACCACAACCTAGTCTGATTCTCATTTGCTACATTACACCACTTTATTCATTCATTCCTTTAGGCAAAAAAGAAAAATGGGTGTCACTACTTATACCCAAGAATTCACCACCTCAGTAGCTGCCAACAGAATGTTCAAGGCTTTGATGCTTGACTCTCATAATCTCATCCCTAAGCTTCTCCCTCAATCCATCAAGAGCATCGAATACATTCAAGGTGATGGTGGTGCTGGAAGTATCAAGCAAACCAACTTCCTGAAGGTCGGTTTATCTATATCTCTCAATTTCTACACTTGTTATAATTTTTTATATAAAATTACTTTTTTATTATTATTTGATGACAATAGAATTAACAAGAGAGTAGAGATACTGAAATAAATGATTGTTATCTTTGTGCTATTGCAGGAAGTTCAATGAAGTGCATGAAGCACAAGATTGATTTACTTGATGTTGAGAACTATAAGTGCAAGTACACTTTGATTGAAGGAGATGCATTGGATAACAAGTTGGAATCTCTCTTATGAGGTTAAGTTTGAGCCTACTGGTAATGGATGCGAGACTAAGGTGACAAGCATAAGCTATTATCATGCCAAGGGTGACATTGAGCTCAAAGAAGAGGAAATGGCAGCCGGAAAGGACAAGGGCATGGGAATGTTCAAGATTGTCGAAGAATATCTTATCGCAAACCCAGATGTCTATGCTTGAATCAAAATTTGCTTCAGTTAAATTACTTCACTATTATCTATTAGTGTGTTGTATTCGAAGGTGTGAATTTTTGTTTTCTTTTTTGAAGAGTTACCTTTAGCATGAGAATAAGAAAGCTTTTATGTGTCGCAAGTCTCTTGCTTCAATATTGGATATTGAATGTACTAGAATTCAAGCATGTAAAACAAAAATGAATAAAATAAGAAGTTTAATACTCTTAGGGCATGTTTGATTGAGTAGATTAGAGTATGGGATTGAGATTATTAATCCATGGGTCCAATTATTCTATGTTTGTTTTAACATTTTGGTTTAGGATTATTAATCCAACAAATTTGTAGGATTATTAGTAACGGGGTAGGGGTGGGATTATTAATCCAATGAATATTAATCCAATTAGATAGTGAATACTACACTAATTTAATAGGATTATTAATACTTTACTATTAGTCTTGTAAATCAAATATGACCTTAAAGTTGTGTGGGGAAAGCTAATTGTGACATCTGTTTCATTTAATTAAACAAAGTATTTTTTATTGAAATTTCAACTGATTTCATCCACATAACAGATGCTCAATACTGAAGGTCAGAAATTAAACTCATCGCTTTATCAAGAAAATTGTTCTTAGTAAATATAATATTGATAATTTGTCTCTTATTATAAGACTTTTTGTTGGAATGATTACTACTAGACTACGATTGTTAAAATATAATTATTTTCATATTATAAATAATCAATTGCCAATTGAAAAGAAAAAAATGTCAGTTTCAATTTTGGTTTTTTCTGGTTTGAAAAAGTTGAATTTTTTTTATTTTTCATTTTTTTTTGTTTTTAATAAATATTTTTAATATTTTACATAATTTTTTTTACTTTTTATATATAACTAATCTAGGTACATTTAAAAAGTATAATATGTTGTAAAAAAAAATCATTAACAAAATCATTAAATACAAAAATATATATATTCGTACTTTTTTGGAAAAATTACCCAAAAATCTCATTTGGAAAAATATTGCTTCATTTAGTCTTAGAAGTTTTCTTTCAAACCAGTTAATCCTTTTATCTATGGTATATTCTAGAGCTTGCTTGTTTACCCTCTGAGTGTGATTTTGGTTGTAATTTTTTCTTGATGTTTGGGTAGATTGGTCATGGTATGGTGTTAATTTTTCAATTTTCCGTGAAGGATTGCGTGGAGTGATTTGTGAGGTTAGTAATGTTTAGCCATTTGATGTAAGAGGCTCATGTGGAATCGTGGTGTTATTGTTGGTTGTTACTATTTTTTATTTTATTTTATTTTGTGACTGATGTTTGGGTGGGTTTGTTATGTGCAGTGGCAAAGTCAGAAAATTAGGTTAGAGGGGACACTTATTAATTATAATTTTTTATTTAAAAAAAATCATGAGCAACATTAAGATAATCATAATTTTATGAGATAAATTTAAACATAAAAAATTACATATTCATTATTAATAAGAACAAATCAAAATTCTATAATAGTGTGGAATAGCTCGGTATGGGATGATGATGTAAGTTTGTAATTTTAGCACAAAAAATTATGGATCAAAATTCTTAATTTTAAAAAATAAAAATACATCATTTATAGCACAAATTATTATAAAATCTATTTAATTTTTATTTGACAAAAAAATATTAAAGAGATGACACTACTTATAAATTATGTGTTTTGAATTAGAACAATCTTAGAGTACCACATGGTGTTACTTGCGTGATGCTCAAAGCATAAAAAATCACAAATCACACTAAGTATAATGTCAACTACTTAAAAATAATGAGTTCATTATATCAAATTTATAATATTTTTCGCTACACTATTGATTTAAACTACTATAGAAATAATATCACATAGTGTTTCTAAAGTATCAAATAATTACTTATTGTGAATAATATAATAAATCTTTAGTTAAAAAACATGTTAAGAAAAAAAAAATACATTTTATATATGGCAATAACCCCCCCCAAATTAAAAAAAAATTCAAAACTGAGGGGGCACGTGACCCCCCGGGCCCTATGCTGCCTCTGCCCCTGATTATGTGTCTAATTTTTTTTTGAAATCGTGGTTTTTTTTTTTATTTATTAATTTTTTTAATATATATTTACCCAAATATTGTACTTTTTATGTGTGTGTAAGTTAGTACACCTAAAAAGTAAAAAAAAAAATTTAAAATATTACACGTGGCCCGAATATGAGATCATAAACGAAGGCGAATGCAAATTTGACACACAAATGTCTAAAGATAATGGCTATGCTAATTCATTGGTTTCGGGGAGCCGAATGGATGAAACCGTCAATTCATTTGCTAGCCAACTTTGAGATATGGATTGCTATATAAAGGATCTTGGAATTTTATTTAGGGTAAACTATCAATAGGTCCTATTTTAGAGACTTATTATTCATTAAGTCTTATTGATAAATTTATTAAATGATAAAGATAAATTTATTAATCTTTTATTTTTATGAATAAATTTATAGTGATAAATTTATCAGTCTCTTTGTTTTTATGAATAAATTTTTAGTAATAAATTTATCACTCTCTTATTTTTATAGTGTTAAATTTATTAATTAGGACCTGTAAATAAATAAGTCTAGTTAATAGGACTAATTGGTAAGTATTTTTTTTTATCTAATGCACCTTTACAGGCTCTGTTTCATTGCTGGTAAACACGGTGATGGTGACAGAAAGAGTTGGGCCTCCTTACAAGAGCGCATAGCCAGGGCACCTGAACAAGTTTTGAGGTGATTTCTTACCTTTAATTTGAGAATGTGTCCGTAAAAAATTTAGTTGAAGCCTAATCGATAATGATTTGCTTAATAGACTTAAACTAATTTTTAAGCAAACACAAATAAAAATAAAGACTCTCCTGGAGGTAATTAGGCAAAGAAGAGATAGAACAGAAAAGAATATGTATTTATTCAGTTAATTTGTTACTTACTATTAGTAACATGAACTTAAACAAGAACAAATAAACGAAAAATACAACAATAGAAAAGTGGGGGGTTTGGAAAAAAATACTTGTTTAATCTATTCCCAAAATAGCTAATCTAAAACTACTCCTAAATAACTCTGCACGAGTGTGTTTGATGGTTGATTGATTGATCATTTTTTCATTCTTCAAGTCCTCCTTTTATATGGGAAATGCTAGAGAGCTCTAAATCTAGAGCTCTAATTTGAACTCTATTGATGTGTCAAAAAAAAAAAAAAAAAAACAAAGCAAGGCACAAACATCACATTAGGGTGGGTCTCATCTTCCCATTAGAGCTATTAGAGCTCCTATATTAGAGCTCTAAAGCATTTTTGCCTTTTATATTTGCTTGGCCACCACATGTTGTAGCTATCAATCCATGATCTTCCTTGATGTTTGCTCCACTCAATCATATCCCATATCTTCATAGGAACTACTTGCAAATTTTGTGCTTTAACTTGATATTTATTTTTCGATTTTAGCATATAGTTTTTAATTACTTTTCAAGCTATATCATCATCTCTTACATGTCACGTTAGTGGCATACTTGTCATGATATGTCAGTATACCTGTCAACTGAAATAATAAAAACAAATGTGGTCAATGTTATTCTTTGAAATAAGTTTATAATTTCAATCAACAGATTATAATCGAATTTGACCATAATTAATATGTTACAATCGACAGAAAAATAAAATGTGGTACAAAGAGAATGCAAATCTTTCTGTATTATGAGCTTTTGCACCATATCACATGTGAAATAAAAATAAATAAATTGAAAGCCCACGATTTTGGGAAACAATACATGATCTAGTGGAAAATTTGTAACCTCTTGCCTTCATGGGGAAAATCATTTCTAAAGTAGATGTCTTGTTTATATATATTTGATCAGTTGTAGTCAAGAAAAATAAATAAGAGCAGCAAAAAAGACTTCGAAACTTTTTGTTGGTTACATTGCCGTTGGCTCACCACCATAGGTCTTTAGGCTGCATGATTTAGGAGAACTTTGAATTTCCTTGAAATTTTCTTTGCCACTGTTGGCCTTGTAGGCCAATTAACCGCAGTTCTTACACTGGTGAAACATACACGTCTGTGGTTGGAAAAAAAAAAAAAAATTTGTTACTCAAGCCGTAATGTAATATATATGCATCACATTACTAATTGAAGGATAGTCTGCCCTATCTATAATATGGAAATATGTAATTTAAAGAATACTTTGAAAGTTTCTTTTGCTAGCACTGGCCTTGTTGACTAACCACCCATGATTTTGGCAGTGTGATTTTGAGGTGGGACATTTTTAAAATTTAATTATTAGCCAAGGCAAATCTAAAATATATATATATATATATTAGCCAAGTTCCTGGAGTCCTTAATCATTTTTAATTTCCCCCTCTTCCACTCATTGTCATTGACTGAACTATAATATTCATCTCGTTGGTTCATTGTCATTGACTGAACTGTAATATTCATCTGGTTGGTTGTTATTTCTTTGAATATAACAGGTATTGTAGGTATTATGAAAGAGCTAAACCCTTGTGGCCCATCTCTAGTGGCCAGCCATCGAAGACTGATATTACAAAATGCAGTTATTGTGGTGGTCCCCGAGGTTTCGAATTTCAGGTGTGGAATTTTTTCTTCTTCAACATTTAATAAAATCTGATCTTCCATTAAAACCTTTTTGCTTATGTTTGGATTTTTGATGATTCCAGATTTTGCCACAGTTGCTTTATTATTTTGGCGTGAAAAATGATGTGAATTCTCTTGATTGGGCAACTATTGTTGTCTGTGCATGTGAAGCCTCTTGCGAGGGAACCGGGGCTTATAAAGAGGAATTTGGCTGGGTTCAGCTTGCTTCCCAATCTGCTCCAGTACCTTGATAATATACATATGAAATTTTGACAAGGATGCTTTTTGTTTTTCCAACTTGTTTTTCCAATTGGGGCTTGGGGAATTTTTTATCTATTCTATTCTTTTCTTTTCTTTTCTTTTCTTTTCTTTCTTTTTTTGTCATTTATTTTGATTTTCTGTGACACATGATGAATTGCCACAAATATTTGCTTATGTAATCTATATTTGTACAGGGCGAATTATACTAACAAGTTCCTATAGTTTGGAACTCGTGTCATTTTAGTTCTTGACTTTTCAATTATGGCACATTTGATTTTAAATTTTGAATCTTGTTCCAAATAAAGATAATTGAAGATACCATTGCTCAATTTCAAGGACAAAGTAGTCAATTTGATAAAATATAAACTAATTTGACAAAAATAAATGTCAAAAAAATATTTTTGAATTTTTAAAATTATTTCTACCCGCCAAAGATAAAATTGTGTAAAATTAATAAATCTTTTACGCATTTATTTATTTATTTATTTTACCAAATTAATTTTTATTATGTGTTTAGATGATGATTGACTTTTAATGTGTAATCAATATATTTAATATAGAGAGGTAATCGGTTCAGTACGATCGGTATTTAGATAAAAAATTACACCAAACCAATAATGCCGATTTTATTATTTTGAACACTAATACAGATCGCTTTTCCAATCAAACCGCATCGAACCAAAATGATTGAAACAGTTCGGTTTGGTGCGGTTTAATCGGTTTAAGATTTTTCAAACTTAAGCCACTTTTAAATATAATCATTAATCTATATAAAAAATATTAAATTAATTATTTATCTACCATTCCAAACATATCCAATTTAATACATACTTTTCAATTCCTAAATTAACCAAAAAAAAAAAAAAAAGTTTAAAAATACTAAGGTTTCAAGAATAATGAGTAGAGTTAAGATTATATATAATAAGAGTTTACAAATTTAGGTTATAAAGATGATAAGGTTAATTAATTAAGGTTAATAATTTATTATATTTATTAATATCATTATATTATTAGATTATATAAATAAATACAATATATGTTGAAGCAGTCGATTTCGGTTTAGATTGGTGCACAAGGTACTTAAACTTATACCGAATCGAAAATCCAAAAATTCAAATTTAAAAACCATACAAACCAATTCTGATTAAAAAACAGACCAAATATAGCTAGTTTGGTACACTTCAATCGGTTTTGTCGGTTGTTTCGATTTTTCTTACCTTTCTAATTTAATATACGAAATGTTTTTAGTTTTGAATTTTTTGATTTAATGGACTGATTTAACAATGATGTTAAAATTGTCGTCATATTTGACTTTTGAAAAAATAAAAAGTAATTTAATAAAAATAAAAACAACCATCCATTACATGATCATTATCCAAACGCATAATAAAAATTAATTGGTAAATAAATAAATGTGTAAAAGATTTATTAATTTTACATAATTCTATCTTGGGTAAATTACAAATACACCCCCAGACATTTGATTAAAATACAAATCGCCCCTTGTGATTTTAAAAATTACATTTCACTCCCTGAGGTTTCTAATTTCATGACAAAATGCCCATTTTATTAATAAATCATTAAGTCAATTAACATTTTTTAATAATGTTAAAAAATATGTTTCAATTAATAATTTAGATAATTTTATTATTGTATAGGAGAACAATTATGAATTTCATTTTTTTAGTTAATTATGTTAAATAAAAAATTCTAATAAGGGGATATTTGTAATTTTTCAAACTACAGGGGGTAATACATATTTTAAGCAAATCTCAAGAGATGTATTTGTAATTTACCTTTTTATCTTTGATGGGTATAAATAATTTTTAAAATTTTAAAAATATTATATTGACATTTATTTTTGCCAAATCAGTTATATTTTATTAAATTGGCGACTTTTCTCTTGAAATTGAGTAATGATATATTTAATTGTCTTTATTTGAAACAAAATTCAAAATTTAGGATCAAATGTGTTACAATTGAAAAGACATTGACTAAAATGACACAAATTCTAAACTATAAGAAGCTTAAAATTATAAGAACCATTAGTATAATTTACCCTTTTATATATGACAAGTTTATCCATCAAGTTTCTCAATTTGTTTTGTAAAGTTCCAAATTGCAGCAAAGCTTTGAAGATACTAAAGAATACATCTCCAAGGGGATAGTTAAACAAGGCTTGTTAGGTATTTTAGCTAATGTAAGTTTAATTTTGAGCTCCAATGGGCTAGCTATTGGACTAGCTACTTTACCATCCTATTTTTTTGGTGGCTACAATTGAAGAGCCCTAGAGGCTCTCCAAATAATTATGTATGTATATATTTTAGATTTTTGTATATTTATGTCTTGGATTTTGGATTTTATATTATATATATATATGTGTGTGTGTATGTAGTAATTTTATATGTTCTTTCAATTTTGTTTGATAAATTACGGAATAACTTATTTTGTATTTTGTATTTTTTTTTTCTCATTCTATAGGTTTTTTATATTTGTATGAGCAAATTTATTATTATTGCAAATTTATATTAGTAAAATATTAATAATTAGTATTTTTTTATTTTAAAAATTAATTAAATTAGTTTAAATGATTAGCTAAAATAAAGAGCGTGGTTGGAGGATACAATAGCTAAAGTAATTAGGTAAAATAAAGAGTGTACTTTTTTTGTACTTTAGCTAATAAAAAGTAGAGAGTGTGGTTGGAGTTACTCTTAGATCATATATATATATATAGTCGATCAAATATATGCGTATCCAATTGGGATTGGATAATTGGATCGGGTTGGATATTTTGAATCGGACACCTGATCTGCAAATCAGGCAGATCCAGCCTAAACGATCCAAGTCTAGTAGCTCCATTCAAATTCAAATAGAGAATTATTTAGTATTGTTCTTTGACGAAGAAATTGCAACAATTATTAACATATCCTAATGCAGCCAAAAAATAATAATAAATAATCAATAAACTGTTTGATCCAGCCGGTAATCATAATTATTGACAAGCTAGGAGCAGAAATGTGCGTGTCGGTAATTTCACAATAAAAGACAATTTTATTCCAACAATATCAAAATCACTCCCTTTTCTTTTCTTTTTGTTTTTTATTGACAGAACAACATCACTCCTTGAACACCCTTTGCCCATCCACTACTACACAATCCTATTGGCTATCACCAATACACAAATTCACAGTGTAACATAAATTAACAAAACAAAATTTAAAGAGTAAACATCATAAAATAATTTTATAAAAAAAAAAATTAAAAGAAGTATGTGCTTAGTGCACTGCCAAAAATTTCCTCAAACGTGAATGAAGAAAATGAGGCTGTACATGAGCAACCGACCTGGATGAGATGCCAGTTTGGAAGGGTTCCATTGCAGACAGTGTTCAATTAAATCGATGGAAGATGCTGAATCTGCAACTTTTTCGACGATTATCCACTTGAATTCAAAGCAGAAACCCAAAGACGCATTTAGAACCTCATTGTATGGATTGGATGAAACTGATAAATGTAATTTAAGGTGTTGGTCTCATAAAATCGCTATGCGACTACTTGGATACAAGAAAATGAAGCAAGCTGAAGAAGAATTCGAAAGTGGGGTCTGAAGATTAGGACATGGTTCAGGAGACACTGCCTCAGAAAAACCTGACACGTTGGAACATACCCATGAAGGAGAAGGATCAAAAGCAATGGAAAAGGAAATATTTGATAGGCAAATTGAAGTGAAAGGAGACTCATCAATTCCTGAAAACTTCCCCGCGGTAGTGATGTTCGTGCCAACTATGTCCTTAAAAGTGATGCCCTTGACAACAGGAAGTGCACAAGGATCAAATTTGTCATCCGGGTGCGATTCACATTGACCTGTAGCCTCAATAGCGATATCAACATTTACCATTTCCACATCTGACATGAGAATATCTTTTATGTAACCACCCCGACCTCTTGATGTCTTCACTTCTATGCCAATGAATGAATTGGATATGTGAAGATGCTCGATAAGTATGTTAGAGATGCCACCAGACATCTCACTGCCAAAAGCCAGACCAGAGCCAGAAAAAGACTGAAGGCGAACATCCCTGATGTGGACATCTGTGGTTGGTCTGCCATAGGCAATTCCATACTCGTCCCATCCACTCTTGAGCGCAATGGCATCGTAACCCATACTAATGTTGCTATTCTCGATGCACACATGGTCACAAGAATCTGATAAATTTCATTTCATCTTTTGTTAGAAAAAGATAATCTATATTATATGATCTCAACAATCTTGCACTCAATATTAAGAAAGATACTGCATAAGTTTACACCAATATATAGAAGAGGCAAAAATAATGGTTCAGTGATATTACGAGTAGCATTGTTGTAGATGAGACACGATTATTGGGGGTGGTTTATAAAAGAAAGGAAAGAAAATGAAACCAATATCTCATGTGAAACATTTTGTGTACTTATAGCGGGTTGGTTTTTTGAATGTTTGCATTCATCTTATATTTAAGCCAAAATATCAATAATTAGGAAAATTATTAATACGTAACAGTCCTATCCCCAGTGAAAGCCTACAAAAAAAAAATAAATAAATAAAAAATTCTCTGTGAAAGATGCAACCAAGAACTAAGATAAATAAAGAAATATTTTCGCACGAACCTGGGATTATTCCACTAGTGTAAGGAGAATTGGGAGGAGAATGGACGGTTATGTTTTGAACTAGCACGTAACTGCATCATATCCACTAGTTATTATCAATCAAACTAAACTTTATAACGCTTAAAGTTAAGAATCCATTAGAGACAAACTAGTCGTTAGAGGTGGTTAACCAAGATACCTGCAATATACTGGATGGATGTTCCATGCAGGTGAATTTAAAAAGGTTATATTTGATATAACAATATCACTAGAGCTAATAAATTCGACGAGAGGTGGACGGCTGTTGTTTAAGGAATGAGAACTGAACTGGTCCCACCACATAGAACCCTCGCCATCAATAGTTCCGTTGCCACCTGGTGCAATCAACGGACGTATGTAAAAAAGAAAAATTACGAACTACCAAAACGGAAAGAGTAGGCAGAAAAAGAAGAAATGAGGAGATACACTTACCTGTTATCACCACATCAGTTAAATTATATCCAGTAATCAAGCTGCGATATCTTCCACCTGGCAGTTCAATCCCCCGGCCATAGGATGGTAAAGGTTCAACGATTTCCCAGTGAGATAAATCCTGCAATGTGAAAAAAATAAAGGATAAACTAAACTCACCTTTATTTGAAGGATGCGAGTATTGATATGATCAACTAATTCAGATTACAAATCCATTAGCTAGAAAAGATATGCTAAATTGCAAAATATGACAGTGAATTGCCAACTTTTTTTACACTGGCTTGGCCAAATTGTTATTAAATAGGAGCATGAGAAAATTATGGAGCACAACAAGATTGGTTTTGGAAAGTTCTAGGCTGTTGTTATCTTGGCCTCTTTCCAACTGCACATTAATTCTCTCGTAACAAGAAAAATCACACCTATTGAATGAGTATTATATCCTTATCTTGCCCCAATAGTTGTTGGCTTTCTGTTAATATCCATATTTCTTGTTTAGTCAAGCACAAGTCCTCAAATTTTCTTCGAGTTACTGAAAAAAAAATTTACCAGTTGGGCTACTATATTTTTGGCAATTGGAATAACGACACGATTTTGTAGCAAAAGCATTGAAGACGGAGGTCAAGAACCAACAAGGGCTAAAAGCCTAAAAGAAAGAAAAAAAAATCTGATTTTACCACAAGCAAAATGAATGGAAGATAAAAGACCAATTTCAGCAGAAGAAAATTGTCCAGTTTGTCTCTTATCGATACCCCGCCAAACTAAAAACAGAAAATAAACAAATAGTATCATTTCCGTGCAGCAAATTGACATGTCGTCTTTCTATCCATTAAATAGGTTTAAATAGGAGTATGTTAGAATGTAATTCTGGTGATGGTAAAACAAAACAAATCATGCATAGAATTCCAAATTGTTCCACATCCCCATAAAAATATACACATTGACGAAGGGATTGGTTACGTGTGAGATCAACATTATACATGATTGTTTTTGTCCCATATTTGGCAAAAATAAACAGGTAGATAACATGCAACCCCAAATGAAAGTCAAGGGTTTTTTGGTTTTTAGAAAAATGATCATGCACTGCTGCCACTTTTGTACATAGCATATAACCCCCGTAAACAAATACTGAGAAAGAAAGTAGCAAGTATGGTTCCAAGCCAAGCACTTAACTCAATAGTTTCCATGGCTACCACAGCATAACTAAGGGACTCTTAGTTGTATCACAAGAAGAATGCAATTTTCTTTTATTTCTAATGAAATGGATAAAATTAAGTCCAAAATAAGAACCTGCGATCCCAGAACTACAGCTTCTCTTGCCAGGAAAAGTGTAAGGTGGCTCGTAAGATTGAAGCTTCCAGTAAGCCACCTGCCCTTCGGAACATAGAGCTGAGCACCGCCCTTGTCAGCAAATGACTTTAGGTAGAAAATAGCATTTTGGAAAGCAACTGTGTTCAACGTCTTCCCATCCCCAACGGCCCCGAATTCCAAGATGGACACACTGTGAGGTCTGGGTTCCAAAGGCCCATTGAATTCACATTGTCCTTCATTTTGAGCCCCAAGGGTTCCAACAGCATCACTTAATGCCAGAAGCAAAAGTAGTGCCACCTGAAAAGAAGAGGGAACAAAAGATAAAGGTAAAGAGCATTGTAAAACAGAAATTCAACTTGCAGTTGCAAGCAGTCCCTACAATCTCTCTTTTTGGCTGAAACTGTTATACCATTTCAATATTTATAGATTAACAATTAAAAAAGAATCCTAACTAATTACATATTGAAAAAAAAATTTAAATTAAATAGGAAAAATATTGAAGGCCAATTCAACTAGCAAAATCACTAAAACTGTGCAAAGTTTTCAATAATTTCAGGAAAATTTATTAACCTCATATATTATGTATACTAATATTATTCTCACACTCACGTCAAAGGAAAAAGAAATCAATATGAGCCAACAATGATGAAAACTTTAACCAGCAAATAAAAGAACATACAACTCTCATAGTCTGTAATTCAGAGCTGTGTACATCATCTAGCCACAAGCAAACCAATAGATACTATATTATAAAAATAAGTTCAACAAAATCTACAGATATTCAGTACAATTTGGGTCCTTAGTTAGAAGGAAATCCATCCTGGAATCCGAGAAAGAAATCCATCCAAACAAAAGCCATCTTAAGTGAGGCCTTCTTCTGTCCTGTTACGAGTTTTACCTGCTTGCACATGAAGAACAAGGGAGCTGTAACTCGAAGTATCAGAATTTTTTTTTTTTTTTGTTTTTTTAAATGTTGGAATCTTGAAATAAAGAGTAAATCTGAGAGTTTGTGCGGCCAATTGATTTCAAAGCAATAAAATGAAAATTAGAAGGAAAAAAAACACCTCAAACATAGTTCCTTACCATCATATACATTCAGAAAAAAGAAAACAAAACCTAAATCCATTTCCATGAAAGAACACATTGCATCTCATTCTTTGGTTAGTGAACTTCAAGGGCAAAAACAATGTAGTAGAACCAAGTAGAAAAATGAATAAACACTACAACAAATGTAAAGATCAAGTTGATTTTGACCCAGAATATATATATATATATATATATATCAGAAACCCAGCAAATTAGTACAATACAACATGACTACATAAGATGGGATTTTCTAATTAACATTGCAACGCACTCTAAAACTCAAATTCACGGCAAAGAAGCAGCCAATCCATCAAAATCAACAATTGGGCAGCATTAAAAAAATAAAATAAAATTAGAAATGAAAAGTCAGATGACAACATATATTTGAGATACCCAGATGCTGATTTGAGAATTAATCACAATAAACCATAACTACAAATGAAGAGAAAGAAAGAGCAAAAACATTAAAAGCAGAAAAAGAAACGTACTTACTAGCCTTTTCATCATCATGATGAATGTGTTGTTTTTCTTGGGTCTGAGTCAGGACCACCCACGAGCAAATAGGAGAGTGAACTCGAATAACAACAGTGACTCGACCTGAAGGCAGAGAAGAAGAAGAGGGAAAAATGGTACTAGTTCAATTAATTACTATGCGAACAGATGGTGAGAGAAAGCGACAGCCCAAGACACTATACATACATATATATAGCCCTCTATATACATGTATAATATGAAGCAAATCATACATAATTACCATAAATCAGCTCAATAAAATCGCTACTCCAAACTGGGATTGCCGACACTGAATTGTGAATTGGCCAAAGACCGCCGATAAGAGATGAGAAAGAGATGGGATCAACAAGGCGGTGGGGTGTGTGATTTGTGTGACTTTTAGAGAGAGAATCTATTTTTTTTTTAAGATAGTTTAGAGAGTGGATCTTTAATTCCGATTTATTTATTATTAATTAGTACGGAAATAAATAAATAAATAATTTTTTTAAGTAATCAAATACTGTAAATAAAAGATAATTTAGAAAGTGTTAAATTAGTGTATTTTTTTATTTTTTAAAAAAGATATAAAATATAAACTAAATTTAAAATAATATAATAAAAAAATAATATAATTTAAATAAAATAATTATAATCTAAATAAAATAATATATTAAAATAACATATATTATTTTAACACATGCAAACAACTGTTAAATTTTGAAAGGTGTGTTGCGTTGGGACAGAAGCGGGGATTGAGATCTAGTGTGCGGGGGAACAGGGGGAGAGAGGAGGCATGTGGTTCAACAGTGGAGGAAAGTGCGGCAATGTGGGACCGAACCACCAATGATGTACCCAGGATGCTAGTCTGGCGTCACTCTGGCTTTGCCAGGTCATTGCCCCCTCCTTGTTGGCCTCTATACCCATTTATTTTGTCACGTAACTCTTCGTAACTCTTCATTATTGAATAGACAAATATTTTTATAAAAAAAAAATTATTTACAAATAATAATTTTTTTAATAATATTTTATTTTAAAATAAAAGATCAGTAATAAATTATATTATTATGCATAAAAATTATATATATTTTTTATTTATATAACATTACTAATCTTATAAAAAATTTTAAAACACTACGAAATTGTTTAGAATGATTTAAATAAATATATTTTTAATTTTTTATAAAAAAAATTTTTTAAAAATAAAAAATAATATAACTTAAAAAAAGATAAAATAAAATAAATATGCCAAAGCTTAATTGTTTTATTTATTTTATTATTTTGCCCCCGGTTACAATGTCCAACAACCAAGGGCTCCACCTGACTTAATGAAAGAACTCATGAAGTAGTTGAACATTATCTTAATGGGAGGATGGACTCTCCAATCCATTCAAATCGCTAGTGGGCCGATAAGTCCAAAACGTGGTGAGCTCATCCAAATAGTTGGACACTCTCATCTTTAATTTATGTAGGATTAGATCAGACGGTCTTATCTATCTATCTATCAATTATATAAGAAAAATAAAATTTTTAGTCAAAAATTTTAGGAGAAACATCTAATCCTCAAACAAAACACTTGTACCAATTAGTCCTATACATTTTTAACAATCATGCTACGTAGCCCGAATTTCATGGCTCGACACCAAAACGACGTTGTTTTGGTGTCGATTTTTTTTTTTTTTTTTTTTTTTTTTTTTTTTTTAAGAAGAGAAGCTAAAGAAGAGAAGAAGAGGAGGAGGAGGAGGAGGAGGAGGGGCAAAATCGGAGGAGGAGAGGAGGAGGCGAGGCTATGAGCCAAGGCTGAGATTCACGTCAGGCAGAATCTTGATTGGCAGACGACTGGCGAGGCAGACGATCACGACGAATGAGATTAGGCGAGGACGGCAGAGGCGACGAGCCCTCTCCTCTCTCTTTCTCCTTCTCTCCTCCTCTTCCCCTCTCTTCTCTTTCGAGCCAAAATTCGAGCCAATTTGTCGAGCTCTCAACCATTTTCCCTTTTTTTTTTTTTTTTTTAAATTTACAGACAGTGTTATATCTGCTTCGGACTTCAAACGCTCAACGAGACTCGCTTAATGTTCAACATCATAAAAGTCGCCGAAGTATCGTCGGAAGTTCACCGGAGTGTTAAGAATGTTAATGGACGTCGCTGGAATGTTCAGAACATTCACTGGACGTTAAAAACATCACTGAAGACTCAGCGGAATGTCTAGAATATTGCCCGAAAAAAAAAAAGAATAAATGAATAAATTAGAGTAAAAAAACATAGCAAAATGTGTTAAATATTGATAAACTAAAAGGAAAAAAAATAAAACGACAAAAAACAGCAACAATGGAAAAAACATATGCTATTTTTCAATTTTTGTAAGGTTTAAGCAAATAATCTCCAATATTGATCAAACCGGAAAATAAGTTTTGAAATTGTAAAATGTTACAGTTTCAAAGCAAAAATCTATTAAGCATTTATCCTTATTAATCAAACTGAAAAACATGTTATGAAACTATAAAATTTTACAATTCTAAAGAATGTTATGAAACTATAAAATTTTACAGTTTTATACGATGATTCATTCTAGTACCAAAAAAAATTGAAACTGCAAAATTTTACAGTTTTCACCGCCTGTAACTAAAACTCGAAAACTATTTGTTCAGAACTTGAAAATTTTCTCCATTAGAATAGAAAAAGAGAAGTGTATAATAGAGAAAATGTAGAAAAAAATAAGAGATCGAAGGAGAGAGGCGAATATAGAGAGAGGATTGTACTCCGGCAACTATTTTTTGTTTAGATCTAGCCAAATCTGATGTAGATCTACATCAGATCTAAGTAGATCTACTCATCTTCTTCGTCGAAAATATATCTTCTTCGCCGTCAGTGAGGGTGAAGTCACGAGTTGATTTCGATGGTTGGTGGTTACCGGTGAACCCCAATCAATGGAGAAAGACGTGATCACCGGTCGCCGTCCATGACAAAGAAGATGAGAGAAAAATACAGAAAAAAGAGAGAGGAAAACGTAAAGGGTGAAGCAAAAAGTAGAGAGAGAGAGAGAGAGAGAGAGGAAAGTAGGACTTTTGGGTCTACTGAAAAAATTGTAGGATTAAATAGTGTCCACATATTTCAAATAGAACCTGTGGGTAATTTCTCCAAAATTTTATGAGAATTTTAATATCTCGTGTTAATTTTTTAAATTTTAAATAATTAAAAAAATTATTATTGATTAATTTTTATCTAATAATCTTAAATCGGAAAAAGAAAGGGAAAAAAAAGTTATTTTACTCGTATAAAGTAAATCTTATACTCACATCCCATTTAGTGAGGAGTTTTGTGAAAGTTTCAATATCTTATACTAATTTTCTTAATTTTCCTAATTTAAACAATTAAGAAAATCTCTATTGATTAACTTTTATTTGACAATCTCAAATCGATAAAAGAAAAAAAAAAAGAATTGTTTTACTCATATAAAATAAATCTTATACTCTTATCACATTTAATAAGGAGTCTTGTGAGAGTTTCCTCATACTAATTTTCTTGATTTTCTTAATTTTAAATAATTAAGAAAATCTTTCCTGGTCAGCTTTTAATTAATAATCCCATATAGGGAAAATAAAGAAAAAAAGCTGAGTTGTTTTATTCATATAAAGTGAATCTTATATTCTCATTCCATTTAATATTGTAGTGTTGTGCATCTTTTAATTCAATATATTTTAAATTTTAAAAGTTTTAATTACTTAATTATGACCTAGCCGATTAGATTAAATCATTTTTGATTTGATTGATTCGTTGGTTTAACCATGATTTTAACGATTTTATCAAATATATTGATTAAATTCGAAATAAAACTAATTTATATAAGTAAAATGAGATTTTTAGTGAGAATCCCTATGATCAATATCTCATACTCATATTTTTTATTTTTTTTATTTTAAACAATTAAGAAAATCTCCACTGGCTAGTTTCAATTTAACTTTTATTTTATAATCCCACATAGACATTTTTTATTTTAAAAATAATTTTGTATGAGGTTTTGAAACTCTCATAATATTTAACTTTAAAATAATTACAATTTCACATCAAGAAAAAAAGAAAAAAAAAAGAAAAAAGAAAACGTAAGTTGTTTTATTTATATAAAGTGAATCTTATAATCTCATTTAATATTATAGTATTATACATGTTTGAGTTCAAAATTGTTTAAATTTTAAAATAAAATTAAAAAGTTTTAATTAATAATTTTGTTGTAAAGTGGTTGGGTTTTTTACTTAGTCGATTAGGTTGAATCGTTTTCGATTTGACTGATTCACTAGTTTAACTGCAGTTTTAACTATTTTATCAAAATATATTGTTTAGATTTGTTTGATTTGAAATAAAATAAGATTGACTATATTAAAAATTAAACGACTGGGATTGCTTAATTAGAAATGAACTTCTTATCTAAACAACTGTTGACTTTTATTTTTTAATCCCATATCAGGAAAAGGAGAAAAAAATAAGTTGTTTTACTATATAAACCTTATGCTCGTGTATAATATTGTAGTGTTGTGTATATTTCAGTTCAAGACAATTTAAATTTTAAAATTAAAATAAAATTTAAAAGTTTTTATTAATTAATTTTTATATAAATTGATTAGTTCTTTGACCTAGCGGATAGCGTGAATCATTTTTCGGTTTGACTGATTCGTCGGTTTAACTACGATTTTAACAGTTTTATCAAAATATATTAGTTAAATTCGTTTGATTCAAAATAAATTAAAGATTGGCCTAATTAAAAACTAAATGGCTAAGATTGCTTGATTCGAAATAAACTTTCCACCCAACCAATTGTTAACTTTTAAACAATTAGGAAAATCTCTGTTGGCTAACGTCCATTTAACTTTTATTTTATATTCCCAAATTGAGAAAATAAGGAAAAAATAAATTGTTTTACTTACATAAAGTGAATCTTATTCTCCCATTTATCTAAGCAAAATGAGATCTTTAGTGAGAAGCCTTATGATCAATATCTCATACTAATTTTTTTGATTTTCTTAATTTTAAACAATTAAGAAAATTCTCATTGGCTAGCTTCCATTTAACTTTTATTTTACAATCTCACATTGAGGTTTTGAGTTTAAAAATAATTTTGTATGAGATTTTGAAACTCTCGTAATATCTCTCCTTAAAATATTTTTTTATAAAATATATAGATATATCGATAATCTTAACGTCACTCTTACTGCTCCTTAATACAAAAATTCTGAAATAATTATGATAATTTCAAATTTGTATTTAAAACTTATAAATTATGAGATAGATTATTATAATTTTAAATTTATATTGTGTCAATTTTAAATTTAGTGAGGAGCCTTATGAGATTTCAATATCTCATACGGATTTTCTTATTTTTTTTAATTTTAAACAATTAAGAAAATCTCTATTGACAAACTTTTATTTGATAATCTTACATCGAGAAAAGAATGAAAAAATGAGTTGTTTTATTCATATAAAGTAAATCTTATACTCCAATTCCATTTAGTGAAAAGCATTGTGAAAGTTTCAGTATCTCATACTAATTTTCTTGATTTTATTAATTTTGAACAATTAAGAAAATCTCCATTGGCTAACTTTTATTTGATGATAATCCCACATCGGTAAATAAGGAGAAAAAATGGAGTATTCTTTTATAAAATATACAGATATATCGATAATCTCAATGTCACTCTTACTGCTCCTTAATACAAAAATTATAGAATAATTATGATAATTTTAAATTTGTATTTAAAACTTATAAATTATGAGATTGATTATTATAATTTTAAATTTATATTATGTCAATTTTAAACTTAAATTAATAGATTACTTTCCATATTTAGTAACAATTTAAATTTTCATAAAATCAAATTTTAAAGTTTTAATTAATTAGTTTTTGTGTAAACTGTTTGGTCTTTTGACCTACTAATTAAGCTAAATCGTTTTTTGTTTGAATGATTTGCTGGTTTAACCGTGATTTTAATGATTTTACATGTTATGATGATTATTTCTTACTCATTAAGTTTTTAAAATTTCTTTAATTATTTCCCTTTCAAAAACCAATATGATAATTTTTTAAAATTCATACTTTTTATTTTAAAACAGTAAAGTATTAGAACTATGTCATTTTTTTTAAATAACAAAGCATAATTTTAATTATTAATTGCCTCAATCCATACTATATATTATAGTAAATGGACATTTGAAACAAAACCTTTAAATTTATATATAAAATTTTATTTACAAGAGACAAAATATAAAAAAATAAATATAATTATCGTATTTTTAATAAATAATATATTATTTTATCATGTGCATAGCACAAATGATGCGCTAGTACATTATATAAGAAAAATGGAATCTTTAGTGAAAAAGCTTGTGAGAGCTTTGAAGTCTCATTTTCAAAATTGCTAATTTTTGTGGTTTTAAAAATATTTAAAAATAATTCTATTGGCTAACAAAGTAATTATAGATTAAAGAAAGAAAACAAAAAACTACCTAAAATTTTGAATTACAAGTTTCAAAAATCTCTTCTTTAATATTTATCTCTTTCCTAAATCTAGGAATGCAATTCGAGCGGGTTCGGTCGGGTTGGGAGATTGTCCAAGCCTGAATTGTAATCTGAGGTTGTCTGCCAAAGCCCAACCCAAGTTAAACCCGAATTGCCCGAGTTATAAATGAATTTCAGTTTTTTTTTTTTTTTTTTTTTTTGCAACTACATTATTAAATTATTAAAATTTGACTCTATTTACAATTTTTTTTTTGTTTTTTTATAGAAAATTATTAATACCATCAAAATAAATAATTTATATAATGTAAGAAAGATGCCACTATAGTAGTCCTTACAATTTATGAGTGAAAAAAAAAAGAAAAAAAAAGTAAGATTTTATATTATTTGTATATATAATATATATTCAATATGATTTAATAATATAAATTACTTTAATATCATGTAATGGCTAATAATTTATATGTATATTTAATATTTTATATATTTATATATGTATTTTCGAGTTGCTCGGGTTGTTTGACGTATTTGCATAAGTCTGTCCAAATTTAATTCGAGCTTCTAAATTTTTATCTAAGTCCGTACCAAATTTGAAAATATTTTGTCAAAGCTCTAAAAAATTTGGGCTGGGCTCGTGTTGAACCCGCCCAAGTTGCACCTCTACCTAAATCTCATCTCATAACAAAATAATTATACATTAAAAAAAATACGAATATCATTTCATAAAAAAATAATTATATATTTTAAAATATATATATAAAAATTAAAAAGAACGTAAAATCATAATTACTAATTTTTATAATGTCAAAAATAATACTATTGACTAACAAATAATTATACATTACAAAAAAATAAAGAAATAACAACCTAAAATTGCTAATGGGACTTTTGTCCCTTTGGCAAAATTTATACCATTGGTGCTGTTTGTGAACAAATTTTTTGGATTTTTTTTAATTTTTTTTTCACTAAAAGACAAATTGATTACAAAATTAAAAAAAATATAAAAACAAATCTAAACAAAATATCACATCAAATCCCATAATCATTTCACTTTTTTTCTCATAAACATCACATCCAATCACCAAAAAAATCAACTATCTTCCTTAATAAAAACAAAAAATTTATCCAACAATATCCTACAATTAATAAATAAAAAAAAAAAAAAAAAAACTACTTCCCAAACACCCACACAAATTCAATCAAAGGCCGAAAAGGTCTCACTCTCTATTTGGTCCATTACGGACTCTCTCTCTCTCACACACACACACACACACACACTTATCTCTTTCAAATTTTGAACACACACCCTTTCTCTCTCTCTACCTCCATCGAAGCCCATTCCCGTGCTACCCTGTTGGAGCCCAACCCTTGCCGGCGACCGAACCCCAAACTTCCTATTACTCTCTTCATCTTCTCTCTTCCTCCTTCCTTCTCTCCGCCATCCCAATCGCCCCAAACCCCCTTCAATATTGACGAAAAGAGCCACTGCAAAAGGGGAAAAGGAAGTAAAACAACAAGAGATTCAGAGATGGTAGTCGAAAAGGAAGTTCTCACTGACGGAACTAGACCCAAGCCTGTCCCCGGTCAGAGCGTCACCGTCCACTGCACCGGCTACGGTTACCCCCTCTCTCTCTCTCTCTCAAGCCAATATGTATGTATATATATGCATTTGTGTTATATATATATATGATTATGGATATAGATATGATTATATATACAGAGATCTATACATAGATCTTCCAATTCATCATCTAAACTTATATGTATGATTATGTATGTCCTCACTACACCGTCCATGTTTTTTGTTCAATTAGGGCAAAAAAAACTTACGTAGAATCAAAACCCTCATTTTGAATTTTGGAGAACAAATAAAACAAAACTGCTGCTTTAGATATAAAAATAAAATTAAAACACTGACACCTATAAAATTTTATTTTGACGAGATTGTTTTATTTTATTTTATTTTTTGTGGCTTTTTAACTATTTACGAAAAGGCTTATATAAAATAAATAGAGAGAATATGTTTATTTTTTGTGTTACTTTTTCGCTTTTTAGCAAATTTTCCTATTCCCAAACAAATTTAACACCAAAATAGATAGGAGTTAAATTAATCTAAATTTAACAAATTTCATGGACTCACAATCCTATATTTGATTGCAAATTATATTAACAAATAAAATAAAATAAAATGGTTATGAATACATAATGGTTGGGGATCATAAAATAAATTAAAATGGTTATGAATATATAATAAATGGTTATGTCACAAATTTTTCACTAATTCATGGGATTATTAATTATTTTATTATAATTTCTGTTAATCAAACGAGGCCTTATTACGGTATTAAAGCTAGATTTTGGTAAGATTTATTAGTTTGTATAGCATTTTGATAACATTCAAATTTGATTTACAATTAACCTCTACAATTTTTCGTATTTTGAAAATAATGCATGATAATTTCATTTGGAATGCTATTAAATGTCATTCTCAATATACACAACCAACCAATCATTAATTACTGTTTTACTCCACAAAGGAAAAATCTGGTAGAAATATTGTTCAGGTGAGCAAACAATGAGGAAAATGAAAACCTGGGCTTTGATTTTTCTATCTTTAGATATCTTTTGTTTCAATAATGTTTCAATAATCTTTATTTTGATGTCTTTTGTTTCAATGATCTTTAATTTCCAGCATGTTTCAATAATCTTTAATTTCAATAATTTTTAATAATCTTCAATACTCTTGTGTCTCAATAATATTGATAACATGTTTGTCCAATTTAATTGCTTTATTGATGTTTACAGTTTGTGATTAAAACATTGTGTCTGAAGCATTGTGGACTTCCTTAAGACCTTTCATGTCGAAATAAGGTAGGAAATTTATCATTATTCGGATTTATTAAAATCAAATTGGGGTGGGTGGGGTAGGGGGAGCAAGAAATCAACTATATTATATGTTTTTTTTGTCAAACATTTTGTCTCAGTTAAATCTAAACCACATTTCATTTTTCTATTTCAACGAATAGGCCCTTAACAGAATTATAGAATTCATGAGTTAATTTTTTAAATTAATTGGTTTTTAAATTCATACTGTCGTATCATATTGTTTGATTTCTTAAATTCATACTTTGGTTTGAATTTGTGGTATTATATACTGTTCAAGCTTTAATTAATCTCATTAGCAAAAGTTTTTGTATTTTCATTGTTCTCTGATTGGTTGTTGAGAGTTTCATTAGCAAAAGTCTTTGTGGAATTATAGAATTCTCTGATTGGTTTGGTGTTTCATTGTTCTAGATTAGTTTAATTAGATATCTTTATGTATTCAGATTCAAATTATCTATATAACAAAACAAGGGTGTTTTTGAATTGGGGATGAGACATTTGTGTGCATGTCAAAATGTGGATCTTCAGATTGATTCAATCTAAGGGTTGCAAACATCTTACTCTCATTTGTCCTATTTGGACATTTCAATGGTTTAGATCAGTTTTTCTAAAGTTTAAATGGTCCATATTTACCTTTTGGTTCCTACCCTCATAGATTTCTCACGCCTCACATCTCTCAGACATTTTCTTTCTCTTTCTCTCTGATTTTGATTTCAAATTTTGAAACTCTCTTCTTCTTCCCACCACACATCTTTCCACCAAGCTTTATCTCTCTAGAAGTTTAAGTAATCTCCGGTGGTGATTTCCTCCGATAGAATATAGCCCTGCTGTGAGGGGGTGATTTGTACCATCTGGCTCAATGTTCGCCTCCTCTCTCTCTACACAACCAAGGTAGAAGGCTAAATCCTGTAGACACCCCATTTTTGACCGACCTTAAGACTCAGACGTCACCGATTGAGCGCTTGGTGATGTCGCGTACTGTGCTCGTTCAGAAGTCTCAGAGTCGCGCCGGCGCCCGCCTCAACTTCCAATTTTTTGCATTGTCTCGCCATAACTGACTCGGTTTTCTCTGCTTTTCTTTCCCGAGGAAGGGAATGGTCTCAGACTATCTCCCAAAGGGTCGTGAGCTACTTTTTGTGGTCAGAGGCCATTTTGCCCTTTTGGAGTCGGTTCCGGTTTGAGTCAAGTAGGTCATGTCGGCTCGGGACCGCCCCACCATTTCCGAGTTCCCCGGTTTTTGGCATTCACCTCCGTTTGATAGTGCCGAGGAACACTGGGGCCTCTTATGCACACCACGTGGCCAACACCACTTTGCTTATACTTCGGGACCGAATCGCGCGGTTTGGGCCCCGAGCATTCATTTTGCATCGGTTTTCTCTGTTTTTTGGCAGGAACCTCTGTTTTGTCATTCCGAGAGACACTGGGGTCGCAGATGCCCACTTCGCTGCTAAACACCACTTCCGGCACCTGCAGCCCATTTTCGGGATCCCGAATTGCTCGGTTTTGGCCCCGAGCGTTCATTTCTCATTAGTTTTTGTTCAAATTTGGCAGGTACCCCTGTTTCAACACCAGAAAGATCACTGGGGGGTGGGAGGCCAGCAATTATCCCAGATAACCAGTTTCGCTCTTCCGGCGCCCGTTTTGCTCACTTCCGGGCCAATGTTGAACACCCTAGGGATATTTTCTTCCAACCAAAGCTACATATCTGTAATCAGGGGACATGGGAGGACCCTAAAAACTACTAGTCGGCCATAAATTCTGAGTTTCATTTTTGAGCCTCTCCTTCAAGCTCTATGTTGTGGCTCCTGCTTCAGTGTTGCCAATTTCCGACCTTGGAACCTTGTTCCACACATCTTGGAGGACCCTAAAAGTTGGTAGTCGGCCAGCAATTGTTGGTTTCATTTTTGAGCCTCTCCTTCAAGCTCTATGTTGTGACTTCTGCTTCAGAGTTGCCAGATTTCGACCTTGGGGCCTTGTTCTACACACATGGGAGGACACCATTGCATGGTGGTCGGCCAGCATTTTTGCACTTCAATTTTTGACCATGGGTCGGCCGGCAGTGAGTGGTCGGCGACCAGGTGGGGTGGCCGGTCGGCCGCCCCCCAGAAAGTTACTGGCCGGACTTTCTGCTTCCAAATTTTTCCACTGTCTGCACTTTTGAATATCTCACCCCTCCGGGAGATATTCTGGGAGGGAAAGCTTGGATGCTTTTCTCTCCCCTTTTACACCTTTTTTTGCCTATTAAAGGGCTGCCCTCCTCCTTCCCTAGGGTTACAAAAATTCACCTCAAGACTCCCTCTCTCAAAAACTCCATTTCCATAGCCAAAACTTCAAAAAACCTTTAGGGTTCTAGGCCAATCCTTCACCAACCCTAAGCTCCACCATCCCCATCTCCATTCCAGCAGCAAAGGAGTGTTTTCTAGTGGCTAAGAAGTAACAAATTGAAGCCAAGAAGCAAGGAAAGAAAGGTCTTCAAGGGTAAGTCTCTAAATCCCTTTTCTTATCACTTTCTTGCTTCCTATTTCTATCCTACTTGCCTACTGTTTTGGGCTTTGACCCCTACTGATTTTGTGCTTATTTTGAGCCCCTCTACAACTTTGTAGAAGGGCTCAACCCTGTTTGGTATCTCCATTATATACTTGCTTCAATATCACTCTTTATGCCATGAAATTGCATGCTTTGTTTGGCTTTTGAGTGGTCTGTTTTCGAGCATACTATATACTGTGGGTGGGCTTGTTTTGAGCCCCTATTCAACATTGAAGAAGGGCTCAACCATTTTTGGTGGCTCTAACATGCACTTCCTTTGAAATTCCTCCATTTTACCGTAAAATTGCATGCTTTTTTTAGCCCATTTGTGATCTGAATTGGAGCATTGCATGAACTGAAGGTGTGCTTATTTTGAGCCCCTCTTCAACATTGAAGAAGGGCTCAACCTGTTTTTCTTCCTCTATCATGCACTTGCTTTGGATTCTTGTTCTACTCCCATGTTGCATGCTTCTTTAAGCTTACCATGCTTCTGTTTTGGGTCTCCATCAGGCTTGTAAAGTGTCATATTTTGGTCTTTTATTTGTGTTTTGTTAAGGGCCTTAAGCCATTTGATGTTTGGTTTTGGTACTTCATGTTGTATCCATCTTATTTTCCGTAAAATTGCATGATTGTTTAGGCCATTCTATCTTCTGTTTTAGGTCTTCATCAGGCTTATAAAGTATCTTTTTTTGGTCTCTTCTTTGTTTTTTATTAAGGATCTGAGGCCATTTGATGTTTTCTTATGGTACCTCTCTCTATAAACCTCTTTCGACCCTTATTTTGCATGCTATGTATCGTATATCTACACACTGAATTTGGGGATCTCATCTTCTGTAAAAATGCATATTTTTAGTCCCTCTCTAATGTTGTAGAACTGTTTTTTTGGGTTTGAGCATTGTAGATATCACTTGCTTTGTAAATCCCCTCTTTTACCGTATTTTTGCATGCCATTGTTGCCCTATCTGTGCTCATAATTTGGCCTTGTTTTGTACTGTAAAAATGCTATTTTTTGGGACTTCCTTGCTACTGTTTTTCTTTCATTCGCTAATTTTGCATGTTTAGCATAGCCGTAGGCCATTTCGGGCACTTAGAATTGCATTTCGGGATGATTTCATGCGTTAATTGTCATTTCGCATCATTTCGGGGCTGTTTTCCCCTTCATTTAGTGGCTGAAATTTAGTTTGCATGCTTGCATATCATTTCCCATGTCATTTTATGCCTTAATGCATCGCCTCGGTTTGCGTGCCTGTGGGCACGCACTTCGAGGCACCTCCGTTTTATCCGACGGCAGCCTATGTGAGTGAGCTGAGGCTCTCCCATGTTGGTGTAAGCCCATCGCGGCATTCCGTATGCCATTTCATTTCATTTCATCATCGCCTCGGTTTGCGTGCCTGTGAGCGCGCATTTCGAGGCACTTCGGTTGTATCCGATTTCTCATTTTATCATCGCCTCGGTTTGCGTGCCTGTGGGCGCGCATTTTGAGGCACTTCGGTTATATCCGATTTTCTCATTTCATCATCGCTTATGCGTGCACGTGCATTTCGAGGCACTTCGGTTGTATCCGATTTTCTCATTTCATCATCGCTTTGGCTTATGCGTGCGTAGCAAGATTTCGAGGCACTCTGTTTTATCCGATTTGCATTTCACATCATCGCCTCGGTTTGCGTGCCCGCGCGCACGCTTTTCGAGGCGTTTCATTTTCATCTCATTTTCACAGCATAGTGCATACTAGGTTGTATCTTAGATTGCATTCATGCATTTTCTCGATTTGCGTGCCTGAGTGCACGCACTTCGAGGCATCTCATTCCCGTAACATTGTGCATGCTATATCACATATCAGCTATATTTCATGCATATCATGCATATTGCACGGGAAACGAGGCGCGTTTTGTACTCCGGGTAACGGAACGGGTCTCAACTCCCAAGTTACCAACACTCCGGATTATCCATGATGGAGTTAAGTGTTGTTATAGCATGCATCCGCATTCATCCCTATATTGAGTTGTGCAATTCGACTCCCCGGCCATCATGCATCGGTATGCGTGATTGGTGGCACGAGGATCGAGACATGCATATATTTGTGAAATACATTGCTATGCCCTTTTCCTGCTCTCTGTTACAGCAAAATCGAGGATCAACAACTTTTCGGAGTCCGGCGCGCATTTCGAGAAATATTGCAAACAGAGGCTAATTGGGGCATCCCAGTGGATTTCCGCGTCAAAATTTCAACATACAATATACATTAGCAAAGGCACCCCCGGCTTGCATGCCGCTTTACCGCTTTCTAGTTTAATTTGTTAATCAGTATTATTCTTTTATTCGATCAGATATTTATTCGGACCTCATGAGGGCACAACCGTAATAAGGGTGTGTGAGTGTGATGTATGTCTTCCAACCCCATTTCTTTCTCCTTTTATTTATCCGCTTACAATGGTTAGATATAGGGCATATTTCAATTAGCATAACAAAGATGACGGCATGTTCGATCATTCATCTGCTTTTGCACGCACGCTCGACGATCATACAAACCGTGATCGTATTTCAATTCCAAGTTGAGTACTTGATAGCTGTTGCATCTCATATGCCATATTTAGAATAGCTGAGCCTGTTATAACTGCATCTTTGCATGTGTTGCATTAGGCATCTCTGCATTCTTAGGATCATGCATGGATTTCTAATTAGTTTTCTGTTTTGGCTTGGAGTACTCGGTGAGTTTTATGCTTTAGCATCCTCGCATGCGTGTGAATGTTGCCATGATAGCATGCTTGCCATGAGGCTATATGCTTATGTGATATAACTGCCTTGAATGCCTGTGGGTGAAGGTTGAGTTATTTGAATTGGGACAATGCGTTGACTGTTTGTTTTAAGCCCACCAGATAGTGGCAACATCACTGTTTTCTAAGCCCACCTGAGGGTAGCAAATCCGCATTTTAGCCTACCTGCGGGTAGCACCTTCACACAATTTTCAAACAAACAAACACGAAATGTTTTGTTCCAATTCAGACGGCCCAGTCTATACTTGTTTGCTGTGAGCATCACATAGTAATCTAGGCTAATAACCGGAATAAGAACTCACAAAGTTTTCAAAAACAGATATCATGGTTAGTAGAGGGCGGTCTTTGACTGGCGAGAGAGTGCTCACGATGTGACCTTCCCTAATCGTACCCAAGTTCCCGAGCCAACTTTGGTGATGACGGACACGTGGCCTTCCGGCACCGAGTCAGGGTTTCCTAAATTTCCCATTTTAAAATATTTAGGTGGCGACTCTGTTATCTGGCAAAGCAGTCCATGTTTGGCACTTCTTTTCAAAAAATCTGTTTTCCTTCAAAACGATTTGCCGGATTTGGACTCTTTGGTTCAAGATTGAGAACCGCAACAAAATCGAGTCCGAACTGTAGCGAGGTCCCCCGCGGGCGTTGTTACAAATCCTTACCTTTTTTTTACTCCCCCTCTTGTTATTGTTCCATTGGGTTTGTTATTGTTCAATCTTTGCCTCCTCTCTCTCTAATCTAGATAGCACTCTGTTGGTTTTTGTTTTTTTTTTTTTTTTAAGAAGAGGGTGTGTGAATCTAGGATTTTTATTTGGGCTTTGGATTTTGGATTTTGATATGATAATCAATCTTTGCCTCTTCTCTCTCTCTCTCTCACTCACTTTTTTTCCCTCTTTTATTTGGGTTTATTTTTTTTTTTCTTTTTTGTTACTGAGACAAAAACTAATCTTTTTATTAGATGTAGTTTCTAAAAAATATCTTTGTCTTGCTTGGTTGTTGAGAAAGTGGCGAAAAAAGTAAAACAAGTTAAATTTTGGTTACTGTTATTTCTAGGTTTTGCTGAAAGGTCTATTATGATTATATTTTGTCAAAATTAATATATATTTTTTTTATTGGGTTTTGTTTTTGTACTCAAGAACAAAGGTGACGAGTGGTTTATTTCAATGACTGAAGCTGTTAAAGGAAGCATGTCGGACTGAGAACAGATTGAAATCTTGAGTCTTGACAACAGATGCAGTGGGTATTTCCCCATCACAAACCCCTAATCTCTCTCTACATTTGTGTAAATAATTTTCAATCATTATTCTAAATTATTGAATTGAGATAAGTGAATCGCAATGGTAAATCATTCATATGTATTTAAGAAGATTGGGTCAATTTTTATTTTCTTTTTTTCAGAAAAAAAATTGTGTTAATTTTTTCAATTGATTTATCTATTTTATCAATTTATCAATTGAGATAAGTTATTTATTTATTTATCTATTTTATAGCTTTAATTGTGATTGATTCTTACAATTCGTATCTGGATCATTGCTTTTAATTTGCTTAATAGGCTCACATTAGAGAGCTTGAGAAAAAGTGAAACTTTTTAAGAATCTTTTGCATCCAAACATAGTGGTTGGTATTTAATTACATTTATGTGTTCTCATTACCTAAAAATTTGGTAGGCTCACATTAATTTTATGTTTTTTATCAATTTAATTTTATATTGATTCGTTTAACACTTTGTTTTTTTTTTTTTTATTGACAAATAGTAACATTTTATCAACAATCCCATGATTCTTTGATTTTGAAGACCATTAAAGCCTTAATAGAGTTGACTGTATGTGTGTATGTCTTTTTTTTTTTTTTTTTTTTTTGACTTAAATGTACTATGTAATTTCTTTTTTTTTTTGTATGTTATTTGAGAGAGAATTTGTACAGCCATGACCATATCCATTTGTAAATGGGTCAAAGAAAGGTAGAGATTGTATTTTTGGGTCCAACATTATCATCCAAATTCAAAAGAATATGTATAATTTAGAACAATATTTTGTATATTTTTGAGTAGAGGGATAATTCTTCTACTATCTCCACTTTTTTTTTTTCTTTTTTTTTTGCCGTCTCATATGCAAAATCAACAACCACCTCAAACTGAAATTCTATTGTTGAAGTTGTTGGTGAAACTACTAGAAACTAAACTATATTATTGATAAATGATGTAAAGAAAAATGAGATACAAATAGATCAGGCTGAGGCACGGATATCTCGTTTTCTTTAAGGAGATCAAGCCCACTGCGGTAGGAAGAATCCAAATACCGATGCAGCAGTCACAACACTATGACTTGTCCCCTCCAGGATACAACAGCCCGACCACTTGTCGTATGGTTCAGGCCAACTCTGCACAAGATGGTGAACCCAAAGCTCCACCAATAAAACACCCTTCTTTGCTAGTAATCTCTCTTGTATAGAAAATAGTTGGTATATGTAGATAGAAAAGAGTAGACTATTTATAGGCCATTAGGACCTTACAGTTACACCAAAAGTAATGACCATTAAACAAAAAAATGGTTACACCAAAATAATGACCAAGAGGTTACCAAAGTAATGAAAGGTTACCAAAGTAATGAAACCCCATTAATAAATATAAGATATTAAAATGGTCCAACAATCCCCCACTCATTTTAATATCAACAAAGATAAAAGAGATTACCAAACAAAGATAGATTAATATGCATCATGAAGGTGTGCTCTGCATTGAACCTTCATTAGTGAAACAGCAACCTCTACTCCAGAGTCAGTAGTGGTCTCAGACTTGAACTATGACTGCTTAGAGTTGGTTTGGGATGTCCTAAAAAAGTGTACTTTTTGACTTATTGGTGGGTTTGGATTGGGTTTGGGTTGGGTTTGATGTGATGTGTTAGAGAGGTGATGTGATTTAAATAAGATGATGTGACTTAAATAAGATAATGACTTTTTGACTTTTTGGCTTATTTAGTACATGCCAAACTAGCCCTTAGGGGAAATAAAGAATTACTGCTCACACATAATAATCCAGGTGTTGACATGAGCTTTAATAGCTAGCACATTACGGCATTGTGCTTATCCCAGTTTTCATGAGCATATTTGAGAATAAGTCTTGTTCTCATAGAAAGTGGCCCCACTTTCATGCTCACATAGGTGAAATCTATCAAGGATGTTCCTGTAATTGACACACCCCACTCAATAAGAGCTACAGAATTTCATTAAGAGTATAAAAACTTAACTCTCTAACATTACAGGACAAATGCACTTACATTATAGGGATGGATAACACAATATTAAAGAGTACATTTTTACAACCACTATATGATTCGTTCTTCCCATTGAACCTAGTTACAGGATCTCTGGTCCCTAGGTTGGGTATCCTCATACATGGTTTATGATTTTATAGGCTTTAAACCCATCCGTCTCGATGTATTCCAGACCCTATCTCTTGCCAAAGCCTTGGTTAATGGATCCGCAAGATTACCACAAGATTTTACATAATTCATAGCTCTGATGCCATTACTTAAATAGGATCTCACATTACTGTGTTTCCTTCGAATAGGTCTGGATTTACCATTATAAAAATGATTGTTCACTCTACCAATAGCAGCAGTGCTATCACAACGAATTAACACAGGAGGAATTGGTTTTTCCCAAAAAGGAATTTCATGTAACAAATCTCTCAACCAATTCGCTTCTTCACATGCTGAAGCTAACGCTATAAGCTCAGCTTCCATTGTAGAATTAGCAATTATCGTCTGTTTTTGTTTTTTAGACTTCCAACATATAGCACCACCACCCAAGGTAAAAACAAAACCCGAGGTAGAGAGAGAATCACCTGACAAAGTGTTCCAATCGGCATCACTATATCCCTCAAGTACAGCAGGATACTTGTTATAAAGCAAATCATAATTTTTGGTTCCAGATAAATATCTCATAATTCTTCCCATGGCTAGCCAATGATCTCGACTTGGTTTGCTAGTAAACCTACTAAGTACTCCAACAGTATATGCAATGTCAGGTCTAGTACAGTCAGTAGCATATCTCAAACTACCAATCATGCTAGCATATTCCTTTTGATTAATCACTTCTTTTTCATTTGTTACAACAATAAGTATATGCTTGCATCAAAAGGAGTAGCAACATGTTTACAGTCTAGAAAATTATATTTCCTTAAAATTTTCTCAACATAATGCGACTGATCAAGAAAAATGCCATCCTTAGTCTCGGTAATTTTAATTCCCAAAATAAAATTGGCTTCACCAAGATCTTTCATATCAAAGTGGCTATTAAGCATATTTTTAGTCTCATTTATAATATGCAAATTAGAGCCAAAGATAAGTAGATCATCCACATATAGGCTAATAATCACATGTGCATTCTCACAAGTTTTATAATATATGCACTTATCACATTCATTAGTCTTATAGCCATTCTCAAGCATGCAGGAATCAAATTTCTCATGCCACTGTTTAGGAGCTTGTTTTAAACCATAAAGGGATTTAGTTAGCTTACACACTTTGCTTTCTTGGCCAGGCTCCACAAAGCCTTCGGGTTGGTCCATGTAAATCTCCTCATCTAGATCTCCATTTAAAAATGCTGTTTTTACATCCATTTGATGAATTTTTAAATCATGAATTGCAGCCACTGCAATCAACAGTCTAATGGATGTAACTCTAGTAACCGAAGAAAAAGTATCAAAGAAATCAAGATCAACTTGTTGCTTAAAAAGAAAAATGAGATACAAATAGATCAGGCTGAGGCACGGATATATCGTTTTCTTTAAGGAGATCAAGCCCACTGCGGTAGGAAGAATCCAAATACCGATGCAGCAGTCACAACACTATGACTTGTCCCCTCCAGGATACAACAGCCCGACCACTTGTCGTATGGTTCAGGCCAACTCTGCACAAGATGGTGAACCCAAAGCTCCACCAATAAAACACCCTTCTTTGCTAGTAATCTCTCTTGTATAGAAAATAGTTGGTATATGTAGATAGAAAAGAGTAGACTATTTATAGGCCATTAGGACCTTACAGTTACACCAAAAGTAATGACCATTAAACAAGAAAATGGTTACACCAAAATAATGACCAAGAGGTTACCAAAGTAATGAAAGGTTACCAAAGTAATGAAACCCCATTAATAAATATAAGATATTAAAATGGTCCAACAGAAGCATATCATACAGTCCAATCCTCTTGATTCCTGAACAATCCAATAATCACTTACTATGGTGAGTTGGCTTTAAAATGAAGTACTAACCACCCTCTTCCCAACTTTGCCGATGTCACGACCCAAACCCGGCCCTATGGGTTTAGTCCCGTAACCGGCCAGTAATCCGTGATTACCAAAGGCCTACTGAACAGTCATACAATCGATCAGAGTACAGGGCCTGGCGGAAGCCAATACAATAAATAACTAGTGTCCATTGAGCTGTGGAAATCTGTATGTCAAAAACATTTTCCATACATTTATGCATTCGGACCAGTACAGTAAACACAAGCATTACAGATATTCAGTACGGGGACTCAATCCCTCAATAACAAAGACAAGAAAGTCTATACAAAAAGTACAACAAGACAAAACAAGAGGAGACTAGTGGGGACACAAAACACCCCAAGCCATGGCATGGCGTCTCGAACCTCACAAAGGAGGCACATAGGTCGGGTGACAAAATCGGGGACCAATCCCACGCCCTAGCTTCTTGGCGGCCGAGAACCTACATATATATATAACAAGGAGCTAAAGCCCTGAATAACATAAAGCGTAAAGAGGTTATGAATGAATGTCCTTGCAAAGAAATGAAATCAATTCATTAAACAAGAGTTTCAGCTTTTCAAGATTTCAATCAATCACCATATGTGGTACATCCAATAGCCTATAACAAGAGGTCCAAAAGGACCGCCTTAATAGACCCAACAAGAATGATGGCCAATCATTCAAGAAAAAGATGGTTCCACAAGGAAACCGACAGAGCTCAGAATACCAATAACAAGAGGTGCTAAGGATGCCACAATACCTGTGAAATAGGACATACATTCATTCGATAAATAACATCGATTCGATGCTTGATTCGAAAGAAATGATTCAAAGGATAACCATTTTGAACATATCTTTACACATCTGTTACTCACAAAGGATTGGGCTATCGAGCTAGAGCACGCCCCGAGAGTCAACCCTAAGCAGTCAATCAATAGAACACACACTAAGTTTACAGCTTGGAAAGGATGATAATTAAATCTCTAAATTCCCTGGTGTGGTTCTATGTCTAAATCCTCATTAAGATGCATTAAACTAGGCCTAAGAATGCCTAGGATGAGATGAGGATGCAAAATACATTGGAAGGCACTTTTCAAAAGTTGCTGAAAACAGGGGTGTCGCTCGCGCGAGCCTTCCTTCCCTCGTGCGAGGTTGCAGAATCAAAAACTTCGCTCCAGCGAACAATCCTTCGCTCCAGTCGAAAACTTCGTTGCTCGATTTTACGCAGCGATACCACGCCGATGCTCGCTTCGGCGAGCTCAATAAAGGTGCTCGCTCGAGCGCGGAATCCTTCGCTCGAGCGTGGGAGCAAAATCTGGGATTTCCAGATTTGTCTCCCAAGTTCGAACCAAGCATTCAATCATCCAAAACTCAACCTCTTGGCCCCAACTTCCTGAAAAACACTTCAAACTCAATGTATGACAAGTTTCAAAAACTATTTTGCACATGCAAGGGCCAATGGTTGGTCAATCAAAGTCATTTTCAAACCCAATTTTAAGAGCAATATGTAACATGCAATGCATGGGTTCTAAACCAATTTCAATCTTCAAACCTTGCTCTATTGAGCTCCAAACTTTGAAAACAACTTGAAAACATGGACCATGATGAAAACATGAGCATGCATGTAATTCTTCAAGAATTCAACCTCAAAACACCAATTCAAGCATGGATGAATTATGCTCTAATTCAACTTATATGAGCAAAATCAAGTCTCAACTCCACAATGATGCATGAACCATGAGAGAGGAAGCTTAAGGACAATAAGAATGCAATGAATTCTCTTACCTAAGTGTTGATTCAAGGTAAAGAAGCTAAATTAAGCCAATATACACTTCAATTCCAAGCAATCTCCAAGTAATTCTTCAAGGTGAGCTAAGTTCTCTCACTCTCCCTCTATTTCTCTTGTTGGTCGTAAAGAAGTAAAAAGGGCTGATCAAATGCTTTGCTATGGTGATAAGGCTCACTAACAATAATAAACTAATGGCCACTAACTATGGCAATTGTGTAATTAAGGCCAACTCTTCAATTAACTTATTTAATCTAATTTAATCATTCCTAATCAATTTTCGGATAATTATACCATTAAATCACAAATATTACACTGAGTCTAAAACATCAAACGGTTTCAATCGTCACGATAAGGCCTTCAATTAGCGCTTAAACATATAAGCTCAAACAGATAATTATGCAATCAAACAGATAAGATATGCAATTCAACAAGTAAACTTATTCAGTTTGATTTCGCCATTCATTGCTCAAGAGGGTCATCCATTCACTTATCACCATTATCGCCGGTTTAACGGAATCAAGATGTAATTGATGGTTTACGATAATCAGTACGAGGGTTGTTACAGTCTCCCCTCCTTATAAAGAGTTTAGTCCTCTAAACTCGAGTTACCTTCAGTTTGGAAGAAAACAGGATCCAGTGGAAACAAATCCGGATATCTTCTTGCCATGTCATCTTCCTTTCCCACGTGGCATACACACCACCGTGGTTCTCGCGATCAACTTTCACTAGCGGAATCTCTTTGTTTCTCGGTTCTTGATCCGGTTTACAATCAGATAGGCCGCTCCTCGTAAGTGTAGTCAAGACTCAACACAATGCGAGTAGGCTCAATCACATGAAACGGATCTCAAGATAGTCTCTCAACATCGAAATGTGGAAGACGTTGTGCATATGCTCCATTTCGAGGAAGTGCAACTTGATACGCCACCGGATTGATTTTCTATACTGACACGTCTGACATATCTCGGTGCTAACTTGCCTTTGACTCCAAAGCGAAGTCCGCCTTTCATTGGTGTCACTTTCACAAACACGTGATCACCCACTTCATATTCTCTATCCCGTCTTCTCGACATCTCGCATAACTTTTCGGTCTTTTTCAGATCGGGCTTTTACTTTTTCGGTTGTTTCATACACAATCTCGGGCCCAAGCAAAGGCCCATCTCCAACTTCTGCCCAGCAGATTGGAGATCTACACTTTCTGCCATACAATGCCTCAAAAGGCGCCATTCCAATACTCGAATGGTAACTGTTGTTGTAGGCGAATTCAGCCAACGGCAGATGACTTTCCCAATTCCCCTGGAAGTCAAGAACACACATTCTCAGTAGGTCCTCTAGAGTCTGGATGGTCCTTTCTGACTGTCCATCTGTCTGAGGATGATATGCGCTACTCAAATTTCAATTCAAGACTAATGCGTCAGAGGCTTTGCCGTAACCTCGATGTAAACTTCAATCCTCGCCGAAACAATAGACACAGTAATTCGCAGCCTAACAATTTCATCAATATAAATAACACCAATCTATCGCATTATAGATTGTCTTGACAGTAGGAAGTGTGCGATTTAGTCACCTATCAACAATAACCCAAATTGAATCCATACCTTTCCGGAGCGAGGTAATCCAACGATAAAATCCATCGTGATGTGCTCCCATTTCCACTCGTATGGGTAAGGGTTGCGTAATCCAAAGAATGGTCGTTGATGTTCAATTTTGACTTGTTGGCAATGAAGACATTTAGACACAAAGTCGGCAATTTTTCTTCATCCTCGCCACCAAAAATTGCTTTCAGATCTTGATACATTTTCGTATTCCCGTGAATAGAAAACTTTGAATTGTGGCCTTCTTGCGTAACTCTTCGTTTCAATTTAGCATCATTTGGTACACATATGCGTCTTGAAATTTCAAGACATTGTTCTCAAATTTGAACCGGTTTCGGTTTTGAATCTCTTTCTCGATGATTTTCTTCAAGTAATCATCCGATTGTCGCTTTCTCTTAATTTCCTCAATCAAGGCCGGTTGAGCAAGAATGGCAATTTATTGTCCCGCCTCGTTTTTCAAAACAATTTCAATCTCAGACTTTTCAAGATCAAGAAGCAACTCTTTCTATCCAACAAGAAACAAAGCTAAGTTGGCAATCGATTTCGGCCAAGGCATCTAAGAATCGGTATTGGCTTTTCTGGATGGTACAGTAATCAGAAGTCATAGTCTTTGATCAATTCAAGCCATCTCCATTGTCTCATATTCAGTTCTTCGTGTGAAAAAGTACTTTAGGCTCTTGTGGTCGGTGTAGACTTCACATGTTACTCCATACAAATAGTGTCGCCAGATTTTCAATGCAAAAACTATCATGCAAGTTCAAGATCATGGGTTGGGTAATTCTTTTCATGCGGTCTCAACTGCCGAAGCATAAGCAATAACTCTCCCATTCTCGCATTAAAACACATCCCAAACCCTTATGAGAAGCATCACTAAAAACAAGTGTAACCATCAAGACTGTAGGTAGAGTCGAATTGGTGCCACAAGTCTAGTTTTCAACTCGAAATGTTGATTCCTCCGATCACCCGGTCAAATGGTGTCCCTTTCGAGTCATTGAGTCAAGTAAGGCAATTTTGGAGAAATCTTTGACAAATCTTCAGAGTATCCACCATTCCCAAAAAGCTTCGACTTCACCACATTTGTTGGTCTAGGCCACTCACTTCGATTTTCATGATCAACAGAAATTCCATCTTTGCTAACAACATGTCCCAAAAACATAACATGGTCAAGCCAAAATTCACACTTAGACAGTTTAGCATACGCTTACGTTCTCTTAAGGTTTGCGGGGCAAGTCTCGATGTCGTTCATGTTCTTCTACGCCTTACAATATATCAATATGTCATCAATAAATACTACAATGAAGTCATCAAGGTATGGTTTGAAAATTGCTCATAAGGTCCATAAATGCAATTGGGGCATTCGTGACTCGAATGGCATAACTAAAAATTCATAATGGCCATACCTCGCTCGAAGCGCTTTATCAATGTCTTCCGGTTTGACTTTCAATTGATGGTACCTCGATCTAAGGTCAATTTTGGAAAACACTTGTGCACCAGAATCGATCAAACAGTCATCAATACGCCGTAAAGGATATTTGTTCTTCTGCTACCTTATTCATTCGCAGAATCAATGCACGCCTCGATGAGCCATCTTTCTTCTTCATAAATAAACAAAGCGCCCACGGTGAAGTACTAGGCCCGATAAACTTCTTGTCCAGTTAGCCTCGCAATTGTACCTTCGCTTCTTTCATTCGGTTGGAGCCATTCTCAGAGGAGCTTGATAACTACCGTACCGTACAACATCAACAATAAACTCAATCTCCTCACAATCAAATCCTGGTAGATCATCCGAAATACATCCGAATTCTCTAACTATAGGAATGCAATTCACATCGCTTTTAACATTATCAAGAGCGAATCTACATCAAGATAGAACACAGATAGCCCTTACACCCCTTTCTAATCATTGGCTTTTTACAGAAGAAATCGATATGGAGGAGGTACTACTCCAACTCCACTAAATACAAATTCGGTAAACCCGGGACGAAAACAACTTGCTTGGTCACACAATCGATAGTAGCATGATATTTTTGTAACACCCATCCCCAATATCACATCAAAATGATCTATGTTCAATGGCAAGAATCAATAAACAGATGCATGTCCCCAACAATAATCTCACAAGCAGGATACATATATGCACATGTCATGGATCCCCCAACAGGTGATGATACCGCTAGCAAATAATTCATGGGTTCTAAGGGTCTATTCAATTTTCGTGAGAAAGCATGTGACACATAAGAATGTGTAGACCCCGAATCAATCAATACATAAGCATTCTGAGCACAGATAGAGAGGATACCTGACACAACGGTCTCAGTATTCTGGACGTCTCCCGGTACTAAGGCAAACACTCTGCCCTGCCTCACAGGCTCTTTCCCGGTAGCTTTGAGGTTGGGCTTTGGTGCTACATTTGATGCTGCTGCGCTTGGTGCAGCTTTACTACCGCTTATGGAGTAGAGGACAATCTTTAATTTCAGGCCCATCTTGCCACACCAAACAAGCTCCGAAACCCGTAGCAAACCCTTTGTGCTTATTGCCACATGTGAGCAGGTGGAGTAAATCCACTCCCTTGGTCGGGCTAGTTGTCGACCCCGATTCTCGCTTTCTTGTTTGTTGGGTTATGCTTGCCTTTCTTAAACTTAAAACCTGTTTTCCTTGCCACTCACTTGTCGGTGTTTCGATTGTTTCACACCGCAATATTTGACTCCATCAAGGCTCTACGAGAACACCCACAAAGTTGGCATTTTCGTAACATTTATTCGATCCTCGATAGCAAGACTAAGGCCGCCTCAAATCTTCTCGGCCTTCTTATATTCTTATCCACCATATGTGGTGCATACCTAGCAAACTCGAAATTGCTTCTCATATTCTAAGAGATGTTTTGCCTTGCCTCGATTGTTCAAATTCACCACCTTTCTATCCTCGATGCATTGGGAAAATATTTTTCAAAGAAGGACTCCTTGAATCGAGCCCAAGTCACTACAAGATTTGCATCACGGGTCAACATCCACCACCTTCTAGCTTCTTCTGCAGGTAAAGGTGGCTAACAGTACTTTGTGTGCTTCTGAGCACGGAAACACCTCAAATAACTTCTCAGTCTCAAGAACCCAAGCTTCAGCCTTTAATGGTTCTAGGCCTCCCTGAAAGGACGGCGGTTTCATTTTGCTGAATTTCTGAGTCAGTGCAATAATATCCCCCTCATTAACATTCACATTCTCAGACATTTGTATTCTGTTGCTGAACCTAGGAGGAGGAGGTGGTCGTTGGTTCATTGTTGGTCCATCTTTCAATTACCAGCCCCATCATTTGTTCAAGTCCGCCATTCCGCCTCAGAGGATGATGATTCAGTTTCATTTGCATTATCCATTTCACTATAAAGCAGTTATGACAGTTAACATTATGAGCAGTTGTATCTTTAAACAGTTTAGCATATAATCACTACCATAGCACACACTTTTCAAATTCATGAGATGCCCTAATTGCTTTTCTAGGACACCCTATAGCTCATTTGGACACGTGTATGCGGTATAACTCGTGGTTAAGTATCGCTCGATACCACTCTGTCACGACTCCAAACCCGCCCTATGGGTTTAGTCCTCAGAATCGCCAAGAATCCGTGATTACCAAAGGCCTCTTCAATACCATACAATCGATCGTAGTATGTGGTTCGGAAGCCAATACAATAAATAACTAGTGTCCATTGAATCAGGAAATCAGATGTCAAAAACATTTTCCATACATTTATGCATTCGCATCAAGATGTACACAAGCATTACAGATATTCAGTACGGGAACTCAATCCCTCAATAACAGTACAGTAAAACAGTCTATACAAAAAGTACAACAGTACAAAACAGTAAGAGACTAGTGGGGACACAAACACCCCAAGCCATGGCATGGCGTCTCGAACCTCACAAAGGAGGCACATAGGCTGGCTGACAAAACTGGGGACCAATCCCACGCTCCTAGCTTCGGTCTGGCGGCTGAGAACCTATATATATATATAATAGTGAGCTAAAGCCCAGTGAATAACATAAAGCGTAAAGAGGTTATGAATGAATGTCCTGCAGAAATGAAATCAATTCATTAAACAAAGAGTTTCATTTTCAAGATTTCAATCAATCACCATATGGTACATCCAATAGCCTATAACAAGAGGGTCCAAAAGGACCGGCCTTAATAGACCCAACAAGAATGATGGCCAATCATTCAAGAAATGATATGGTTCCACAAGGAAACCGACAGAGCTCAGAATACCAATAACAAGAGGTGCTAAGGATGCCACAATACAGAAATAGGACATACATTCATTCGATAAATAACATCGCTCAAGAAATGCTTCAAGAAACAGATTCAAAGGATAACCATTTTGAACATATCTTTACACATGTTACTCACAAAGGATTGGGCTATCAAGAGCTAGAGCACGCCCCGAGAGTCAACCCTAAATACCAATCAATAGAACACACACTAAGTTTACGGTTGGAAAGGATGATAATTAAATCTCTAAATTCCCTCGGTGTGGTTCTATGTCTAAATCCTCATTAAGATGCATTAAACTAGGCCTAAGAATGCCTAGGATGAGATGAGGATGCAAAATACAGCTGGAAGGCACTTTTCAAAAGTTCTAAAACAGGGTCTCGCCGAGCGAGCCTTCCTTCGCCGAGCGAGGTTGCAAAATCAAAGGCTTCGCCGAGCGAACAATCCTTCGCCGAGCGAAAACTTCGGTTGCTCGATTTTACAGGCGATACCACGCTCGATGCTCGCCGAGCGAGCTCTGAATAAAGGTGCTCGCCGGCGAGGAATCCTTCGCCGGCGAGGAAGCAAAATCTGGGGTTTCCCGATTTGTCTCCCCAGTTCGAACCAAGCATTCAATCAACCAAAACTCAAACACTTGGCCCCAATTTCTGAAAAACACTTCAAACTCAATGTATGACAAGTTTCAAAAAACTATTTTGCACATGCAAGGGCCAATGGTTGGTCAATCAAAGTCATTTTCAAACCCAATTTTAAGAGCAATATGTAACATGCAATGCATGGGTTCTAAACCAATTTCAATCTTCAAACCTTGCTCTATTGAGCTCCAAACTTTGAAAACAACTTGAAAACATGGACCATGATGAAAACATGAGCATGCATGTAATTCTTCAAGAATTCAACCTCAAAACACCAATTCAAGCATGGATGGATTATGCTCTAATTCAACTTATATGAGCAAAATCAAGTCTCAACTCCACAATGATGCATGAACCATGAGAGAGGAAGCTTAAGGACAATAAGAATGCAATGAATTCTCTTACCTAAGTGTTGATTCAAGGTAAGGAAGCTAAATTAAGCCAATATACACTTCAATTCCAAGCAATCTCCAAGTAATTCTTCAAGGTGAGCTAAGTTCTCTCACTCTCTATTTCTCTTGTTGGTCGTAAAAGAAGTAAAAAGGGCTGATCAAATGCTTTGCTATGGTGATAAGGCTCACTAACAATAATAAACTAATGGCCACTAACTATGGCAATTGTGTAATTAAGGCCAACTCTTCAATTAACTTATTTAATCTAATTTAATCATTCCTAATCAATTTTCAGATAATTATACCATTAAATCACAAATATCACATCGAGTCTAAAACATCAAACGGTTTCTCAATCGTCACGATAAGGCCTTCAATTAGCAGTTTAAACATATAAGCTCAAACAGATAATTATGCAATCAAACAGATAAGATATGCAATTCAACAAGTAAACTTATTCGATTTGATTTCGCCATTCATTGCTCAAGAGGTCATCCAGTTCACTTATCAGTCATTATCAGTTCGGTTTAACGGTAATCAGTATATAATTCAGTGGTTTACGATAATCAGTACGAGGGTTGTTACAGCCGATCTACTCTAGCCTTGCTTGATCTCCGCCCATAAAGCTCCAACTCCCTCTTCCCAATCCCTAACTCACTCCCCCTTCTCTCTCAGACACAATTTTTGTTCTTTGTAGTATCATTATTTGTATAATTTTGAATATTTTTTATGTGGTTATGTAGTCCATTTGTATTTTGTTTTAACCATTCCCATTACTGATATAATTTTTCATCTATTTTTTTATTTATTTGTATTATAGGAGAATTTGTAATGTCCCTTGGTTCTTCGGTCGTAGAATGGTGAAGCTATGTTAAAGGTATGAAAATTAGGTATGGATTTTTTCTAAATCAATTTTTGAAATTTGATTTCTTCTTGCTTAAAGATTAACAATTTTTGGTGTTTCTAATATAATCACTATTTGTAAGAATATTTTTTATGTGATTCATTATTTTTTGGATTTTTTTCTAAATAAATCTATTTTTGAAATTTGATTTCTTCTTGCTAAAGGTCAACAATTTTTGAGGTTTCTAATGTAATTACTATTTATAATAATATTTTTTATGTTATTCATTATTTTGTTTCCTATGTATTTTTTTTTATCATTTGAATACTCATGAAATCTATTTGTATATTTGAGGTGGACTCATATGGCTGAAGTGATTCACAATCATTTTAGTAACTCCTGTCCTGTTGTTTATTTCCTAACTAAACTTTTTGTTATTTCAGTCAGCAATTTTTGAGGTTTCTAATATTATCACTATTTGTAAGAATATTTTTTGTGATTCAGTATTTTGTTTCCTATGTATTTTTTTTTATCATTTGGATACTCATGAAATTTGTTTGTATATTTGAGGTTCATGTAATTTTAAAAGAATTATAACAAGAAGAGAACTCATATGGCTAAAGTGATTCACAATCATTTTAGTAACTCTTGTACTGTTGTTTATTTCCTAATTACACTTTTTGTTATTTTGGTCAATAATTCCCAAGCCTACTTCACAATATTTCCTATACATTTAAATGACAACTTCTTAGTAATTAGCAATACATTTTATTGCTTTGAATTTTCACATTCAAAATCTGTTGTACATGGTTTTCTAGAATGGAATCCCCTCTACATGATCTTTTGCATTATTTTACAGGAAATAATTGAAGTAATTCTGATGCTTAATTCAAAATCTGTTGCTTTTACGAGATCATCCAAATAATTGAAGGTATTCATCAACATCTACTTTTCATATTATGTTTAATCAATGATTATTTTTGTTGGTTGTTGATTTTGATGTTTTTTATTTTTTATTAGTTGATGCACTTTTAAATTTCTTTAGCACATTAGCTTGTTTACTTTGGCTTTATTGAATGTCTATCTTTATGGATTTGGTAAGTTGTTGGTGAGGCAGAGGGGGTTTGTGGTAGGGAAAGGAAAGACAAAGAAGGTTGTGGCAATGCAATGGGGGAATAAATTTGCAAAAAACAAAATATTTAGTTTTAGAGATTACTCCCTTTCATCAACAGTCCATTTCCAAGACTAATTTTGAAAATGTATTTGTCCTATGTGGCAATTTGGATGGTCTAGACTAATTTAATCCAATGGTCTATTTTTTAACACTTCACCCATCTCAGATTCTAGATATCTCTCAACCCCTCCTCAACTTTGGCCCTTCCTTCTATCCACCGTCTCATCAAAGTCTAATTTTTGTTGTCTTGGTTTTCTAATTTTTGCTTTCAATATTTTTGTGCCTCTTTCATTACATAATGACCTTTTCCTTTTGTTGTTTTTTTCATTTTCCCATTATGCCAACTAATAGATCTCTAAAAACATTTCTATCTTTAACTCAAGCTGTGATGAGATCCTTAGGTGCCTTTGTTTTCTAATTTGATTTTGATTTAGTGTTTGTTTACAATTCTATTTTGGGTTTGTTTTTAAACATATGTATTCCTAACATTGTTGTTTAGATCATATGAAAGCTCCTTTATTCAGATTTGTATTTGTCTGCTTGCTTTTCTTTTCTTTTTTCTTTCTTTTATTTATTCTTTGTTTTGGACTTTGTTGTTAACCATTTAGAGTGAACTTCTTTTTTGGGGGAATATTTAGAGTCAACTTTGTTGCATTAATATCCTTAATTTGATTTTCTTGGGAAAATTGAATCTTTGAGGACTGTTTGAGGATTAAAAATGGAGTGTGAGGCTAACAGTGAGTTTAAGGACATATCAGATGTTGATAATTTACGCTTCTTTCTTTCTTATTTCTTCTTTTTTGGTGAGATGCTAAATTTTTTATTTTGTCACAACAGTTTGTTTTTTTTTTTAATTTTAAAAGAGGTTCAACAACCTTCAAAGTGTTGAAATCGCAGTTTTTTTAGTCCTAGGATGGTTCTTGAATAAAATTATTATCAATTGGTATGGTTCTTGAAGCATTTTTATTTATTATTTATTTATTTAACAATTAAAATATTAGTATGTTTCAAGACTACAAAGCACTTCATGCTGCATAATATTAGTATTGTTGTTAAAGTTTTATTTGATGTTACTGGTAGGTTGTGTTGTATCAAGTTTCTATTGTTATGCTTCTAATTATGTCGAAAGCTCCTCATGTTTGAATAATTGAATGCAACATTGTGGTCTTTTCTTAATTCTGACATTGATACATACTTAGGAATGTAGTAATAGGTGTAATATCAGTTTTGCCATGGTCTTTTTCTTAAATTTAGTGAGATGTCAAATTTGTTCCTACACGCAGGATTTTTTTTTTTGGTTTTCATATTCAGGATTTTTCTTCCAATGAATAGTTGGATAAGTGAATATTGACCCAATAGCACAACAAGATAGTGGATTTGATGGCCATGGATCTCCTGGATTTTTTTAATTAGTTTAAATACATTTGTAATTTCTAAGCTTATTTCTTTTAATGGGATTAAGTGAGAAATAGCGGATAATGTACTATTAATGATCGTGTAAGATCTTAGATTTTAAAGATTTAAGTAGTCGCATTACTTTCTAATGAAATCATGCATGATGTAGTCAATAATTTTTTTTCAAAATTAACTTTTTTTTCAATGCTTATTTATTTAACATGCTTAATTATATGATTTCTTATATGGCTTTATGTGAACAAACTGTAAAGGTTCTTTAGATTAGGGAAGTCGAAGGAATTGAACCAATCTTTTATAATACTAATTCACAGATTATAGTGATGGATGCATTTGGTAATTCTCGAAGGCATTTGAAAGCATTGTCCTTTTTTCTAACACTACGTCAAAGGAAGTGCAGGACTTCATATTGCTTTTTCTATTTAGTTCTGTGATACTCCATTACAACTCAAGGCAATTTTTTTTGAAGGAAATAAACCAGTTATCTATAGTACACCTTCATACTTATGAAGGTGAGGAACCTTGACTAGGTGTTCTATATTTTTAGTTTTAATACAATAGTTTGTATTGCCCCTTAGCTTTTGTCGGCAATAGTCAGTTTGGATTGTTTGGATTTTCGCAAGTGTCATATTTTTTTAAATGATTTTTTTAAGCCTTCTATGAGGAATCACGTATTTTGATCATGAAAAAATTGTTCAGGTGTGAATATGATAATAATTGCTGGTATTTAGTTTGATAATTGCAGGTAAATTGGGGAAGACATTGGTTCTTTTATTAGGAAGAGTTAGAATTTTTTTTATGTTCAATTTCTTTTAATTCATAATTATTGGTTTTTTTTTTTCTCATAAATATTTTGAATGAGTGTTATTGTTATGATTTCTTTTAGCTGATTTTTTAAAGTTGAATTCTAGTGTTGGAATGATTTTGTTCCAAATGATTAATCAGTATTAGAAACGTTGTGATTGTGTTACTTTTTTCTGTGTGTGTTAATGGTTGGTCTTTCATTCTTGACCAGATGATTAGTTTTTTTGTTTTTAATAAGCTATAATGATTATTCTTTTGTACCAAAATGTTCATTCACCATTCCTCTTATGCGTGAAGTATGTCATTTTAAATTGATTTGTTATAATTGAGTTCTATAGCGCAGTGAAATTGTTGTCATTTTGAATTGACTTATCTTAATTGAGTTTTGTAGAGTGTGAGGTACCAAAAAAATTGTTGAGATTGCCTTTAGGCATGAGTTATAGATTTATATTTTTTTTACTTTACATATTACTATTTTGATTTGCAATATTACTAAACATTATAAATTTTATATGTTTATTCTTTAATTTGCATTAAAGTTAGGGGGAGTTGTTATTTTTAATTGAGTTCTATAGAGCGTGTCATACAAGTAAAATTGTTAAAAATTCTTTAAGAATAAAAAAAATGTTATGAAAATTTTAACATGATACGTATAAATTACAAAACTATTTTGATCTTTACACCGTGTCTTTAGACATGAGTATACACTAATTTATTAATAAAGTCATTTATTGTGATTGAAAGTTTAAAAAAGCAATATATAATTTCTAAAATCACATAAAATAATTTATATTTTAAACAAAGTTTAACGATATATTTATAATTTATCTAATGCCATCAAATAACTGCTTGTTTATTCCGACAGTTTTCATAGAAAAGTCACCACCACCGCTAGCAAACGGGTAAAACTTGGAAACTGGAACAGTTAGCGACTTGAAAGAATTCCAGAATATTGAGTGTGTTTGATTTTAATTTTTTTAAAATTCAGTTTTTATTTTTTTATTTTTAGTGAATATTTTTAAAATTTTAAATAATTTTTTATATATTTTTTTAGATGCACCTTACTTAGATATATATATATATATAAATAATAAAATATTTATGAAAAAATATTTTAAAAAATAATAAATATACGAAAATAGAAAAAATATACTGAATTTTTATATATATATATATATATTTTATATTTTTGATATTTAGTTAATTTTTTAAAGATTTTTTTTCACAAATATTATACTTTTTAAGTATATTTATGTTATGTATATTTAAAAATTAAAAAAATTACTTACAAAATTAAAAAAATCAAGCTTATTGACGGCGTTTCTCCGCCAATTTCTTTTCATTATTGCTCACTTCACAATTTAACCTCTCTTTCTCTCTCACCAACTATAATTAAATGTGCGTAGTGTTAAATTTAAAAAATATATTTTTTGAATTTTGATTGAAAAAAATGCATTATATTGTTTTTTTCAAGTAATAAATTATTGTTTTCTAAGTTGGAGGACTTGAGTTCATGTCTCAACATTATTTTAAATAGGTTAAGAAAATATTTTGGAGCATTAAAATGTCACGTTGGCCCAACACCATGTGCATGTGCAGCCTTTTGATTAAAAACCCATATAAAACGACTTCGTTTCAGGATTTAACCTAGGCCAAAAAAACAAACGAGCGCAAAGCGGTTAAACTGTTGCGAAGGGGTTTATCATCTCTTCCTCACCAAAACCCTAGCCCCCTCTAACCACCTTTTTCTTCCAGCAGAATCAGTAATCTCTCTCTCTCTCTCTCTCTCTCTCGGTAATGTCTTGGTTGATTTTCAACTCGAAGCTTTGAATGAACTCGAATCCTTTTCTTATTTTAATTTTTTTTTGGTTTTACAAAACTGGTTAATAATTCTAAGCTTCATTTTTTTTGGAATTGATTTGCCAACTGATGTTTGAGTCAAATTCTTATGGAAAAAGGAAATTGTAAAAATACAGTTTTTGTTATTACCTTTCAGGTTGCGTAAGAAGTTCACTATTTCTTTGATTTTCTTAATTCGGATCAAATGGAGGCATGTTTGGATGATTTGGTTGAATCTGGAACCTTGAATGGTGGACAGGATTTATTGAGGTAAAATTGTTTTCTAGCCTTTGAACACTTTTTCATCTCCATCATCAGTTTGTTGCTTGCTTGTATATGTTAATGTATCATTGTAATTGTAATGTAAACAAACATATAAACACTCTTAGTTCTTGTTGTGAACCTTTTGTTGTTGTTCCTTTTATGAGATTTCGATTCATGAATTGTTTTGAAACTTAAGTAGAAGAACACAAATTGGTTCTTTAAGCCAAGTATTTTACGAACTCTTACTCCAACCCATTCTTCCCCTTTTCTTATTTTCATTTTTTTTTTTCGGTTTATTGTTTGCATGTAATAGTGACAGAGGTGGGGGTGATAGCAATGCAATCATCTTGCCAGAAAAGAAAAGAAATAAAAAGAAAGACAAGAGTCAGGTATATGCCGGCACCTTTGCAGTGCTTTTTCTTGACCTCCAATTCTAGTATATCATGTATGAGTCGGTTTGTTTGAATATCTTTGTACAGGTGCATGAACAGCTTAAGACACAGAATATTCCAAAGTTGACCAAATCCCAAAAAAGAAGGCTGAAGAAGATAGAGGTCTGTGTGCTTGTATAACTTCAGTCTGTTCTTGTTTAAATTTTGTGTTTATCAAACTTAGAGTGACTTTGTTTTCGTATGTGCAGGAGGAGAAGGAGAAAGCAATTCTCTTATCGAAAAGCATTGAGACTTTGGAGTATGCTCTACCAATTTAGTCTTGGTGTATTTGAATAGTTTGTTTCTCTTAGAGTTCATTTAATCCCATGAGTGGCATGGTATTTGATGGATATATTGGTTGGATTATATTTTCAGGAAATACAAAATTCCGGAGGATGCATACTCGGTGATGTGGTCTTCACGAAATATTGGTCAGGTTTGTATAGTTATTATGCTACTCGTTATTATTTAAGACAAAATACCCTTGGTTGTTTTTATGAATGGGCCTAACTAACTATTTGTAGGTTGAAACTGTGCATGAAAAACGTAGAAGAGCAGCACAGTTTTCTAAGTTGGGTTTAGCAGTGCCTCTGGGTGATCAGCCTTTCAAGGGTGGTGCCAGTCCTTTGTGTGAAAATGAGCCCGATTCTGGCCTAATTCAACCCAGGCAAGGCCTTGATGATAATTACTTTCTGCAACCGGTTATGGCAGATAGAGAAGTCATATCTGACATTCCTGCTTCTTTGGGGTCTTCCAAAGATTCAGTTTGTAGCAGTAGATTTAGTGCAATTGGTGAATCTGGTGCAACCTTGGCAGTTATGGAAGTTGCCAAAGAGAATAATGACACAAACATGCAAGAAGATGCCCAAGATTCTTTGCCCACATCATCCAACTGTGATAGAAGAAAAATTAGCAGGTCAATGGTACGCTTCATATGCAGATAGTAGAAACAAATATATTTATTGTTTATAATCAGACTCTGGTTATTGTTACTTGTAACTAATATTATATTCTTGTTGCCTAATGGGGACTGATGGACAGCATTGGGCGGATGGGAACCCAGAAATGCATATCAGCAATATGAGCAACCCAGCAGATTGTCCTCTGCAGAGAGTTCCAAATGCTTCAGTTGTGGTTCATGTATCAAGACCAAAAGATATTGAAAACAAAAGGAAGGATCTTCCAATAGTCATGATGGAGCAGGAGATAATGGAAGCTATAAATGAAAACATTACTGTTATTATTTGTGGGGAGACTGGTTGTGGTAAGACCACTCAAGTTCCACAGGTAGCCTAGTTGTGTGCTTTCTGTAAACTGCATTCTGGATTTCAAGATTATTTTTTCACTATGGTGATGGTCTCAATTTGTGCTTCCTTGTCGGCATATTTCAGTTTCTTTATGAAGCAGGCTTTGGTTCAGACCAATCTAGTGTTTCGAGTGGCATTATTGGTGTTACCCAACCACGCCGTGTTGCTGTCCTTGCAACTGCCAAGCGGGTGGCATTTGAGCTTGGTTTTCGTCTAGGCAAGGAGGTTGGCTTTCAAGTTAGGCATGACAGGAGGATTGGAGACAGTTGCTCCATCAAGTTTATGACTGATGGAATTTTGTTACGAGAAGTGCAGGTTAGCAATATACTTACTAACAACTTATCTCACTGGGACAATGATTCTACCAAAGACTAGACCTAGTCAAGGCGCTTAATGCTAATGTTTTTCCATATGTTTTTCTTTTTAACCGTACTTTGTTGATATTTAATATTGTTGTAAGCTTTCTACCAAATTAAATAAATAAATAACAAATAAATAAAGTGTTCTCTTAGACAAATTTGAAGTTAGGACATTGTTCTTTCATTTTCCTTTCTTGTTTTGACTGGTTTGGCTGCACCATCTTTTCCTAAAGTAATGGGTATATTAGTAAAATATTTCTTTTCCTTCTTTGAAATATACTTCTATTAACATTTGTCTTTGTAATGCAGAGTGATTTCTTATTGAAGAAGTACTCCATCATAATTTTGGATGAGGCTCATGAGAGGAGCTTGAACACTGACATACTTATTGGAATGCTTTCTCGCGTTATACAACAGCGCCAGGTGAGAACTACAGAGTAATTTTATTGGTTTAAGATTTTGTAGATCACGGTTTTGTGGCTTCCACAATCGACAGTTACTTTCAAAGAAAAGTTCCCTGTAGTTTTTTTTTTTTTTTTCTTTGTATGGTTTATGATCTTGTGCTTTATTGCAGATAATCTATGAGGAGCAGCAGCGTAAGGTCCTTTCAGGAGAAAGAATAAGCCCTGAAAGGAAGATCTCTCCATTAAAACTGGTGCTTATGAGTGCCACCTTACGAGTTGAAGACTTCATTTCCGGAAGGAGGATATTTCATGATCCCCCACCTGTGATAGAAATTCCAACTCGACAGTATCCTGTAACTATACACTTCTCAAAGCGAACAGAGATTGTGGACTATATTGGCCAAGCCTATAAGAAGGTCTTGTCAATTCACAAGAGATTGCCACCTGGTGGCATTTGTATTTGTCACCGGTCAGAGAGAAGTAGAGTACTTGTGCCAGAAGCTGCGTAAAGCTTCAAAGGAAATAGTTGAGAATAGTTTTAAAAGAAATATGGGAAACGAGGTTTCTACAGCCTCTGTAGGGAATGCTGCTGAGGAATATGATATGAAGGAGATCAATGAAGCATTTGAAATGCATGGAAACTCACGCCATGATGAAACTGACAGGTTTAGTTCTTATGATGAAGACCATGGTGATTTAGACAATAATGAATCAGATTTTTCTGATGATTTGGGGACAGATAGTGATCCGGAAAGTCTTGATGACGATAGGGGTTTATTGAACCAGAAAACCAAGGTTGATGATAATCTTGCAGAAATATTTAGAGAGGACGGGGACCTTGATTCATTGAAGGCTGCTTTTGAAGTTTTGGCTGGAAAAACTACCTTGAATCCTGATTTTCATGAGAAACAGGTTGTTCCTTCTTCGGAAGGAAGCTCAAGCCAATCAATTCCTGGTTTGGAGGAGAAAAGGCATGGAGTGAATGGTCTTTGTGCTGGTGCAATGTGTGTTCTGCCCCTTTATGCCATGCTTCCTGCATCAGCACAGCTTCGTGTGTTTGAAGAAATTAAGGAAGGAGATCGCCTAGTTGTTGTTGCCACTAATGTGGCTGAAACCTCGTTAACCATCCCAGGTATAAAGTATGTGGTTGACACTGGAAGAGAAAAGGTTAAGAACTATAACTCGTCCAATGGCATGGAAACATATGAAGTCCAGTGGATAAGCAAAGCATCTGCTGCTCAACGTGCAGGAAGAGCTGGAAGAACAGGGCCTGGCCACTGTTATCGCCTCTACTCGTCTGCAGTGTTTAATAACATTTTTCCTGACTTCTCAAGTGCTGAGATATCAAAAATACCTGTTGATGGTGTCGTCCTCCTCATGAAATCTATGGGCATTGATAAGGTAATTTATGTATGTAATTACAAGCTCCTGTTAAGGTAACAGATCATTTTGGTTCACTGGAAAAACAATGTTTTAAAGATTACGTCTCCACTTATATCATTTGCTTTCTTTTATGCATTTAAGTAATGATTGTATCAACAAATACTACAAACCCAGACTTATGAACCTAGAATTTACCCAGAATTTACCCAGAAAAAGAAATCAATGTTTCAAATTGATTTTACTCATGGACCCCATATTTCATCAATTTTGTCACACAAACACTTTCAGGGTAAAGGGTGGGTTCATAGCATTTTTGTTGTATCAATGGCATAGATTAAGTAGTCCAATTTGGGTTTGCTTTGCATTACATTTGGATCATTTTTAATCTTGCTTTTGCCTTTTCCTGTTTTGGACTAGAGATTATTTGAGTTGCTAATGTCAACTAAAAACTTCTCACTTGATGGAGTTTGTAGGAATTTCTCTGCTGGGCTCTGGTTATATGTTTCTATTTTTCATTTTATTATCTCTTAAAAAATGATTGATAATATTTTAGATAATATCTTTAATGTTGTGTATATTGCAGGTTTCAAATTTCCCATTTCCTACTCCTCCTGAGGTTACTGCATTGTTTGAAGCGGAGCGTTGCTTAAAGGCTCTTGAAGCACTTGATAGTAAAGGGAGATTGACATCCCTGGGGAAGGCTATGGCACAGTATCCCATGAGCCCTCGCCACTCTCGGATGCTGCTGACAGTAATACAAATAATGGGAAAGGTGAAAATTTATGGGCGGGCAAATCTTGTTCTAGGATACGCATTGGCAGCAGCTGCAGCCTTGAGTTTGTCAAATCCTTTTGTAATGCAGTTTGAGGGAAGCCACGCAGATACAGATGGCTTGAAGAAGGACGAATCTGGCTCCATAGATAGCAAGAAAAGCACTGACAAGGAAGCAAAGTTGAGGAAGAAAAAGCTTAAAGAATCTGCTAAAGTGTCCCGTGCAAAATTTTCTAATCTCAGCAGTGATGCTTTGACTATAGCTTATGCCTTGCAGTGCTTTGAACTTTCTGGAAACTCAGTTGAATTCTGCAATGACAATGCACTACATCTGAAAACCATGGAGGAAATGTCCAAGCTGAGAAAGCAGCTACTTCAACTAGTGTTTAACCAAAGTTTTTGTGGTCTTCAACAGGAATTTTCATGGACTCATGGTACTGTGGAGGATGTAGAACGTGCTTGGAGGGTTTCGTCTGATAAGTATCCTCTGCTATTGAATGAAGAGGAGCTCTTGGGCCAAGCTATATGTGCCGGTTGGGCTGATAGGGTTGTGAAACGTGTCAGACAAGTGTCGGCATCAGAGGGAGACATAAAAGTTAGTGCAAGTCGCTATCAGGCTTGCATGGTTAAAGAACCTGTTTTCCTCCATCGGTGGTCCTCTGTCGCCAGGTCTGCCCCTGAATTTTTGGTGTACAGTGAACTGCTATATACAAAACGACCATATATACATGGTGCAACAAGTGTAAAGTCTGATTGGCTTGTTAAATATGCCGGGTCTCTCTGCACTTTCTCTACCCCCCTCGCAGATCCCAAGCCTTATTATGATCCTCTAACAGACAAAGTTTTCTGTTGGGTCATTCCAACTTTTGGCCCTCATCTATGGAAGTTTCCATTGCATGGTATTCCAATTAAAGATGATGTGCATAGAGTGGCTGTGTTTGCCTTTTCTTTGCTTGAAGGTCATGTTTTGCCATGCTTAAGATCTGTCAGGAAGTTCATGGCAGCCTCACCGGGTAGCATTTTGAGGCCAGAGGCATCAGGTCATAGAAGGGTTGGGAATCTTCTAGACAAGTTAAAGACCAGGTTGAGAATTATTGACAGCTGCACCACTTTAAGAGAGGCCTGGAATGAGAACCCCAGAGAATTGCATGCAGAAATTCTGGACTGGTTTCAGGAGGGTTTTAGTGGTCAATTTGAAGAGCTTTGGTTGGAAATGCACCGTGAAGTTCTTTTAGATCCCAAAGAACGTTTTCCCAAAAGGGTCAAGAGAGATAAAAAGGAGAAATACAGGATTTGAACTTACATTTGTGAACTTTCTTCTTGGCATGCATCATCTCAATGGCTCTCAACAAACTCTGGAAAAGAAACACGCTCCAGAAATTTATGGAGCCATCGACTATATTTTTTATATCATTGTAGAATGCTGCGTGGTAATATTTCAATGCAATTTGTCTTATTTCATTTAAATAGTCCTGTTTGTTTTGATAGAAATTATTGTTTATAAATGCAGAATTACATAAATTGTAACATCTGGTCAGCTTACAATTGTTGAGTTGTCAAATACATTTCATGGCCAACCTTTTCTACATAAGAACGGATAGAACTTGAGGAATTTTGGTGAGAATTTTGGGAACCAATATTGGGTATTCTCAAGCATCATCATTTTAAGTTGAAATCTTCCTTAGCTGCTTCAAGTTCTCCCTCCCCCTCCTTTCCCCTTGGTTGCAGATAGTTTGAAATCAATAAACAAGTTATATTTGAACACTTCTTACAATTCATGAAGGTTTGAAATTTTTCATATTACTCTCCCGGACTCATGAAACTTTAGATTATATAGACCAAAAGCAATGTGATTTATAATTTAGAACGATAAATACTATTTTAGACTCTTGATGGAGGAGTATGGAATAATTTTTCTTGAATTAGAGTTATTTTTTAAATTATTATTATTATTATTTGGAATATGTAAGATTTTTTGAAGGCAAACCAGGCTTTGGGTAGATAACATAGATTTTTTTGGCAATGTGGATGATCGAGGTGGTGGTGGGGGTCTTTCCATCATTATTTGTCTCAAGTGGGTCGTACTGTTTAATTCAATTCAATGAATCAATCTTAAAAGAAAAAATAAAAAAATTAAAATAAAAAATGGCCATCATATTTAGTTGATGGATCAGCACATTAGTCTTAAAAGTTGATGTAATTTGTTTGGTTCAACTTAAAAGTTGATTTTTTAATAGTAATTTTTTAAACATCTAACTGTTAAATTTTCCCTTAACATTGTTTTTAATAAAAGCAAGATTCTATTTTTTCAATGATATTATTAATTTTTTTTTTTTTCAAGAAAGATTCCTGTTTTTATTTGTTTGTTTGGTATAATTTTTTATAAATGGGATTTTATAAGAAAATAATAATTGAAAACATTTCAATAACAAAATAAAAAAATATTTTTTTGGTTCATAAAAATAATTATATAGATAGCTTACTTTACATATTCACCAAGAAGTATTATTTTTAACACTCACAGCGTATATAGAGAATTGAATCCAGATTTTAAACGAGTAATTCAAAAGTTTTACTATTAAACTAATCTTAATATAAAAAATTATTAAATATTTTTAAAATAATACTCATTACTATTTATAAAACCTTAAAATTATTAAATTTATTTATGACGCTTTATGGGGGTGATAGTGACAACATGTGCTTTTTCCGAAAGTGGCCTGTATTGGCCAGGTTAGTGTCATCTGAGATTTTTATGCATTCAAATCACAATTTTGACGCCCCTCTACCGGTCATCGGTTCATGCGAATCACAATCCCTTTTAACAATTGGTAAATTAGTTTTTTTTCTCTTAAAATTAATATAATTATTACGGTGTGCTTTTGATGAAGCACAGTAATTAGACTTTAATTTATATCCTATTTCAACGATTTGTTTTATATGGGTAAAAAAAAAATTGATGAAAAATATTTTTTTATATTTAATAGAGATGGTGAGATAAATAGTTAAAAAAAAAGAGAGGATGGCGTAGTGAAAAAATAATAATAATAATTATAACAATAATCGTAATATGATAGTGTTGGTGAAAGTTAGGGTATATTTTCATGTTTTAAAAGTAAACGTATTTTTTTATTTTAATAAATTTATTTTTTATTGTCACATTAATTTTTATTTTTTTTTATATTAAGTGTAAAAAAAAATGCGAAAAATATTTTAATTCAAATAAACGAAGCGTGAAATAGAACACCAAAGATCCTTTAGAATTTTTTTTTTCTAAAATTTTTTAAAATAATATATTGTGTGATTAAAATTTAATATTAAAAAATTAATATAATTTATTATTAAATCTCAACCATATAATACACCACTCTAAAATTTTTTTAAAAAAAAAACTCTAAATAATCCTTCCTCGAAATAGAAGGGAGATGCCCTCGGAGAGAGAGGCTTGTGCTGCGGCTGGCCCACTTATCACCATAAAAAAGAGAGTGCATGTATCTTCTCTTTATTACACTTTTGATTTTGATCCAGTAGTACACAACACACACGTGTTTATGAGCATTTATGTTGAATTAAAATCGTAGATCAAAAGATGCCCAGGTCCCACGCGCGACGCCACCGTTTTGTATCAGCAACCAACCTCATCGTCCGTGTTCTTCCTCCCACTTTACTCTTTCTCTCTCCTCTTTTTTTGCTTTTTTTTTTTTTTGGTTTTTGGTCTGAAAGAGAGAGAGAGAAAGGTCGGACTCGGGACAGTCAAAACAAGTCTCAGAACTCGCACTCTGAAGAAACAAATTCACACAACAACACCTTGTTCAGATCACATCCTCTGATTCTCACGACAGGTATTACTACTAAACTAAACTCTCTTTCTATTTCTAATTTTTTTTTTTTTTTTTCATCTAGTTGTTAATCTGATTTTGTTCTGAGTAATCAATTTTTTAAAAGTAACACCTCTGTTTGGTTACCGAGAAAGCCGGAGGAAAATAAACGGAGGAGCAAATCCGAACCTTATATATAAAAGCTTCTATTTCTTTGGTTCCAATTATTGAGAAAAAAAAAAGAAATGATTTCTGAGTCGTCAAAGACATGGAATTAAATCTATTTCATTTCTTGTAGTTGTGATTTGGCTGCAAATGAAACGGAGCCTGATTTTGTTTCATGATTTTCAGTTATTTATTTATTTATTCAATTATTGTTCTTTCTGATTTCATTCACGGATATTACACGAGTCACCTGATTTTGTTGGCGTCAGTTCACTTTAGTATCGATGCTATTAATTTCTTTAGGGTTTAATAAATCTAATGTTTTCAATGAATTTGAGTACAAAAGGAACCATATTTAACTCTCAAAAGATGTTTGTCTAAATCTTCTTACAGATTTCTCTATTAATAGTTTTGAAATGCCTTTGCAAAGTTGTGAGTTGGGTAGAAGTGCGAAAGTTAATCTATTGGATGGGTTGTGCTTGTGTTGCTTCAGGGAAGATCTATTCCTCGCCTTTCATTAGCAATTAGCACATTTTCCTTTGGTGTTTTATGAAATTTTCTTTCTAATGTGATGTACCTTCTGTATTTGTTTTTAATCTCAGAAGACCTATCCATATTCCACAGAGATAGGAAGGCATCTCCTCTTAACACATGATACTCTTATGTGTCTTAATTATACCACTTCTTTAAGCGAGAAAATTCATATCTACTTTGTGAATTAGACTGGAATGATGATGGATTATTTATAATGACTCTTATGTTCGTATGATTTTTGTTGGACCAGTTGCTAGAAAATGGATTCATGTGACTGCATTGAGACTCAATGGCCTGCTGATGAGCTTCTTGTGAAATATCAGTATATATCAGACTTCTTTATTGCTTTTGCATACTTCTCTATTCCCTTGGAGCTCATTTATTTTGTACAAAAATCAGCATTCTTCCCATATAGATGGGTGCTAATGCAGTTTGGTGCTTTTATTGTTCTTTGTGGAGCAACCCACTTCATAAGTTTGTGGACATTCTCTATGCACTCTAAAACTGTTGCTGTCGTGATGACTGTAGCGAAAATTGCTACTGCTGTTGTGTCATGTGCAACGGCTTTGATGCTTGTGCATATTATTCCTGATCTGCTAAGTGTCAAAACACGAGAAGTATTCTTGAAGAATAAGGCTGAAGAGCTTGACAGGGAGATGGGTCTTATTATGTCTCAAGAAGAAACTGGAAGGCATGTTAGGATGCTTACTCATGAAATTAGAAGCACACTTGACAGACACACAATACTAAAAACTACTCTTGTTGAGTTGGGTAGGACTTTAGACCTGAAGGAATGTGCATTGTGGATGCCATCACAAAGAGGTTTGAATCTCCAACTTTCTCACACTCTAAACAATCTTATGCCTGCTGGATCTTCTGTGCCAATCAATCTTCCCATAGTCAATGAAGTCTTTAATAGTGCTGAAGCAATCCGTATTCCACATACATGCCCATTGGCAAGGATCAGACCTGTGGAAAGATATGTGCCACCTGAAGTTGTTGCCGTACGGGTTCCTCTTTTACATCTTTCAAATTTCCAAATTAATGATTGGCCTGACCTCTCTGCAAAAAGCTATGCTGTGATGGTTTTGATTCTCCCTATGGATGGTATAAGAAAATGGCGCGACCATGAGTTGGAACTTGTGGAAGTTGTTGCTGACCAGGTTTTTTTTTTACCCACTCATCCTTTCCATTTGCAGCTTTTTGATTGCCTTCTGATTTTCGGAAATGTTGTGTTATCTCATACTTTTGAAGTGGCTATTATTCAACCTGCTATAGAAGTTATAATTATCTGTTTTGCTTGAAATTTTTGAACATAAATCATGCATTCTCTTTTTGTTTATGGTTCACTTTTCATTGCTTGGGAAATTGAGTAAAATTTTTTTAATCAACTGCTGTTCACCATTGTTATTAGTTTTAGTTCAATTCCCTGGGACACAGACAAAAGCATGGTTTGGTCCTCTCTTAAAAATTGTGTAAATGATAGATAAATTGTTTGTTTTATATGACCCTGTTTTTCATTTTCTCTGTTTCCACCTACTGGTATTGGGTCATAGAAATTTCAGTTTTGTACCCCATGAATCTCAACTCAAGTATGACTATCTATTACTGGTTAACCCCAAGTTCTTGTATTTTGGTAACTGACTTTAGAAATTAGTACTTGGAAACTTGATTTGACCTCGGGAAACAATTAGTAATTGATAAAAGAAAGTGCTTGAAGTGCAAAGTCCTGGCTTGTCAAGTGCAATCTGAGACTTGTTCAATCCAATCCATTAATTTGTGCTTATTAGTGGTAGGTTTCTCCATTAGATTTTGTTTACTACACCTTATGGAACCATTTTATATGATGGAGCAACAAATGAATTACTAAAAATAGTATGGTTGTTATGTACAAGTCGCAAGATACATCAGTGTTCTTAAATATCAAGCAGTGCATCCATTGATTATCTACTATCAATAATTATTTTGATACATTCAATAGGGTATAGAATCACTTTTATATATGCAGCGGTGTTAACAGGTGTATTCAACAAAATGAATTCTCTTCCTTTCTATCTTTTCTAGATTTTTATATTTGTTTGGATTCCTGGTTACAGAAAAAGGAAAAAAAAAAAATACTGTGTCACTAGATCAGTTCGACTCCTATTGGATGTGAAATGCACCCTAATATGATTAATATAGCTGAAAAATGATGCTGGAGCTATGTGCATCTTGCAGTTGTTCTTGAGTGATGCTGCAGAGCCTTATAGTATGAGCAATTCACCATGAAGCACGGGTACGGCTGAAATGTTGTCTGACGAAAGTACCGGGTACGCACTGCGGTACGCTGCATCGCACGGCTGCACGCCGCATCGGTACGGCCAAAGGGGGTCTGGTACGTCTGGTACATTTGGGTACGGCATGGGTACGGAGGGGTACGCCATGGGTACGTTTCAGGGCAAAAAATACACAAAAAAATACGTAGAGAGAGAGATAATCAGAGGGAATCGAGAGAGAGACAGAGGAGATTGGAACTGATAAACAGAGGAGACAGAGGAGATTCGAACCTAATAGTTGATCGATCGTCTTCGTCTTCGTCTCTGATAGAACCTGATAGTTGATAGTTGATCGATTGTCTTCGTCGAACCTGATCGTCTTCGATTCGAACCTGATAGTTGATCGATCGTCTTCATCGATCGTCTTCGTCTCTCTCCTTTCTCTCTCTCTCGCCTCTGCTCTCTTCGTCGCCTCTCTCCTCTTCGTCTCTTTGACTTCCCTGAAAACAAATATATAAGATATATACTAATATAATATAAGATATATAATAATAATATAATATAAGATATATATTATAATTAATCATATATAATATAAGATATATATAATATATATAATATAAGATATATAATAATATAATATAAGATATATATTATAATTAATCATATATATAATATATAATAATATAATAAAAATTAATCATCTATATAATATATAATAATATAATAAATTTATATATATATAATGTAATTGATTATGTATAAATTAATATATAATAAAATTGATCGTATATAAGATATATAATAAATTTTATAAATTATAATTTTTATCATACATAATAAAAGATACATATAATTATTGGTACACTGTACATTCCCCGTATTTTTTTGAGATTTTGCCGTATCGGGCGCATTACTGCATTGCACTGCGTATGCGTACCGCATTCCCGTGCTTCTTAGGCAATTCATAATAATGTTTCCCCAACTCAATGTAATAATGTGAAAAACTGCCATATGCATCAAGGACTTGATACAAGTTATGGTTGGTTGGATAGTTCATTCTGTTTGGGACTTCTGTCCTCCCCTTCTGCCTCACTGTAACTACTGCCTCTAAAATATGAAGATGATGGACACTCTGAGCATTCATTTTAAAAAATAAAATAAAATTAGAAATTAGAAATTTTCTTGTTATCATCAGCGGATGTTTTCTCATGCTTAATATACTTTTTTCTTATATAAAGGTAGCTGTTGCTCTTTCTCATGCTGCAATTCTAGAGGAGTCTATGCGGGCCCGTGATCAGCTCATGGAACAGAATGTTGCTCTAGACTTAGCTCGACAAGAAGCAGAGATGGCTATCCGTGCTCGCAACGATTTCCTAGCTGTCATGAACCATGAAATGAGGACACCCATGCATGCAATTATCTCGTTATCTTCGCTTCTTTTAGAAACTGAACTGACTCCCGAACAAAGGGTTATGATAGAGACCATACTCAAGAGTAGCAACATGTTGGCAACACTTATTAATGATGTACTGGATCTTTCTAGACTTGAAGATGGTAGCCTAGAATTAGAGACGGGGGTGTTCAATCTTCTTGAGGTTTTCAGACAGGTAATTTCCCTTTATAAAATTACTAGATGAACTTGAATGTCTGTGACAATAATAGTAATGTTGATGTTCTTTCTTTTTTAATTGTAGGGCATCAATTTGATAAAGCCTATCGCATCTGTAAAGAAGCTATCCTTGACACTTATTTTGGCCCCAGATTTACCTGTCTATGCTGTTGGTGATGAGAAACGGCTAATACAAACAATCTTAAATATTGCTGGCAATGCTGTGAAGTTTACAAAAAAGGGTTATATCTCAGTTGTGGTTTCTATTGCAAAACCAGAATCTTTGAGAGACTGCCGACTTCCCGAGTTTTATCCTGTGTCAAGTGAGGGCTACTTCTTTTTAAGAGTGCAGGTTGAGTACTCCATTACTTTTCATTCGAATAAATTTAAGTGCCCTTTTTTAATCCATACTGTGTCTGTAAAATGAACATTTGTAAGGTGCATCATCCATTTATACGTCAAACTTGAGCAGTTTGTCCAGACATTGCAGGGCAGACCTTCGAACTTTTTTTTTTTTTTTTTTTTTTTTAATCCTACACAAATAAAATAAAAATAAAAACCAAATAAATTATTAAAAAAATTCTATAATTCTTCCAACGTGAGGAATAGTTTTTTTTTTTTTTTGTCTATATTTTAGCTGTTTACTGGCATGGAATTGGAACTTTTGAAAACATGCTTGCCTTCCATTTGCAGGTTAAAGATACTGGCTGCGGTATTAACTCACACGATATACCACTCATTTTTACCAAATTTGCTGAGCCTCGAAGCGGTTCAAACCGAAATAATGGTGGTGCTGGTCTGGGACTCGCCATTTGCAAACGGTAATAGTTGTGATCAATGATTCTTCTTCCTTATAATATATTTCATAGGAAGTTCTGTTAGCCAGCTAACATTAGAGTATTCTTTTGCTTGCTTTGGATGTTTTTACATTGTTTGCAAGTTACGGTGAAATGATTGAATCAGGTTTATAAATCTAATGGGAGGTCACATTTTGATTGAGAGCGAGGGCTTGGACAAGGGTACCACAGTTACAATCATCGCGAGACTTGGAATCTGCAATAGCCCAAATGAACCAACAATGCAGCAGCTTGTACTTGCAGGTAGAGCAAATCAAGGGGAGTGCAGATCTCATTGGACATAAACCATGGGCGGAGCTATATGCATGAAGTAGTGGGTGCAATTTTAGAATTATGTAGTATTATGTAAAATTTTTGAGAGGTTTTTATAAATTGATGCCATTAAAATTGTTCAAAAAATAGATTTATCAACAAAATAATAATAATAATTGTTTAAAAGAATAATTAATTCTATACTTATCATATTTGTATGCCACTTTTTGTTTGGCATGTATAACTATTAATAGTTGAATATGAATATTAATGAGACTTTTATAGATATTATTATAACCACCATTGTGAATGTCAAACATTAGAAGGTGGATTTTTTTAAAAAACTCACTATAATGCCTTTATTTTAAAATAGCATGTCGTGGATTTTTTTTTTAAATTTTAAATTCCCTTTATTTTCAATCATAATTAAGTTATAAAAGGTATACAATTTTTTTTTTATTTTTTTTTAATATTTGTTATAAAAATAAAAGACATACAAATTAAAAAAATTATGAAAAATATATATTCTTTATTTTCCTTGCACCATATAATTTAATTATGATTGAAAATTGAGGGCATTAATTTTTTTTTTAATTCAAGAAATATTATTTAAAAATAATGAAATTTAATTTTATGATAATTTTTTTAAAAAATTCTATTACGAAAAGTATATAATTTTAAAATATAAAGAATTAAAGAAAATGGTAGCTTAGTGTTTAGTAAAATATATTGGGCAAATTTTATTTTACCCTCCTCTAATTTGGATCATGTGCGGTTTACTTCTTAACGTTTAAAAGTAACCACATAACCCCCTTGTGATTTGTGGACTGTAGTGCACTGTTAGATCCGTTAACAATTTAATGAAAAAAATTAAAATATTCCTATATTTTCATTATTTATTTGGAAGGCAAAATGCATTTTAACACTGTGTTTTATTCCATGTGTGATTCAACCCTATGTGCTTTATTTCCTAGTACGATTTTTTCTAGGTAAGTAAGTCATAAGTTTCATGTGTGATTTACCCTCTTGAAATTTAAAAATGAGCATATAATCCCTTTTTGTCTGTCATGTGTTTCACACTTGCTGTTAAATTGGATGGAATGTTTAATGGTGCACTTCAGTCCACAAACCACGTGAGAGTTATGCCATCATTTTTCAAATGTTAGGGAATAAACTGCACATGGCCCAAATTACAGGAGAAAGTAAAGTTTGCCCAAACATATTATAATTTTTACTCTTTTCCATGATAATGGAGGTGGTTAAACATATTTAATACAACCTTGAGGCATTGTTAACAAAACCCTAAAATAAAAAAAACAGACTTCTTTTACAGTACGAAATTCTTAATTGCTTATAAAGACATTTTTTTTTTTTTGTTTTTCAAGAACAATCATTTTGTCTCCTCTATTTGATTGATGGAAAATCGCAATTTTGTTGTCCTTAATTTGATTGAAGAAATAATATTTGTGTATTTAAGTATTATTGTGTAATTTGATTAGTTTGAATTACTTTGTAATATCATTATATATGATATTTTAGTATATTTATAGTAGATATATGAAATTTTATTTTGATAAGTGTTCTAAAATTAAAAATATGATATAATAACATTGCTGATAATTGATTTAGTAAGAATTTTCTGGCTACACCACTATTTATACAAAATCTCCACCAAAAAGGGTTGGAACATTGGAGGTTAATGGAAGTTTTCACAACCTTTTAAAAAGTTTGAGAAAATGCAAGAATATCATATAAAATTTAAGAATTTGTATAAAATATCTTAAAGTAGATTCTAAATACTTCTAGAAAAGTTAGAAAAGTTGTGGAAGGTTTCAAAACAATTTTATACACCACATTATTACATTCTGGATTATTCCTAAGGATGGCAAGGTTGGGGTGGCCTCATTTAGCTAAACTAGGAATTTTTATTTCCCGTCACTATACTCCACCCTTGCATCCCCGGCCTGGTCCCACACAGGTTTTTTCCGCTGGAAGTAGAGTGGGAATGAATTTTACTTCTCTCGCCCTAATTTTATTAATTAAATATATTTATATGTATATAATATATAATTTAAATAATATAAAAAATAACTGACCAGAAGACACTGCTAAAGAAATTTCACTAAAATTTTTTTATAGTCACGCCATTGACCTAAATAGTTTGTCAAACATTTATCAATGGAGTCTTTAGATGAAAAACTGAGTCTGATTTTTCTACCATCATTGGTCGGGGTTTTGAAGGTGGATCAGAAGCCAACAAACCATCATGAGAGCTAATTTGCATCAGTGGACTGACATTGTGAAAAATTAATGATGTATTTCAATGATATTTACTCGAGGCTTTAACAAAGAAGGTGGTGGTTGTGAAAAGCAGTAATGGTGTATTTCAATGATAATTTCAGGAGGTTTTAAAACTGAGCTACCCTAATAGAGGGAAGGCAATGTTTCTTTTTACCTAACTATGTTGTACTATCTATGAAGACATTTATGAGTTAGAAAAATGCTTGTACCTTGAAAAGGGAGGTGTTCGAATAGTCTGAATTAGTATTTATTGGACAATTGGTCGGATGATTTGCTAAAAGATCACCCGGACGACCGGATAAAATACTTGTCTATCGCAGTTGTCACCTTGTCGATCGTGACTGTCAGCCTTCTCGCCGGACAACCAACAAGATGAATTTCGAACTATTTGGGCTAAGTTTAAATTCAAGCTACACAACAGTATTATATAAGTTATGAATAAATGGCGACAATTTCAATTGTGCTCGTGTTGCTCTTACATGAATGTAAATAATTTTTTAATTTCTTTTCAAATTGCCTCTCATTATCATTATAGAAAAACTATTTAACCTCAACTATAAGATTGTAAACGAGCTAACTCGAGTCGAGTCAAGCCTTGCTAAGTTCAAGTTCGGCTCGATAAGATTTTTTTTATTATTTATATATTATTTAATAAATAAATAACATTTTTATTATATAATTTAAATAAAAGTAACCAAGCTGAGCTTATTTGAGTTTGAGCTCAAACTCTAGCTTGGTTCGTTTGTTAACTGAGTTGAGCTGAACCTTTAACAAGTCAAGCTGAGTCATTTCACGAACAGTTCAATTTATTTGTAACCTTCATTAACCATGGTGGTGACACTACAATACAAGCAAATGGGGTTGGTTGGCGGCATATGTTTTTTTGTTGGTAAATTTAAGGATGTAGATCATATTAGGAGTGTAATTTTGGCCTGTGGCCCATAGGCGGCCCGAGGTGGGCCCGACCTGTTAAGGCCCGAGCCCAAGCCCAAGCCCAGCCTAGCCCGAGGCCTTGGGCCAGGACTAGGGCCATCTTTTTGAAGCCCGGCCCGGCCCATAGGCCCGGCCCGAGGCCCGGTGTTATTTATTTATTTTTTATGGAAAATAATTAATTTTTGGTGAAAAAAATAAATAAAAAAATTGTTTAGGCCCTCCTAAGCCCACCCAAAGCCCGAGCCTGGGGCCCGACCCAAAGCCCGAATACCCCTGGGCCTGGGCCTAGTTTTTGGCCCATGGACCAGCCCGGCCTGATTTTTTGTCAGGAACTCGCAAGGCTCAACATGGGCGGGGCCGGGCCAAAATTACACTCCTAGATCATATTAATAGGCTGGGTTTGGTTCGGCTTGGGCCATGGGTTTACAAATTGGGTGTAAAAGTGATTTGAAACAAAGTCAAATGAACTGCTCCAGCTCCTGGTTTGCTGAGTTGACTCAGCTTCGCTTAATTCAGTTTTTTTAGAGTAAATTACACAGAAAAAATATAGATAATTACACAGACTTCCTTTTAATACGAAGAAATTGAAATTAATACAAAATATATAAAAATATAAGGGGAACTTACTAATAGTCTCATGCATAAAATTTAAAATCTATTTAGTTTCAAAACAAAATTCTTGCACCAATTAATCTTACATATTTTTAATTGTTACTATTTTTTTTTTTTTTTTTTTTTAAAATTTAAAGATGCTGCTACATCTCACCATCACCAAAATTCCGTCAAATGGTCACCAGACACTTGTCGGAAAGTTGAACATCACCGGAAAGTCGCCAGAGTATCATTAGGAATTCCTCGGAATATCTTCGGAGTGTTCTGAATGTCATCGGAAGCCACCGGAATGTCTAAAATGTTTACTGGACGTCAAGAATATTGTCAGAGATTAACTGGAATGTCTAGACTATTGTCTAAAAAAAATTGAGAAATTATAGCTAAAAAATATAGCAACATGTGTTAAATACTAATAAACTAAAAGAAGAAAAAAATGTAACAACAAAAAACAATAATCAGGAAAAAAAAATGTTATTCTTAATTTTTGTACGATTAAAGAAAATAATTTTCAATATTGATCAAACTGAAAAGTTAGCTTTGAAACTGTAAAATGTTATAGTTTCAAAATATGATTCTATTAATCATTTATCATTATTAATCAAATTGAAAAATATGTCATGAAACTGCAAAATTTTAGAATTTTAAAAAAAGTTATGAAACTGTAAAATTTTACAGTTCTAAACAATGATTCATTTTAGCACTAAAGAAACTGAAACTACAAAATTTTACAGTTTTCACCGCCTGTAACTAAAACTCCAAAATAACTTATTCAGAATTTGAAAAATTTCTCTATTAAAACAAGAAAATAGAAGTGTGTAGTACAAAAAAATAAAAAAAAAATAAAAAAAAAAATAAAAAAAAAATTAAAAAAAAAATAAAAAAAATTAAGAGATTGAAGGAAAGAGACAGAAATAGAGATGCTTGTACTCCAGTAACTCTTTTTGGTTCAGATTTAACCGAATCTGATGTAAATCTATTCAGATCTGATGTAGATCTCAAATCTGAGTAGATCTACATTAGATTTGAGTAGATCTACTCATTTTCTTCATTGGAAACTCATCTTCTTCCCTGTCGATGAGCGCGAAGTATGGAATCAGTGCTCGGTGGTTGCTAGTGGACCCCAATCAATGGTGATCGTTGGTCATCAGTGACTATAGATTAAAATAAAAGAAAAAGAAAAAGAAAAAAAAAAGAAAGAAGAAGAAGCGTAGTCATGGTTGTCGCCGGATATCAGAAAAAGTGAGATAAAGAGAAGTAATGTGCAGAGAAAGAGGGAAAGATAAATGGACACAAGACTTTTAACTTTATCTAAAAGGTTTTGGAATCAAATAAAACACAGTTTTCAAAAAGAACTTGTGAATAATTTGTCCAAAATATAAAGATTAAAAAAAAAAAGAGTAAACATTTTTAGTTTAAAAACGATAACAATATTATTTTTTCATTCAAATAATTACCAAATTATTGATGGAAACAAATGTAATTTTTAAGAGAAATCAATTTAAATACGTCATAATTGTAGACTTTTTAAATATTTTTTCCAAAGGAGAAATCAGTGGGGAAATATTGTGTTAATTTGTTATGTTCAATTCAAGATGGTTACCAATGAGAGATGGTTGAATGAATAATAACCAATGAATCGAAAAAAAAAAAGAATAACAACCAGAAATATAAAAAATAAAATATATTAGTAATAAAATGGAATATATGAATGTTTTGAAAATTTATTTTTATTATATATATATTTTTAGAACGTGTTTATTTTTATTATATTTAAGAAATTATATTATATATATGTACAAAAAATATTTATATTTAATTAATGCAATTGAGATGGAGAAAACAGACTGGGGAAAGCAAAATCCCATCCCTTCTGGGAGATGCAAATTCAGAGCAGAGCAAAATTGCCATCATTAACAACATTCCAAATTTTATGCCGAGAACATTGTCGAATTTTATGCTGCCATATAAAATTGCTATATTCATAATCTTACCATCGGAGCCTACCAACCATTAATTAATGTAAATACTAACATTGAGATGAAAATCCTTCTCATTTTAGTAAAGATTTCGCTAACATGCAGCTCTTAGGCATAAAAAAAATTAAAAAAGAAAAAAAAAACCAAGGCACCTTTTTCTTAATTTCAATACAACTAAAAACATCAAATCAACATACTTTCAACCTTTTTTTTTTAATACCAATTTCAAGACTCGTTTCACCATTTTCACCATAATCACAATACTAAACAATGACTCAGGACACAGTTATATCACTTAACTTTGTTTCCATCCAACCATTGATGCAATCATCCAAACACGCCTTTCATTGAAACAACACAGGATAAAAAGCATAAATAGCACAAATCAATAAAAGAAAGAAATTAACCCTAACATTGAGGGAACAAACTACAAGTATCAAGACTTTAAGCATTCTTCTAGATATGAACTACACGCTTCCACACAAAATAAGCATAAAACATAAAGAAAAACATATTAAGATGAAAGAATCTTTAGGAAGAAGGCGGCCCTAAATGCACTAGGCGGAAGACAACCCAGTGCGAGATCCGGTCATTGACAAAAAGACAATGGAAGCTTCAAACAAGTAGTCCACTTGGTTCAATTTATGGGTCAAAAAAATCATAGCAATGAGAGAACGCAGAAGATCCAAGGTCATCGATCCTCAATACCCAGATTCTTGCACATCTCACTTCTTGGATTTCTTAGATCCCCTGTAGGCAAATGAAACACTAGTCAAATTTTGATCCAACCCACCTGATACATTAGCAACATAACCTCCAAATACTTACTGCGTGGTTTGAGCTGTAGGTGCAGATGCTGCTGCTGGAGGTGGTGGTGCTCTCTCTACTGGACCCTGTGCAAAGTAAAACAAAAAAAACACCTTAAGGGTTCCTATATAAAACATAATCAATTTGGCACAAGCTACTAAAAACAGAACGATCTTTGAGGGTTGGGTAAATCAAGTGAGAAGCTTTTGTATCTTCTAATCATGTATATGATGGAGCATTTGGACACCACATGCAAGAGAAAATATTCAAATATGAAGTAACATACCATCTACATTGCATTATTCGGAGATTTCACTAACAAAATCCAAAATCATAATGTGTATATCTATATTTATCAATTTATCAAATTCTATCCAAAAATAGCGTTTCAGAGAGACATATACAGAAAGAGTACCGGCATGAAACCCAACCCACTAACAAACAACAAACAACAAACCAAATGTGTTTACCGATTATAAATAGATGGCAAAAATATGGCACTGAAAATAAGTTGAAAACGAAACAATTGTATAAATTACAATTCAAAGGGAGCAAAAAATTAAAGAAAATAATTCATCATCTGTTAATGTATCTTACCTGGGCTAAGCGTTCCTCTCTCCTAGCAAACTTTCTTTCCCTGCTTGCCTTATTCTTTGCACGCTTAGCCTCAAATTGATCAGACAAGGTCTTCTCTCTGGCTTTCTCAGCCTTGGACTTGTGGATGCTCTCCATTAGAACTCTCTTGTTCTTAAAAACATTACCCTTCACCTTCATGTACATGTCATGATACATGTGCTTGTCAATCTTCTTTGATTCCCTGTACTTGCGGAGCAAGCGCCTGAGCACACGCATTCTCCTCATCCACAGTATTTTTGTGGGCAACCTTGCTTCCCTTGTACCCCTACGTTTACCTGAAACCAACAAAATACCAACATCATCAACACCAGGCAAGTTCCTCTTGCACTTGAACAAAACTGTTAATCATGGTATCCCATTCTACCATGGCCATTTTTAAGTTTCCACTTTGTTTAGTTTAGCATAATATTAATACATAGCTTCTTTTCAAATTCCATCTAATTGGCTTGTTAAAGAAAACACTCTTGACATTCAGTTTCTATATGTACCCAAACCCACTACCCATCAAAATCATTAGAAAAAATCGTAATTTGCTAGACCCAAAAATATCCTCTACTTGAATCTAAATATGATCTCATTATTACCATATCCAGAATGACGGCCCTTTCGTTTGGCCTCATTCATTCTACGTGCACGAGATCGAGAATGAATCTTGGTTGGTTTCCTGATGACAAAACCATCCTTGACCAGCTTCCTTATGTTTTGCCCTGCACTCATTACAAAAAAATGCATAAACAAAGGTTTGCTCAAAAAGAGAACCAATGATGCTCCAAACTAAAACATAAGTATTACAGCCTCAAGTTTACAAAAGGTTACAACTACTAGCATCAAGCCAGCATGTCCAGATATATATAAATTTTTTACTCTTCCACTTGCAAAATCATCTCGAAAAATCTATGCCACAACAAATAGAGAAAAACAAAACCTGATGCAAAGTAGAAGCATATGTTGAAAATAACAACTGAACAGTTGAAAAAAAACAAACACTAGTTATTGAATTGTGTCATTTCAAACCTTCCAATTTAATTTATTTACTTTCTACTGATGCAAATAACTAGGACGAAGTATGTTGTGGGATCAGATTTGACTACAACACAGAAAAACAGAACACTAGTTATCGAATTGTGTCATTTCAAACCTTATGACTTAATTTATTCACTTTCTACTGATGCAAACAACTAAGATGAGATGTGTTGTGTGATCAGTTCACTATACAGCACAAAGTAACGGAGTAAACCTTAACCAATAGCGCCATAACCAGTTCATATTTGCAATTTATTGAAAAAATGAAACAACATGGCAATATCCAGCACTAAAAGCAATTACTAAAAAAATCATCACAAGATGTTCCAAATCCAGCGATTAAAATTTAACATTTTTACAAATCATTTAAGCCTACCGTTTTCGATAAGTAGATCTAAAAAAAAAATGTCAACAGAACATAAGCATAAATATATGTATGCATGTAAATCACCAAATCAATCGGTAGATTCAATTGAGTACAGAATTGATATTAAAGTTCAAGATAGTAACAAATAGAAGACAGAAACTAAAATTCGAATTGAAATCATTGATTCTCTCACAAAAATTAAATAAAACAACGAATCTAAACAAGTTTCGATAGTTAATTGAACCGAATCAATCAAATAGTTAACTTATCTTCAAAAACTTTCACAGAGAGAGAGAGAGAGAGAGAGCTTACGAGAGTTGGCCATGGAGATTTCGTTGACTTCATTAGGATCGAGCCAAACCTTGCCTCTACCGCACTTGAGAACGCTGGCGGCGAGCCGCTTCTGAAGCTTCAGCGACACCATTGCTATCGCCTCTTCAAAGCTCCGAATGAAAGAAGACAGAGAAGCGGCGAAGATAAGATTTTATATCACATCCTAAAAAAATGATGGCGCTAGGGTTTTTTAAAAGGCCTTGCTCATTTGTTGGGCTATTCGGGTCCTGGATTGGATTGTATTTTGTTACAATTGACCCAAACATAATAGGCCTGACCCGAGATATGTTTTCAGAATATCTTACCCATCTCGAGCATTAGTGCATTAGTGGGCTTGGAACCGAGTATTTCTTCTAATAGTAATAAACCATAATTTTTTAGATTAATGATATATAAATAGAAACTCATAAATGTGGATTTTTCACTTTGGAATAAAACATTCAGATGGTTATAATTATAAAAATGATATTGTCACATTATTTTGTGGTGTTTTTTGTATTAATAGAAATTTTTAATTTTTTATGAAGTCCAACATATTAATAAATAAATAAAAAAACTACCGTAAATTAAAAATGTATTGCAAGCTACAATCTAAGCCTTTTTTTTTATTTGTTTGTGGGATTTGGTCAAAACTCCTTCATAATAAAAATTTAATTTCTTGAAAAGTCCAACACATATTACTATTAATATTTTAAATTTTAAAATAAAATAACTTTTAATCTAGATGTTGATTTTTAATAAAATTAAAAATTTTAAAATCCTTTCATCAAGATCTATCAAATAAGATCTATGTTGACTATGAAATTCTTAAAAAAATAAAAATACCATTGAAATTGACCTAAAAAGAAACATGTTACTTTATTTGACAGTAAGATATTACTCTGATTCATAGTAACATTTTACCGTTATAAACAAAAGAGTACATACAAGATAAACCAACTAAAAATATACATACACAATATTTTAAAACTTGTATAAAATAAAGCAAAAGTATTCATCGTCAAAAGAGTTTTGTGAGATATATTGTTAGAAACTGGACGCTCATGTGGCATGACCCTTTGAACTTTTTGAACCTGAACCTCTTGAATCTTATCCATCTAAGTTTGAATTTTAATTCAAACTTATTTGGATAACTATTCAGGATATCTATATCTATCATATCAATAGATATGAATAGATGGATAGATAGATATTGGTGGTTATATATCTGATTATATATTGATATATCAGATACGATATATCAGATTATATGGTTAATCTAAAATATACGTATATCAGATACGTTATGAGGTTTTTTACCCATAACCTTTTTTCCTAGACTCTCTCTTTGACTCTCTCTCATAAAATAACGATCAAGCCATTTTGCACTGTGACTTGTGTGGGTGATACTCATTTTGTAGTATCACTCCACTGCTGGGTTCGTTGTTCAAATTCTGGAAGCACGTGATTTACCCACGAGGTTCTTCTCTAAAAGGTATGATTTTGATATTTTATCTGCTGCGTCATAATGCTTTATGATTTACATTGGTATCAAAGCCAATATGAGTATTTTCGTGCTTATTTTTATGCATTAAAATATGTGTATATTTTTATATAAATATATATACATGATATATGCATGAATATTAATAAAGGAGGAAGATGTCTTCATTTTTATGTTCATTAAATGTTATTTTTAATGCCATAAATGTTTTTATTGTGAAAAATGGAGTACGGTAGTACAAAAATCGAAACAAAAAACACCCCGGAAGGCGGAGCGTGGGCTTCACACGCCACCTGATGCCGTGGGAGGCTTCCATGCACCTCCACGCGCTGCCACGCCCTTGCACGTGCCATCACGTGGCAGACGTGATTCAGACGCGCTTTCACACGTCGTCACGCGAGCATCAGCGGCGCTGTCCACACGCGTGCCCTCCGTGACACACACGCGCATCTTTGTTTCAGCGAACGCAGATTCGAACCCCCTTCTGAGCGCCGTTTTCTGCGTGGCTTATTTGGCTGGCTAAGGCGTTGTTTGTTCTGTTTTAAATTTTGAATCACGTTAAATGGTCATAATTAATTCGTTATAGCTTTGTTTTAAGCATGGTTGGTACCGTTAGACTCAAAATTAAATTTTTTATCTTTTGTAAAATTTTGAAAATTTTATGAAAATAAAAAATATTTTTCCTGAAATAATAATTCATTATTTCTGGTTTAAAATGCATCTGGTGTTGCATGATTAAGTTTCAGGGGTTGAATTTTTTATTGTAGACTACTGTTGTAGTTTACTATTTACTGGTATAGTTATATCATTTTACCAGATTCTGGAATATTTATTTCTAATTTTATGTGTGTTTATTAGTTATTTAAAATTCCAAAAAATTTCAGAAAATTTCAGAAGTGATATAGTTTCTGTTATGGCATAATTTGAATATTAAATATAGCATATTGTTCTTTTCCTAGAGTTTCTAATATGTTGTAATTAAAATAGCATGATTAATTGTTATTTGTTTAAATTCCATTATTAATTGTGACATAGCATGAATTGATTGTGAATCTACATTATGATGCTATTGTATGGAATTAGAATTTTTTATTATGCTTTTAGTCATGCCATAGTCAGTGGGAGGTTATTCGGTTGGGAGAAATCTTTGTAGATTAACTCTCGAAAACCAATATTTTGCGCATAAATTAAATTAAATTTTGGATAATTGTCACCTGTGGCGCAAGAGATGAGTACGAGCATAGCGGATTTTTGATCTTGCGACTTGTGTAATATTGTCACTATTTAATTTAGATTTTTGCGGCAAAATTATATTATGCTAATCAAATTAATCCCAATGCGAATTTCTCTCTAAATTGACTTAGCTTATGGAAGTTAATTTGGTTGACCTAGACTTAGTAGAGATGTTTAAATGTGAACAATGTAATCCTATTCTTTAGATGAGTAAAAGTCTTGGAGACTTTAGGTCAGACCTTAATTGAGCCAAAGTAAGGAAACATAACTCAAAGTCGCCGTAGTTTTATTGCCTTGTTTGGCATAATAAAAACTAATGTGTGCGCTATGGTTAGCGGCACGCTACGTAGTTTTGGTTTGTGAGTTTTGAAGTTATGAAATTAGTAAGCCCTCAATAGATCTCTATATGATCTTGACTATTGAGCTGCGCGGATTGACTTTGTAATTTGACTTGTAATGATGTTGCATCATTGGATGAAGTAACATTCAAGAGTTACGTCATCCAAGAAATGCGAGCTTAAATGAAATAGTCATTAAGTGTAAGGCAGTAGCCAAGATGAAGCGGTGTTTTTGCTTTTTACCCAATTATTGGGAGTGGATGAAGCAAAATTTCATGTACTATAATAGTGTGCATTGAAGTATCACTTGAAGTTAAAAGATTAGCGCATGGTAGCAACAAAATCTATTAATACTAAATGAAAAGATTAGCGCCAAGTGACTGGAAAATCTATTAGCATTGCCAATTTGTCTAAGTCTGGACACTTACTGTTTCCACACTTGAGTGTGAGACATGAGGAGGTGCTTCTTTGTATAATTCCTTAGCTAGGCTAACGTTTTGAATAACGTTTACTACTAAGCGCAAACATTACAGCATAGTAATGAAAAGGTCAAGGCTGACAAGGTTGTTATGACTCTAAGAATTTGATGCATGGCTTGTGAGAGCATTGTGTTGAATTAGACTCTTTAGCCTAATTCGCGCTTAAGTTACTTCAGGAGCTGTTATAGTTGATAACTTATTCTCTCATTCTTGTGGATAATAGAATTAATTGCAAGTAACTATGAAGCGAGAAACAAAGATGGCAAGAGGAGTATCGTCATATTCCAACTAGATACATTAAAGTGTATGGAGAATAAAATTGACTTGAAGGTGCAGGGGATTAGTACTTGTTAGTTAAATTTGTGATTTAGGCGCACTTGATATCTCCATGACATCTTTTTATGATCTAGTGAATATAAATTAGTTGCGAGTCATTACCTAGAATGATTGGAATTAATTTATGACATTAGTCATGAACTGGTGGCTTATTATACTTAATCACATTAATGAGAAGATGCATGGATATTTTGAGTAGGCCCTCTTGGGCCCACTCGTTTGCGGCATCTTGCTCTCATATGAATGTGTAACTTTGTTCGCAATGGTTGCGCACAAGTAAGTAGGAAAGCCGTAAAAGGTCATTTGTATTGACGCATTTAGTCCACTATGATTTTTGTGACTACATATGTGTAAGGGTATGATAGCTAAGCCTCAATCTCGACACATTTATAGATTACGATACGCATTTGAGTCAAGACTATTTGATCTCCCATAAGTCAAAAGTTTTGAGATGATTTTTGACATTGCACATATGAGGTTGCGATCAATTAGATAACAGCTTTCGTGCTTTTAGTTTTGACCAAGGTGGCGAGTATCTATTTGAGTTATTTAAAAAAAAACTCTGTGAAGAGAAATGGATGCTTAAAAAATTGATTATTCCTAATACTCAATAACACAATGGTGTAGTAGAGATACGGAATTAAGTATTGTTAATGTTAGGTGGATAATGGCGAAAAAATGTTTCCCAATTGGGAATTGCACTAGTTTGTTGCCTATATCCCTAACTAAGTGCCCTCCATATCAGATTTTACACTCCATTTGAGTAATGGGTTAGTGGAGAGCCATCTATGGGCGATTTGTAACCATTAAGTAACTTATCTTTATTTTTATTTCTCATAAGGTTGCGAAGTTAAGACCTAGAGTTCTATGGCGCATTATTGTATGTTGTCCTGTAAACACATAGGGTCATGGGGCGCATTATTGTATGGTGTCATGTAAACCCTCCGGGTCATGTGCATATAGGTAAACAGCTTTGTGGGAGTGTAACTAAGTCACATGAAGTTTTCTTAGTAAAGGTGACGTGAATAGAGTTTTTGGAACTCTATGAGATAGAGAATTCTAAGCATAACGCTCTATGTAGCCTAGTTGAGAATGGAAAGAAATTTCTAATATCCTAGGGACAGTGAGAGTGATGTATCTACTAATGGATTACTCCATTAGAGAAAAATACTCTACATTCTTAGTTGCGTGGTAGCAATTGTGAAAATTTTCCACGTCATCACAGGGTGATTGAGAGGGAAACATTCATGATTGCTCCGCAAGATGATAAAGAGCCTAGGATACTGCCAAAGGCTCTAGTCCCCTGTTTTTTAGAAAGTGGATTAATGTTGCGCAATTTAAGACAAAGTCTTTGAGGATTAACTATTTCTATAATTTGGTTGACTTTCTATTATGACGCTAAACTGTTCTAAAGTTATGTGTAATTTTGATAGTCATTGTTGAGGCATAAGGTTCGCTAGATACCGAAAAGTCGCACCATTGAGGAAAGTGTAGACCATGAGAAGACTTCCTCCTGGGAAGTGAGGTTATTTTGACTTAGGCTATGATTGACATAAGTTCGGAATATTGATTTGTGGACATTATGACCCAACTTTCTCGTTAGAGAATTGGATAAGTAGATCCGTAGGGATTTACCTTTTGCTTTTATGGTGAAAAGTTAGGAGCGCAAAAAGGTTGCTAGTTCCAATAAATCTTTTATAGCCTAAAACAGCTATCCAAATAGTGGTTCTTAGATTTCGTCAAGCCATGATAGGCCAACGATGATCGATGAAGACCACTGAGGCATGATTAATGGTCCAAAAAGAAGTTTTTCCTTATTTAGTCATTATGAGTCAGGAATTTATAAGGTTATCGCCACCTAGGGTGGACAGTCCTCTATTTTAGATATGATGGACATGGGTGATATAATTTATATGCTCGGATGTACGATCCTTAGGGATTGTTTTGGGAGAATTCCTGTTTTGTCTTCGATGACTTACATAAGGAATATCCTAGAATGATTCTAGATGCAAAACTGCAAACCCATTGACTTACCTATCGGTAAAAGCCAGAGCCTTAGCTATTGTGGATAAAATGCTTTACTAGTAGTATATTAATTTGCTCCTTGTAAGATTCAATGCGCTAGTTGGGCGCATCTGCACTAGTTGAGCGCATTAAGAATGAACGCAAATTGGTCACCAAAATATCTTTAGAGAGGTTATTGCGCAAGAGGTAGTGATCTTGAATCACTTCATGTGAGGCGTACATGGTGGATTCCATTGTATATACTTATCGCAAGAGGTGCTGATAAGGCTTATGTTTGTAATCCAGAATTGCGCATGCTGTGGTCAATTTTTTTTAAAATCGATCACTTATTTTGAGATGATGGGATGTTGACACTATTATGTTTTGTGTCATAATGATTAGCCGATGATGATGTCAGCAGGCAAGATTGGCTCACTCACACGAGCAATCGCCCTTGGCGCTTGGGAGCGAGCAAGGATGAGACTAATGGTTTATTTTTTATTTATTTGGAGCCAAGAGAGGCTTAAATAATCCACTATGTATGTCGCCTTGGTTTCAACCAAGATGAGGTCGTGTTAAGGACCAAACATGGATGTTAGTACCCACTTTTCATGTTGTTGTGCTGTTATGATTAGCCGGAATCGAGATCTCATTTGGCGCCTAGAAGGTGAGCAAATAGAGAATTCGGGTTAGGCGCTAGCGACTAGACTAATATCTCTGTGATTATCGAGTATGACGTCACTCTTTTGGAAGAGTTACTCCACCGTAGCATGTATTCATACTATATGTGGCGATCGAGTAATGAGGTGAGAGAATGGATCCTGTTTCCTCACCGTGTGAGTCTTACGTGTCATTATTGATATGACTTTCATTTATGTACCATTTTGTGACTTTTGACTATGTCATAAGGTAAGGGTTGATGTTACGCTACTTTAGTATGTTGCTGCATCACGTATGATTCGCCTTAAGGGACATCATCGTGGAAGCGGTCAATCCTAAACTAAATGGCATGAGGGCAAAAGGAAGATCATCTAGTATTACACCACTATTGTATATTCACTGCCGGCAACTCACATCACTCTGTATGATATGCGGATTGAGTGTGAATATATTGCAAGAATTAAAAAGGTCAAACATGCCCTTTTTGAGGGATTAGAGATGTTTTTTGGACCGGTGTAATTAGATGGGTCTGGGGTATATGAGACACTATTTCTGTTCTTTATGGGTTGATGTCTCTATGCTGGCTCATTTTGAGTTTCTAGTATAGAGCTCTCACATGCAAGTTGTCACGACCCAAACCCGGCCCTATGGGTTTAGCATCAGAATCGCCAAGAATCCGAGATTACCGGATGTCTGATCAAAGCAGTAGAGGGCCTGGCGGAAGCCAATACAGTAAGTAACTAGTGTCCACTGAGCTGTGTAAATCTGTATGTCAAAAACATTTTTATGCATTCATACAATGCAAACAGTACAATCCATATACAGTCTATACAATCCTTTACAAGCAGTCAGTACGGGGATCGAATCCCTCGATAACAAAGATAAGAAATCTATACAAAAAGTACAAAAGCAAGAGGGAGACAATTGGGGAACAAAACACCCCAAGCCATGGCATGGCATCTCGGAACCTCATGATGAGGCACATAAATTTGGTGACAAAGCGGGGACCAATCACGCTCCTAGCTTGATGCAGGGGTTGAGCACCTACATATATATAAAAACAGTGAGCTCAAGCCCAGTGAATAACACAACGTGTAAAGGGGTTACGAATGAATGTCCTTACAGTAATGAAATCAATTCATTATCTGATATTTCAATCTTTCGATTTCACCAATCAATACTTCAATCAATCGGTCATATGTGGTACATCCATTAGCCTATAACAGAGGGTCCAAAAGGACCGACCTTAACAGAACCAACAATAATGATGGCATCAATCGGTATGGTTTCACAAGGAAACCGACAGAGCTCAGAACGATCAATAACGATGGGTGCTAAGGATGCCTGTCTGATTCAAAATACAGGACATACATTCATTCGATAAACAATATCAGTTCAATAAACAGTTCAGTTCGGTATTCAAAATAAAACCATTTGAACATATCTTTACACAATCTGTTACTCACAGTGATTGGGCTATCAGTAGCTAGAGCGCGTCCCGTGAGCCAACCCTAAGCGAGAACAAATAGAACACACACTAAGTTTACAGCCGAAAGGATGATAATTAAATCCCTAACTTTCCTCGATGTGGTTCTATGTCTACATCCTCATTAAGATGCTTAAACTAGGCCTAAGAATGCCTAGGATGCGATGAGGATGCAAAAATGCACTTAGGAAGCAATTCGAATTTTATTGAACAGGCCTCCGCCGGCGCGAGTTTCCCCGCTCGAGCGGACAAGCACACAAAGGCCCATGCTCGAGCGTACATTCCGCCGCTCGAGCGGACTGATGAAAGGTGCAAAAAAAATGCTGGATGCGTGTAGACACCCCATTTTTGACCGCCCTCAAGACTTGGGCATTACTGATGGTTTGCTCGGTGTTGAGAGATGTGCAGGGCACAGGTTCAGTTTCTTCGGCAAGAAGAGAGGAAAATCTTCCAAACACTTTGTTTAGGGGTTTGGAGTTGAAGAAAAGAGGAAAGGAGAGGAGAAAACTGGTTTGGGAGAAGTTCGGCATAGATCCGGGTAGAAGGGAATCGAGCAGCCCTCGCTAAATCGGGCTTATTCAATTCAATACTTGGAGTTAAGCTATGAGGCCACCATCATTGGAAAGAAGACTTCCGGGGCTTCACTTTGCACTCAAGAATCTCCTAGAGCCAAGTCCGGGTGGAGGAGATATGATTGGTTGAAGCTGGGCATCATCCCGGTTGGATCGAGTCTGCGCGACTTCACGGAAAAGGGCATAACTTTTTTCCTAGAAGGAATTTTGATGCAAGGTTTGCGCCATTGGAAAGCTAACTTCCGGGGCTTCGATTTGCATACCCACCGGCCATGTTTTGACCAAGGAATCATCCATCGGCACTCTATTTAGCCGACCGGCGAAAAAGTGCCGACCGGCACTTTATTTTGGCCGATGATCACACCTTCCGCCGACCTGAACTCTTTGAACCCCCAAGCATAGTGCACACCAGTGCCAGCTGGGATGCACTGAACCAGACCACGTGCATCCATGTGCCTATTTTGCACCATTTTGCACCTTTTGACCCCATTTGGTGCACCTTTGCTCATGGCTTCTTGAGGAAGCCTTGACCCTTTGTCTTAGCTTCCTCAAGAAGCCTTACAGTTCTTGGCTTCTTGGAGAAGCCCTTGCTTTCTTCTCTTGTAAGCCATTTGCTTGCTCTATAAGAGCTCTTCCTCTCCATTGCTTAGGGTTGAAGGTTTTGAACAAAAACCGTGAGATATATATGTATATCGATATATACATATATATCCCACCTCTCTCCATATCTCTCTCAATCCACCTCCAAACAACCTTGTTCTTGGACCATTCCTTCACCAAACCATAGCACAACACCACCACTTCCATTTCCAACGACTTGGGGGTCATTTGCAGGGGTTAGGGGGACCTAAAATTGGATCAAAACCTGCTTTGGTTCATTGGTCTTCAAGGGTAAGTGTCTATTTCCCTCAAACTAGCATTTTCTTGCATCATCTCTAAGCCTTGCTTGCAAGCACTTTTGGGCTTCGACCCAAACTTCAAATAGTCTTATTTTGGGGTCCTCTTCATGTTTGATTGAGGACCCCTTGCTGTTTGGTGGCTGCATCTAGCACCTATCTCAATATCCTCTTGTATGCCATGTTTCTTGCATAGAATATTTGGCTTGTGTATGATCTGTTTCAGAGCATGATGTAAGCTAAGAATAGGCTTATTTTGAGCCCTTCTTCAACATTGTTGAAGGGCTCAACATTGTTTGGATACTCCATGTGCTACTTGCTTTGAAATCCATGTGATTTCCGTAAATTTGCATGCTTTGTTAGCCTATCTTATACATTTTTGTGGCTGGTCATAAACTGAAAATGTGCTTTTTTTTTTCCATGTATAAGGTCTGTTTTTGGTTGTTTAGGCCATCCATGACATGCCTTATATAGTCACTTTGCATTTTGGCTTGCTAGCCTCAAGTAGGTGCATGTGTAGGATGCATTGCCTCCATGATTTCAAGGGTTTGGAACCCTCTTACATGCTATTTCAGACCCTAATCCATGCTCACATGTTCATTTTTGTCATCTCTTTCATGCTTTAAAGGTCGTCCTTCTATGCCTAAGAATAGGCCTTGTGTATGCTTCCATGATTAGTGTATTTTGGGGTTGCCATGAGGGGGTTTTGGGTGTATTTTGCATCTGAAAATCTGTTTTGGGTTGGTCAATGCATGCCATAATTGTCTTGCTAAGTGTGGTTCAAAGCCTCATTGGCTTGCCTTAATGCTTGGACCATTTGCATGCATGCTTAGCCTACTTTGTTGCTTGATTTGGCATCATTTTGTAGCATGATTTGAGCTTTCCATGCATGCTAGTTGTTCATGTTTAGCTTCCTTTAAGTGTGCTTAAAGCTTGCTTCATTATGCCTAAGTGTCAAGCCATAACATGTGCATATGTGTGTGCATTTTGGCCTTCATTTCCATGGTTTTGGCCACTGTTTTGGACCTAACTTAGAGCTGTCCAATTAGTGTAAGTCCATCCCTTGCATGCCATTCAAGTGTTGTTGCATTATCCCATGTTTACATGCTTTGGTTGCATATATTGCATGCTTGGAATCACTTGCATTTGCCTTGCATTCCCTTGGCCAAGTTGCTTAACATGTTGCATGTCTTGCATACTTACATGTTTGCATTACATCTTGCAAGCTTGCATATGTTGTTGCATACTTCACATGTTTGCTTGCTTAGGTTGTATACCTAATACATGTTATATGTTTGCATGCTTGCCTCATATCCATGTTGCATATCTTAGCTCCCATGCCTAGGTTGCATCGCATTAGCATGCATGCTCTATCTCTTGACCAAGTCATGATGGAGGTAGAAGCCCTTGATTTGATTGTATGCATTGCATTTCATCTCATTGAAAGTGCACAACTTGGCTCTTGGGCCATCACGCATCGAAATCTTGCGATTGGTGGTCCGAGAACCAAGGACTATACTCCTTGAGTCACAAATATGATAAGGAGTATGGTTGGTGCAAACATTTGTCCCAAAATTCCACATCATGCACCTTCGCCGTCATTCTGTCAAAACTGTCTCTGCAGAATTTAGTGCCGACCGGCATTCTTTAGTGCCGACCGCACATTTTTGTGCCGATAACTTCCATTGCGGCGGTGGTCACCACAAGCAACGGTGGGCACCTCCCGGCCGGTGGCTGTAAGCTTGAACAGGAAGGTATTCGGGACTTTGGCAATTTTGGAGAGACAGGCGGTAAAACAGAGGCAACAGTGGCATGGTGCGGACTTTCCCGTAGTCGGATCCAAGCATGCGTGCATCCTCTTCCCGAGGCCTTTTGCTTTCGAGTTTAATTAATTTGTTAATTAATTAAGTCTGTAATAATTAATTAGCTAGGATAGTTGATTTATTATTTGGGATCAGATATTATTCTTTTGGTCCCTCCGAGTGAGGGCAAGTCTGTAATAAGTGTGGGTGAGTGGGTGTATGTCTTCCAACCCCATTTCTTTCTCCCTTTTATTTACCTTAGGATGGTAGATTAGGGCATATTAAAATCAAGATACCTTATGCAATGCATGCGTATTCATGCATTTGTTTACATGCACGCTCGGTACATCATACAAACCGCATTGTATTTCAATTCCAAATTGAATACGTGTTATTTGTAGCATTTCACATGCCATGTCTAGGATAGCCGAGCACTGCCTAGATTACATCATTGCATGTGTTGCATTAGACATTCGGATGATTAGGTCCATGCATGGATTTCTAATAAGCTTCGCTTTTGGCTTGGAGTACTAGGTGAGCTTTTATGCTTTAGCATATCGCATGCGTGTGAATGTTGCCATGACAAGATGCTTACCATGCGCTAAGTGCTTATGTGATATAACCGCTTGAATGCTGTGGATGGAGGTTGAATTACCTAAATTGGGACAACACATTAAAAGCTGTGAGTTTTAAAGCCCACTAGATAATTGGCAAAACCGTCTTTTCCAAAAGCCCGCTTGAGAGTGGCAAAACACGCATTTTAGCCTACTTACGAGTAGCAAACCATCTTCAAAACAAACATGCAATGTTCTTTTTCAATCTTAGCGATTTGGTCTATACTTGTTTGCTGTGCGCATAACATAGTAATTCTAGGCTAATAATTAGGATATGAGCATGTAATGTTTTCAAAAACGGATATCACGGTTAGTAGAGGCGGTCTTGGACCGGCGAAGAATGCTCATAGTGACCTTCCCGATCGTACCCAAGCTCCGAGCCAAGACCACTTTGGTGATGACGACACGCGTGGCCTTGACACCGAGTCGGGGTTTCCTAAATTTTCCAATTAAAAATATTTAGGTGGCGACTCAGAATCCGCAAAGCAATCCATGTTTGGCACTACTTTTCAAAAATCTGTTTTCTCAAACGATTTGCCGGATTCGGACTCTTTGGTTCAGATTTAGAACCGACACACAAAAGGGAGTCCGAACTGTAGCCGAGGTCCCTCGCGGACGTGCTACAATGCGCGATTTTCCCGCTCGAGCGTTAAAATCCGCCGAGCGGATCAGAAACAATGCAAGAAAGTATCGAGCATGAATTTCCCCGCCGAGCGCACTTCGCCGAAGTGACGTCAAATTTCGAAAATCCAGATTCGACCTCTGAGTTTCAAACCAAGTTTTGATGCTCCAAATTCGATCCTCTTGGGCCCATTTTCTGGAAAACTCTTTCAAACATATAGAATAACAAGTTTTAAAGCTCAATTTAAGAAATCAAGGCCCAAGGGTGTTTAACTCAAACTCAATTTCAAACCATTTTCAAGAACAATGCTCAAACATGACATGCATGCATTCAAAACAACTTTAAGCTTCCAATCATGCTCAAATGAGCTCAATTCTTTGAAAACAATGTGGAAAACATGGATTATGATAAAAACATGGACATGCATGTACAATCTACCATGAATCCAACTCCAAACTCACTAAATTCAACCATGCATGCAACAATTGATCTTCAATTCAACATATATGAGCAAAATCATGACTTAACTCTCTAAATGGGCATGAATCATGCAAGACTAAGCTCAAACACTAAAATAAGAAGATGATTCCCTTACCTAGAGTGTAAATTCAAGTCTAGCAAGCTCAATTATACAAAGTCTCTAACAATTCAACAAGTTCTTTAGCAAATTCAACAATTGAACCCAATTTCTCTTAACTCTCCCTTTCTCTAACTCTTTGGTCGGTCAAGCTCTCAAATGGTTGAGGAAGAGATTTGATTCAACATGTATAAGGTCTCTAAGTGTGTGTGTGTTAGTGGCCACTAAGTGGCATTTTAGTAAATAGGTCAACCTTGGCCATTAATCAATATTTAATCTACTTTAATCGTTCCTAATCAATTTTCAGATAAAAATACCATAAAATCACAAATATTTTACTGGTCATGAAACACTAAACGGTTCCTAAATCGTCACGATAAGGCCTTCAATTAGCAGTTTAAACATAAACTACAAATAGGTAAAATCATACAATCAACAGATAGAATATGCAATTCAATAGGCAGTCTTTTTCGATTTGGTTTGATTCCAATCGATCATCGATTTTAATCAGTTCAATTATCAGTCATTAGCGATTCAGTTTAGCATTAATCAGTATATAATTCAGTGGTCATCCGGTAATCAGTACGAGGGTTGTTACACAAGTGTTCTTAGCAGTCGCACGGTGCATTGGCTAGTATGAGATTGTTCATTTTTTGGGAGATTGAGATAGAGATAGAGATAGAGATGTGGCAGTGTCATGCCAATTCATGTGCAAGTGGGAGATGTTAGAAACTGGGCGCCCATGCTGCATGACCCTTTAAACCTTTTGAACCTGAACCTCTTGAACCTTATCCATCTAAGTTTGAATTTTAATTCAAACTTATTTGGATAACCATTCAGGATATCTACATCTATCATATCAATAAATATGGATAGATGGATAGATAGATATTGGTGGTTATATATCTGATTATATATTTTAGATAATATATTGATATATCAGATACGATATATCAGATTATATGGTTAATCTAAAATATACATATATCAGATACGTTATGGGGTTTTTTACCCATAACCTTTTTTCCTAGACTCTCTCTTTGACTCTCTCCCATAAAACAACGATCAAGCCATTTTGCACTATGACTTGTATGGGTGATACTCATTTTGTAGTATCACTTCACTGCTGGGTTCGTTGTTCAAATTCTGGAAGCACGTGATTTACCCACGAGGTTCTTCTCTAAAAGGTATGATTTTGATATTTTATCTGCTGCGTCATAATGTTTTATGATTTACATATATAAATGCATAGGCAATATTAAAAAAAATTACTATGTTCTTTCTCAATTATGCGCCTCCTCCTTGGGGGGTTTATGAAACAAAATAAATTAAGTTATCATTTTTAACAAATAAGGGTCCAATGGAGAGATTTTGGCTAATTTTTTTTTTTTTTTTTTAAACAAACGATATTGTGTTGTGAGTTACAATACATTATTCACCCAAAAATAAAAAAATAAAATTCACCCAAAAAAGTTAGAATACATCAATAGGATTGCACTGACAAATTTTTCCATTGGATACAAACAAATTAAATTTTGAGACCTTTCATGTGTTATATGAATAACCCTATTGAACTGTTGGTTCCTAAATCCCCTCTTCTGTTTAATCCAAAGAAAAAAAAAATGTTAGCAATTATGTCGAAATTATTGGAACAAGCATGTTTCTCCACTAACATGTTACGAATACTTTTAAAATTTACTTTGCAATTTGATTGGCACCCTTTTTTCCTTTAGAGGGATTGATTGGCACCCTTATTATAGTGGTACATCTTCATGGCTTTCACTTTTTTATTTTTTATTTTTTATCCTTGGTGCTAAGTTTTGAATATCCACCTAAGTTCTCAAGGTTGTTTTTGTTCCTTTTCGGAGAAAGAATTGTTGTTGGAATATCAATGAAGGTGATGACATTGTGGCTTTGGTGAATAGCTCATGGTATGAATGTTTGTTATGGTTATAATTGAATAAGCCGTGAAATTTCAAAATTTGGAAACATCTCAAAGTTATACAACTAAAATTAAGGACGCATAGTACCTTAGGCTTCGTTTGAGAAACGAGTTAATTTAGTAACTTTTTAGTTATTTGACTAAAATATGAGTTAAAAAAAAACTAGTATGTTTGGGATGACTTTTTGACTTTTTATAAAAAGATGTGAAAAAAGTAGAGAAAAAAAAAATCTTTGACTTTTTGGTATGTGTTGTTGGCTTTTTGAAAAATTTAGTAACTTTTTGACTAAAAAAGAGGATTCTCAAACGAGACCTTAGTATCATATTATAATGTTGAAAATATATAAATGAAAACAATTCGAAATAATTTTAAAAACACATTGTTTTGTTGTAAGTGAGATCATAATTTTCTCTTATAATAAAACATATGACTACATCTATCTCTATATTTTTAAACTTCTTTTTAATTATTTTCACTACTTTGTGATTCTCCCAACATAGATTAGCCAATGATCATAGACAAATCCTCGTAACTAATAAATAATTTATTAGATATCTTTTTCACCTTCGAATCAACAAAAATTATTAAGTGGAGCGAAAATTTAGCATCTGTTATGTGTTCAATGAATGTTATGCTACCATCTAATTATTTATCCATATATTTCTTCAAAACTAATCACATATCCTTTAGTATTAAACGTGACACACTTCATTGGCTCTTTTTTTTTTTTTTTTTTGTGGCTTTGTCTTGCAAGTCCTGTTTGGTACAGCTTAAAAGTTACTTATTTTAGCTTTTAGTTTAATTTAAGATATTTTGATGTGTTTGGTTTAGCTTATAGCTTATAACTTTTTGGAAGTCAGAAATCAGTTTATTCTTTGAGTGGGGCAGGAGATACTTAATTTATAAGTCAGAAATCAGGTTATATTCATAATTATAAGCTATAAGCTGTTTAGACATAAGTTATAAGTACTTTCCCACAGCTCTACCAAATAGGGCCGCAATCACCATTATGTGGTACACACACAAGACTTTCACATATTTTAATTTCCCTGAATTATATTGACTATGGTACTTGAAACCTTACAACAAAGAAAATGTACACAGTATAATGTGTATGGGTCATAGTTCTAAATATCGGCCGGTACGGTACGTACCGGCCGATTCGTACCGGAAAATCATGCCACCGATTCGGATACCGACCGGTATACCGGTGAGAATCAAATTCCCAGCCGTAGCGTCCGAGTCCCGCTACGTAGCGGCCTGAAACCGATACATTGGGCGATACGGTCCGATACAGCTTGGTTTTTGCTGGTACGGATGAAATGAAGCGCGGCAGAGAGCTCCGATGCTGCTTCTGGTTTTGGATTGCTGGTCTTCGCTAAAGTGAGAGGTCGTGATGTTCTTCAGCGAGGTCGTCATGTTCTTCGGTATAAGGTTCACGACGAGGTCGTGATGTTCTTCCTCGACTTTCGGCGTGTTTTAGAATGCTTTCTGGGTCGTGCGCCGTTGAAGCTTTGAAGCTACAGCAGCAACCTAGGTACTGACTACTGAGTATGTCTTTTATATTCATATTTTATTAATTGTATATTGATAGTTTTGGGCCCAAATATTTTACTCAAGATAGTTGGTGGGTTGTTTTGGACAATCGTGGGCCACTGAATATGTCTTTTATATTCATATTTTATATGAATGTATATTGATAGTTTTGGGCCAAAATATTTTACTCAAAATAGTTGGTGGGTTGTTTGGACAATTGTGGCCCATATGTTTCTTCAACCAACTCGTGGGTCTAGTTGGTATACTGTCTAGTTGGTATACTGTTGTAGTTTTATTTTAAATGGTAGATAATTGAAAGTTATAATTGAGATTAAAATAAATATATATCTTTTAGTTAAAAAAGAGTTAAAAGTGTCCTTATATATGAAAATTTTGATTAAAATATGACAAATTAAGGTTAAAAGAATCAAAAAAATGTATAAAATTAAGTTTCGTATGATTGTTAATGATTTTTAAAATTTCACTACGCATTACATTCGATTCCCGATACGCATCGCCGATATTACCGATATTCCGCGATCGATAATTACATGCTCTTCGCGATTTAGAACTATGGTATGGGTTGAAAACTCTACGATTAGTCCTGCCACATCACCACTATAGGTGAAGTGACTTGGTGTTTGCCATCCGTCCATGTCAACTTACCCAGCTCAGTATACACCAGGCCAGGGCTTCTTCTCTGCCACAATCCGAACCACATAGCTCTGCTTTTGATCTTTCTCTTTAAACTCCATCTCTGGAGGATCAACCGTTACCTTTGCACCTCTTGGTGGGGTAACAATTACGGTATAACTTGCTTCTAACCCACCACCATCACCGACCAGAGTTGCTGTTCTCGTAACAGCAACTTCAAATTTCGACGATTTTGATGACATATCGAAAGCAACAGTGATTGCAGGGTAGTTGAGCTCCCACGGCTTGTGTTGCTTCTGATTACAACTTATTGATTTATTTGTTATATGTTGTATGTCCTGCTCATTGTAATAGGAGGCACAGAGAAAGTTCAAGTAATCATTCAGCGTTAGATCATATACCAGACCGGGATTGACGGCCTTCTCGGGGTCCACATGTCCTGCGCCGGTGCCCCATACGTCTGATACATTGTTGTTTCACTCATCCAACAATGGATTCCCATTTTGATCTTGCATGTATGCAGTGGTCATGAGAGCTGACCGGATCATAGCCGGTGACCAGTCAGGGTGGGCCCCTTTAAGTAAAGCCGCTATGCCAGACACGTGCGGGCATGACATTGATGTGCCTGAGAGTATATTGAATTCGGTGCGCCTCGTATCATAGGATAATTCTGACGGCCCCAGAGTGTTAGGCCAAGCCGCTAAGATGTCGACACCTGGTGCAATCACGTCGGGCTTGAGAAGATACATGGATTCAGAACTTGGCCCTCTTGAGGAGAAAGAGGCAACGACTGGTGCCGGTTCGACCCCAACTTGGGTCTCATGAAAGGCTATGGTGGCCTTGGCGTTCTTGGAGGAGGTTATATAAGCACGAACTTTGTTACCGGCTGACTCGGTAATCGCCAAGGCCGGGATTAAGTGTGCGTCAGCGACCAAACCTTCTCCCACCGGCGACATGTTTTCGACGATCATCCCAACCCCACCAGCTTTTCTCACAGCCTCTCCCTTGGCGACACGTGGAACACCACGATCTTGCCACGTATGAGTTTTTTGTGCAGCGAGCCTGGCATGCATTGGCCAGCCGGAGAAGGGAAGCCAATTATCTGATTGCCGTTGGAGACATTTGCAGCATAAACGAGGGGCAAATAAGTCTTTTTACTAAACGGTTTGCCATTGTAAAGTGACTCACCGGTGATCACGTACCGTCTTGTAACAAAAGATCAGCAGGGAACTTCCGGTCAATTGTGCTCGCACCGACAGTAGTCACCCACGGAGCAACGTTCGTCACCGACATTCTCTGAGGGCCGCTGTTACCAGCGGAGGCCGAGACAAAAACTCCTTTCGCCATCGCACCGAACGATCCTATGGTGATCGGGTCAATGTTATAGGGCACTCCGCCATCGCCGCCGATGGAGAGGGATATAATGTTGACACCATCTTCGACAGCTTTGTCGAAGGCAGCGAGTATGTCAGAATCGAAGCAACCTCTCCTCCAATTACCTTTTTGTTGCACGATATTTTTGTGAATTTGTCTCCCACAATGCACTCTCCTTTCCAATGAGAGGGCACGGGTCCGAGACCTTCGTCATGAAAACTACGTCGTTCTGGGGATATGCTGGTGTCGAATACTCCGATGATGACAACTACGTCGTTCTGGGGATATGCTGGTGTCGAATACTCCGATGTTGACGTTGGAACCCGAATCGGACTCAGTTAGTAATCCGGTCGGGTTCTTAGCCGAGAGTCCTAGGAATTCAGGTGACCGAGTCGTCTGAATTTGACGAACTCGGTCTGGTAAGATCCTGAGAATTTCTGGGCGTTCGGCTAATTCTTCAGCTTGCTCTGTTGTGAGTCTCGCAGCAAAACCGTGAAAAACACTCTTGTATACATGAATGAAATCTCTCTCTTTTTCTCTCTGGGTGGTTTCGGACTTTTTCGTGTCTAATTGGTATGAACTGAGACTTGTAATGGTGGAACTGTACCAATCCTCCACAACGGAAAACCCAGATGGTTTCAAGTCGTTTCGGACTCTGACAATATAGCTTTGGAATTGGGTGTCGTCGACATTGGTGGAGATGGCACAGAAACAGAGCAAAAGAACAGTGAAAACCAGAGCCCAAAACTGACCCATTTAGAGAGAGAAAGCTGTGACTGTTTTGAATTTGGTGTTGTTAATTTATACTAATAAAACATGAGAAATGTGCGAAGGAGAGAGAGAGAGTGTGTGTGTTAAAGCTTTTGCAGAGAGAGGAGGTTCAGATAACGCCTGGAAATGGAGAAAAAGGTGTATAGGATAGGACGAATGAAAAGTAGAGGGTAGAGAGAGCAATACAGTGCTGAAAATATTGCATGATTGCAAGGTGGCGGATCTGTTTTGGCAGCATATATGAATCGGTTTTAAGCTTTTAGCTTTATAGATGATAATGGAGGATTTTGAGGGCAAGTGAAGACAAATCGATAGTCATTACTTACTCATTTTAGTGCGTTACCTTGAAAAAGAAGATGCTAATTGTAATGCGCCCAAAAAGAGTGGAGTAGATTAAAGAGATGATTCTCTGAAGCAAAATGCTATCAACTACAAATAAATTATGAGTAATGTTAGAGACTCTAAATATTCTATCAAAAGTTTTATCAAATGTCTTACGTGTGGGATCTACATAATGGGGTCCCATGTGGGTCCCACACCCATGTGAGACATTTGATAAAACTTTTGGTAGAATTTTTGAGGCCTCTAGCATTTTTGATAAATTATTAATTTTTTTATTAATTTTTTATATAAATGTGTGGTTCACACAAATTATATGAGTAGGTCTCATATTAGATTTGTTCAAAAATTTCATAATTTATTTAAAATTCTTAACATACCTCTTCTTAGAATTAATTATCTCTCGTCGCCATGAGACTATTGGGAAAACACACTAAATGCAGAAGCAAAGAATATAGATGTATGTATGAGTAGCTAGAATTTTACCCATAAACACAATAATTGTATGATTCGGATTTATTTTATGTTTGAATTCTATAATATATTAATTTAATTCCAGCTATGCACTTACATGATCAATATTTTTCTATTTTGCTTTCCAACAAAAAGCATGGTGTTTTATTCATAAAATGGCAGCGAATCAATGGGTATTTTGAAGTGACACATTGATTACCCTTACGTTGTATTTGAGCTATGTCTATCAAATTCTTGTTAAATTGTTTATATGAGCTTGCTTATATTTTGAATTCCAATTTCTGCTTCATGTATGATGCAGAGTACATGTATAATGAATTTTGATTTATGTATCGATTTTTAAAATAAATTTACAATTAATAGTTGAGAGACAAAATATAATCTCACAAAATGTGTTTTTTGGTTCTTAAGTTGTTGAAAACACTATTTGACTAATATCACATAATATCTTATAGAATAATATTACGAATTATGAAAAAAATATTATAAAGATTTTTCATCCTTTGATTAGTGTGTGGTGTTTTCTTGTATGTATAATTTAACGGTGGAGAATTTTTCATGATCAATTTCATAATATTTTTTTTTCATAATACCTAACATTACTCTATTCTATATATAAAATTATATTAGGTGTGCCAGGACAACAAATGGAGTATTAATAAGAATTTGCCTTGTTCAACATAACCATAAAGATCTCAGCAAATTTTGAAATATATTGAGAGGTGTTGAACAAATCCATTTAAGTGTTTTTTTTTTTAATATGAATAATTGTTCTAATTAAAGCCCTATCTACTATATTAGTAAAATTAATAGGTGACTAGTGCGATCCACCAGAATTTATTTTCAAAATAAAAAATTAATTTTGAATCTTAATATTTTATGTGTAAAAAATTTTAATAATGAAAGTCAAATACAAAAAGATTTGCTAATGGCTAATGAAAATTTTTGTTACTGTGTGTGATCCTATGTAAAATAGGCTCATAAAAATAAGGGCAAACTTTACTTTACTCCCCTATAGTTTGGGGCCATGTATGGATTACTCACCTGACATTCAAATATCAGCACATAATCTCCTTGTAGTTGGTGGACTAAAATGCAAAGTTAGCGTTTCCGTTAAAGATAACACATTGTGAGAGTCACGCGCTTACAAGGAGAGTAACACTATTTTTAAGATGAAAATGCCCTTGACACATCTTCAAATTTACAAACAATGCCATCAAATCTGTAAACCTCTTCTTGGAAAAAAAAAAAAGGATGAAAGATGGTTTGATCTTCTTACTACCAAAATTTTTTAAGCTTCTTATTACCCAACTCCGGTCAATCCCATTTCGGCGCCACTCAACACACAGAAGATGAGATTTTTATTTCTCAAAGAAAATATGCTAAGGAGCTTCTTAATAAATTTAGCATGCTTAATTGTAAACCAGCAACTACACCCATGAATATCAATGAAAAATTGCAGTGTGAAGAGGGGCAGAAATGGCTGATGCTAGCAGATTCAGAATCTTGGTTGGTGGTTTAATTAATTTTTTTACAAACTCAGTAATTTCCCCTTAAATATTTTGTATATTTTTTTTTTATTGTAATAAAGAGCATGCCGACCTCAAAAAGTGAACTAGTTTTTTTTTTTTGATCAAAGAAAAAAGGACTCTGTGGTGTCATCACAGCCCCGTTGGGCCCTAGGCCCGAGATAACCGGTTGCCAATTAGGAATTAATCCCCACCAAGTGGGAGACCCACCACCAGGGCACCAATGGAGGGTGAACCCCACGCCGTAGCAGAGGTCAGGGACCGAGGGGAGTAAAGGCATTGCTCACAGGGAGTGATCTCAAATGCCCTCCCAGAATCGACCTCGGTCCTCCACCTGTGCCACCAAAAGTGAACTAGTTTATTCAAACTTCATTAGGTCATAATTGTAAAATCAAACCAAAAGGACAAATATTCATGTAAGATCTAACCCTTGGCTGGTTGTTTTTTATTTATTTTTTTTACTGTTTTTTTTTTTATATAACTAAAGCTAAGATCTGACCCTTGGCTAACCTGCAATTCTAAAATCAAACCAAGACTCTGCATATATATACATCTATACACACATGTTTTATAACATCTAGAAAATCAAGAAAAAATAATAATAAATTAATAAAAATTCAAGGTTTGGTTAGAGAGGTAGTACAACTTACTTACGGCCCAGTAATGTGCATTGCTACTGTTCCACCCTCCTGTATATTTCTTGAACCCATTAAGAGGGTCTTTCCTCTCTGTCCTCTTTGTAGCCAAAACTAGAGATAATGATGAATTTCAATGATTTGTGAAGATGAAAGATGATGAAATGTATGTACAACTTTTGTTAACTGTGTGAAAGATGATGAAGTGAAGTGTATGTAAGATGATGAAGATGAAATGGGGAGAGAGAGAAGAAGATTGTTAAGTTTTTATTCTTGGCAATTTCGTGTGACAAAACTTCTTTTAGTTGTATTTTTATTCGCTCTTTTATTTTAGTAAGGTTATGAGTACTTAGATGAGAATCTAACTCGAATTGTGCCTTGTAGACAAGTTTTCAGAAGATAATTCTTTCATGTTTGCTACTTTGCTGACTATGAGGGAGATCGAGTTGCTCGATCAGCTCGCGGGGGTCCAGTGGATAGCGCCCCTTGGTGGGTTTGGGGCAGCGCCATGGCGGGGTTGAGGGGCAACGCCCTCGAAGTAAAATACAAAAATGCATTCGAAATTGCTTGTCCGCTCAAGTGGACATTCCCTCGCTCGAGCAGAGAATCCTTGGTTCCAGAAGTTTGATCGCCTGCAAAAATACTGGGAGATGTTTTTTCCCGCTCGAGCAGAATTTCTTGCGCTCGAGTGTCGGTTCGCTCGAGCGGCCATTTCGGCGCTCGAGCGGAGATGGCAAAACAGATTCAGTCAGAATTTAGGATTACGCTTCCAGATCTTCTTCTTGGATATTAGGGTTTATATCTGGGGCTATTTTGCTAGTTTTCCTTAATGTTTGATTGAGTATTCAACTTATGATTTAAGAAGTATACAGCAAAGGATTGTTTGTTTATTCTATACAAAAGAGAGAGTTGTTCTTTGGGGGATTCTAGAGAATTTGAGCTTGAAGCTTTGGTGAATTTTGGAGTGGCTCATCGTCATGGATTCGACATTGGCGTTATGGATTCAACGTTAGGCAAGACAATTCTGAGGTGAAGACGGGGCTAGAAGAGGCACATAGGGGTTGGTTCAATTGGGCGTATATTCGCTAGGTAATTGAGAGTATACGTGTGTAATTCGTTTATGTCTTTTTAATGGATTGTTTTGTGACTTTTGCCTGTAGTTTTTTATCATAATTGGAGGCACTTCAATTGTGATTTTTTCACGTAAAATTGTTGTGTTGATTTGTTTTTGATTGTTTGATTGGGATTGTTATTTAATGCTTAAAATTGATACATAATCACAAATCAATATCTAGAGGACTTCTAGAATTTTTCAAAGATAAATGAAGGTATAATTGTCAATTTACAACTTCGGTTAACAGAAGTTAGTGTGCGTTTTAGTAGGCCAACCACAAGGGCGTTATGTGGTGATATTCAAATGTTAGAGGGGTAATCCGCACATGGCCCAAACTATAGGGGGTAAAGTGAAGTTTGCCTTAAAAATAATTTATTTTAAAGTTTAAAAAAAAAATGTGTATTCTTAACCCGAAATCAAACCCTTATTCGTGTTAATCAAATTTATCAAAAATCATGAATTCCACTTATATCAAAATATTTTTTTTTGAAAAAAAAATAAATACAACAAAAAATTTTATAATATACAAATTATGACTTGGTTGTAGGGTTGCAAATAAACAGAGCCGTTCGTGAACAGGCTTGAGCTTAGCTCGGTAAGAGCCTGTTCGAACTTGGTTCGTGAATTTTTTTTTTTTGCATTCAAGCTCGAGCTCGAGCTTGTTCTCATTAAATTTTTAATAAACAAGCCCAAATATTCTAAAACTTGGCTCGTAAGCTCGACTTGTTAGTTGACTCATTTAATATTTATTATTTATATATTAAATAATATAAAAATATGTATAAAAATTAAGAGAAATATACTATTTATATATTTAAAAAATATAAATGTAAATAATAGTTGACTATAGATAGTATATTTATATAATAGTGGTAGTAGATATTATTATTTTAGTAAAATATTGACTTTTTTTTAGTATGTTTATATATATTGTATATATAATTGTATAATCAAAATTTTAATTGTAACTTTAGTCTCACATGAAAGTATGAATTTATAAATTTTTGGCTCGTTAAGACTCGTGAACAAGCTCGAGCTCGAGTCGAGCCTAAGCCAACCCGCCGAGTTCGGTTCATTAAATTTTTATTCACTCGAACTCAACTCGAGCTCGAGCTTGTTAAAATCTTAATAAACAAGCCCAAACATATTAAAGCTCAAAGACGCTTGTAGCCCTACTTGGTTGTAATTCATGGTGTATTATTTTAGTTATTAATTGGGAAAAGTCTTTGCTAATTTTTTTATCTGCTTGGTTATGTCTAAAGTGGTGCATCGCACCTTTAATTATGCTTCAAATGGTGTTTGATTATCAACTATTATAATATTTTCATATGACAATATTTAAGTATTTTATTACACGAAAAAGTGCTTAAGATTGGTTGACTCAAAAGTAGAATTTATACTTATATCAGTATGATCGTAAGGGTTTATTCGCATTGATGCAAAAAAAATTATAAATTATGTTAATCATATTATTTAATTTTGATGATGTCTAAAATATTATTTGCAAAAATTTAGATTTTTTAATATACATATTATTTGACAAAATATTATCTGTTAAATATATATATATATATATATATATTTGTTAAATATTATTTAAATAAAATATTTTTGAAAACTCTACTATTCACTTTTTGAAAATTTAGGCTAATCACTATTCACTTTTTGACCAAATTAAAATTGATTAATTATATTATTTTGACAAAACTGATTGATTGGTTGTATTATCTTGACAAATGAGATATTGATGAGTTGTCTTCTTTTGACAAAAGTGATATATCCAAATATAGTGGTAGGTTATGTTTAGTTAAAAATTTCTACAAAAATTTAAAAATAGTATATATGATCAGATCTATTATAAATATTACTTAAAGGGATTTTACTATATATGCAAATATTTGATTAGAATATTATATAGAATGCATATAATATAAATAGAATACATCACGTGAGCAATTAAACTTTTTACACTACATTGATTATATCATATCACACTACACTACATTGATTATATATATATATATATATATTATAATAAAACAAGATGGAGCAAATCATTTGCTTGTTTGAAAATTGTGAACTTTGTATTAAATTGTCTACAAAATGGTGGCTCCATGTTTAAAAAAATAAAAAAAGGAAAAGAAAATATTAGTCTTACTTTTATTTTTTTAATTATTAACATTTGATGACTATTTAAAATTAAGGAGCGTGCTTATGTAAGCCATGACGTCAGCAAGGAGTGTCCAACGGATATATTTTTGTGTATAAATAGAAGTGTTGTATGTGGAGAAAAATCAAGAACTTGAAGAGAAAAATTTATGTGAGCTCCAAAATTCTGAGTATATTGTATTCTGCTCTTTCACTTTCAGATCTAAGTCTAGCATTTGTTCTTACACTTTCATATCTACTCTTTGTGAGAAAATTATTATAAAAGAGGGTTTAAGTACCACTTATTCTTATTCCTTATTTTCGTGAGAGATTTTGTAAGGGTGATGTATTTGTTGTTGAGTGAGGCTCAATAGATAAGAGTAAGTCCTATGCCAAATCCACAAGTTTGGTGGTGTATTTATTCAATTGATAGTAAAGAAATTCTCAAGGAGGTTCCTTGGGGAGTGGACGTAGGCCTGGCGTGTCGAACCACTATAAATCTCAGTGTTTGATTTTCTCTCCCTATCTCTTTTACTTTTATATTGATAATTATTATTATTTTTTATTTGTTAAAATTCTAAATATTGTATTAATTTTAATATTGTAAAATTTTTAATAACCCAATTCACTCCCCTCTTGGGTTGCCTACCTGGGATAACAATTGGTATTAGAGTTTAAACTCTAGTGTGTATGACTTAACCGTCTTAGAGTAGATCATGACAACCCTTAGTTATTCATTACCCGAGGGACAAGCATCCAATAGGCCACCACGTTAGCGGCACAAATTTTAGCTATTGAAAAACTAGGATGACCATACATGTGCAATCTAATGATTATGAATGTTGGAAAATTATTTGCAATGGTTCAAAAATTCCCACCAAAATCAGAGATGGACTTAGGTACCAAAACCCGAAGATGAGTGATGAATCGATACTAGAATGACCCAAATTAATGTCAAAGCTACAAACATATTGTTCTCGCTTAGATGCCAATGAGTTCAACATAATTTCCACATGCAAAACGGCAAAAGAAATTTATGCAAGCTTATAGTGACTCATGAGGAACCTAACAAGTTAAAGAATCTAGAGTCGCTTTGCTAGTCCATAATTATGAACTCTTTAAAATGAAGCCTGATGAGACTATTCCTCAAATGTTTACTCGCTTTACTGATATTATTAATGGTTTAACTTCTCTTGGAAAAATATATACTAATGCTGAAATTGTAAGAAAAGTGCTTAGGTCATTGCCAAAAAGTTGGGAGACAAAAGTCATTGCCATTACCGAAGCCAAGGATTTATCAAAGCTAAGTCTAAATTAGTTAATGGGATCTCTCTTAACTCATGAGCTCATAATGCAAGAAGGAAAGGAAGAGGAAGACAACAACAAGAAAGGAATATCCTTCAAATCCACCTCGAAATATTAAAAGGATAAGGAAGATGATTCAGATGAGGATGAGGAAATGGCATTCATCACTAGAAAATTCCAAAGGTTTGTGAGAAAGAAACAAAGCGTATGAATTTTTTTTTCAAAAAAGACTTCAACAATAGGGATTTTTAAAGAGGAGAAAATCACAAAAAATCTGAAATAACCTTACAAATGCAACAACCGACACTACAAATCGTAATATCCAACTTAAGAAAAAATTCAAGAAGGATAAGAAGAAAGCTATGATTGCAAGATGGGGAGAAGATAGTGATGAAAGCGACATATAAACCGAAGTTTGCAAAAAATTTTCTTTGCCGATAAAAAAAAACCTATACTTAATGGCACTTAGAAACGAAAATGAAGTAAATGACGAATCCTTTACATTTGATGAATTACAATTAGCTTTTGATGAATTACATGCTGAATTTAAGAAACTTAATTTGAAAAGTAATTGTCAAAAGAAAGTAATTTCAAGCTTATCAAAAGAAAATGAATCATTGACTACCAAGGTAAATGTTTTAGAAAATGAAGCCATGAAAATGAAAAAGGAAAATGAGATTTTAAAAGAGTCTTCAATTTCTGAAAAACATTTAGTTGTATTGCAAAAAGAAAACGAGTCTTTAAAAAAAGATCAAATTATTTTGAAAGAAAATATTAAAGACCTGAAAAATACTCTTTCAAAATTCACTTAAGGTAGAGAAATTTTAGATAAAATTCTTAAAAATCAAAATTGTACTTTTGGTAGAGCCGGAATTGGATATAAACTTTTTTCAAAAGTAAAAACTGTCAAAAATGGCTTTGTGTATGCATCTTCTAATCACTCTCATCTCATATGTCATTTTTATGGTACAAAAGGTCATATTTCACATTCATGTCCTGTTAAAAGAAATCCTTTTGCTAAAATAAAAAAGATGTGGGTCCCTAAGGACATTTCAAGAGTATCAAGTTCTAACTTTTATGGACCTAAGAAAAAATAGGTACCAATAGAAAAATCAAATTTTTGTAGGTATGTTTCAAGACAAAATCCGGTAACGATAGATGGTATCTCGACAGTGCATATTCTTGGCACATGACTGGAAATAAAGCTATGTTTGCCATACTTCAACAAAAGGATGGCGGATATGTGACTTTTGGCGACAATAGCAAGGGTAAAATCATTGGTGTAGGAAGTATTGGTAAAAATCCCTCTCCTATTATTGAAAATGTTTTATTTGTTGAATGTTTAAACATAACTTGCTTAGTATTAGTCAATTATGTGATAAAAGTTATAGAGTTATTTTTTACAAAACTCATTGCACTATTGAAAACACCTTAGAAAACAAAACTTTATTTGTAGGTTATAGACATGAGAATGTATATGTGTTTGATTTACATGATTTATCTTCTCATTTTAATATTAAATGTTTATCTGCTATAAATGATAATGGTTGGCTTTGGCATAGAAGATTAGGACATGCTCGTTTTGATTTAATTTCCAATTTTTCAAAAAATGAGTTAGTCATAGGTTTACCAAAAATTGTTTTTAAAAAAGATAAACTTTGTGATGCATGTCAATTTGGAAAACAAACTAGAATTTCTTTTAAATCCAAAAATATCGTTTCAACTACTAGACCGCTTCAACTCTTGCATATTGATCTATTCAGACCATCTAGAACATTAGGTTTAGGAGGAAAATCTTATGCCCTTGTTTGTGTTGATGATTATACTAGATATACATAGGAATTATTTTTAGCACAAAAAAAATGAAGCTTTTTATAATTTCTCAAAACTTTGTAAAAGAATTCAAAATGAGAAAAATCTTAATATTTATAGTATTAGAAGTGATCATGGTAGAGAATTTAAAAATGATGATTTTATTATGTTTTGTGATGCGTATGGAATTGATCATAATTTTTCTGCCCTTAGAACTCCTCAACAAAATGGAGTAGTTGAAAGAAAAAATAGAACTCTTGAAGAAATGGCCTGTACTATGCTTTGTGAAAATAATTTGCCTAAATATTTTTTGGACGGAAGCTGTTAACACTGCATGCTATGTTATAAACCGTGCCATGATTGGACCTATTCTTAAGAAAATCCCTTATGAACTATGGAAAGATAGAAAACCTAATATTAGTCACTTGCGTGCTTTTGGTTGTAAATACTTTGTATTAAATAAAAATAAAGATAACTTAGGAAAATTTGATGCTAAATCGGATGAAGCTATATTTCTTGGTTATTTTATGTCCAGTAAAGCTTATAGAGTATTCAATAAAAGAACTCTACTTGTTGAAGAATCTGTGCATGTTGTTTTTGATGAATCTTACGACATTATTTCCAAGAATCTTGTAAGTAATGATATTGTAGAAAATCAACCAAGCATGGAAAGCATTTACATAAAGGAAAATGAAGAAAATCCATTACGCGAACATGAAGAAGAAATGACAATGGAGAAACTTCAAGAAATATATGCTCTTCTAGAAAACGATTCAAATCTACCAAAAGAATGGAAGTATGCTCATGGCCACCCCAAAGACCTCATTATAGGTGATGCGGCGGAAGGTGTAAAAACTCGTTCCTCTGTTACAAATATTTGTGGTAACTTAGCATTTGTTTCCCAAATTGAACCAAAGTCATTTTTAAAAGCTAAAAATGATGAAAACTGGATTTTAGCAATGCAAGAAGAATTAAATCAATTTGAAAGAAATGAAGTTTGATTTTTGACCCCTCGACCTAAGGATCATCCCGTTATTGGTACAAAATGGGTTTTTCGAAATAAAATGGACGAATCTGGAGTTGTTACTAGAAATAAAGTTAGATTAGTAGCTCAAGGCTATAATCAAGAAGATGGAATTAATTTTGATGAAACTTTTGCACCAGTTGCTAGACTTGAAGTTATTAAAATGTTACTTGCTTTTACGTATTTTAAAGATTTTAAATTATATCAAATGGATGTTAAAAGTGCCTTTTTAAATGAGTACATTTCGGAGGAAGTCTATGTTGAACAACCTCCCGGTTTTGAAAATCATAAATACCCGAATCATGTTTTCAAACTTTCAAAAACTTTATATGGTTTGAAACAAGCTCCTAGAGCATGGTATGAAAGATTGAGTAATTTTCTACTTGACAAAGGTTTTTGTAGAGGAAAAATTGATACAACACTTTTTATAAAAATAAAAAAGGAAGATATGCTAATTGTTCAAATTTATGTTGATGATATCATTTTTGGTGCTACTAATGAAAATTTGTGTAAAGAGTTTGCTAAAGATATGCAAGGTGAGTTTGAAATGAATATGATGGAGGAATTAAATTACTTCCTTGGTCTACAAATTAAACAAACTAATGATGGAATCTATTTAAATCAAACGAAATATATCAAAGATCTACTTAAAAGGTTTGAAATGGAATCATCAAAGCCTGCAGCAACTCCATTGAGCACATTGATAAAAATCAACAAAGATGAGCAAGGTAAACCTGCAGATGAAAAGAAATATCGAGGTATGATTGGTTCTTTACTCTATCTTACTGCAAATAGGCCTGGCATAATGTTTAGTATTTGTATGTGTGCACGCTAATCCGCACCGAAAGAGTCACACATCACCTCACCAAACGAATTTTAGATATCTTGTTGAACTCCAAATTTGGGATTATGGTATTCTAAGGAATCACCTTGAACTTTTGGTTACTTAGATGCCGACTTTATGGATGTAGACTTGACCGAAAAAGCACTAGTGGCACTTGTCATTTTCTTGGACACTTACTCACTTCTTGGTTTTGCAAAAACAAAACTCAAGGCTCACAACTGCTGAAGGTAATACGAGTCAGCACCGGGTGTTATGCACAATTGCTTTGGATGATACAACAACTTCAAGATTTTGGACCTCACTATGATCATATTCTCATAAAATGTGACAACACAAGTGCTATTAACCTTTCAAAAAATCATCTTCAAAGACTCACGCATTAAACACATTGAAATAAGGCATCATTTTCTAAGAGATCATGTACTCAAAGGTGACATTGAACTCGAATTTGTGCCTATAAATCGTCAATTAGCTGACATTTTTACCAAGCCTCTAAATGAAGAACAATTTTGTTATATTAGAATTGAACTTGGTATGATGAATACTCCAACATAGTGTTTATATTAAAATATATATATATATAAATAAATAAAAGAATAAAATAAATCTAATAATAATAAATAATTAAATAAAATACCTATGGTAATAATAATAATAATTATTATAAAAAAATAATAACAATAATAATAATATACATATATATAAATATATATATAAATTTTCTCTCTCTCTCGCCTCCGCCTCTATCTCTCACCCACTCTCTTCCTTACTCTCTTTTCTTTCTCTCGCTTCTTCATCTTCCTCACATCCTCAAATTGACTCCATCTCCATCCTCACCATCGCTTATAACCAATCCGCCATCCACAAAATCATCCATCACTTTCATCACTACCATTATCCACCCAAATCCTCCACCAATCTATCGAACTCCATCACCTCTCTACCCAAAATCAGCATCACCATCTTTACCAATTCATCAAGTTCCGGATCGATCCATCAAGATCTATTACGATCTATACAAATTCACCGATCTACCAAATTTTCTCCATTTCTTCCGATCATCAAGGTCATCACCGATCAACATGTTAAAATTCTTGTTGCACTGCGGTTATATTTTTTACTTGTTATGTGTGCTCCAAATTCTCTTGGATTTAATAATGGTTGCTTCTACCATGTCTGAAGAAATTATTTTTATTTTTATTTTCTCCTTTTATGCTAATGCACTTGCTGTAGTTGTTTATGACCGAATCTTAATGGCCTTGGTATTATAGATTGGTAATTTGTTTCTTCAAATTTATGTAATTTTTAGTGCATTAATTCAGGGGGAGACTCATATATTTTAAGATTAACAATTATTATAAAAATATTAAATATTAAATAATAATAATAATAATAATAATAATAATAATAATAATAATAATAATAATAATAATAATAATAAAGGGGCATGTGTATATTCTGTGCATAATTTTAGGAGGAGTATATATACATATTTTTTTTTACTCCTTATCTGCACCAACAAACAAATTTTTTTTTTCAACACAGAATTAAACAAAAAAAAAAAATAAATAAATAAATAAAAAGGGAAGAAATGCTGGCAATTTTATTTCAGAAGAAGAAAATATTACTCGATTGCATGTAAATTTTCAGAAGGCTTCACAGATTTTTTCCGTTTCACTTCTCTCAACAATTTTTCATGAGCCGCTTTTACATGCTTTTCTCTATTTTCGACTTATGTTAGTCTCAGCATTATAACCATTGCATAATATTACACCGCATTCTCCAACTGTGCATTTTTCCTTTTTAGCTCTTTCTTCTCCTTACACATATTAACCAGTTGTTGTTTTAACAAGCACACCTCATCTCTCCATTATTGATTTTCTTGTACTCTTGCTTGTAATCGTTGCGCCATATTGGAAACTGCAGTCATTGCCTATATGCTAAGAGCCATAGTGTTGTTAATAGCATCGATATCATTTTGATTACCAATAACACTAGGACCCTCATTTACAGGCATAGTATGTGCCTGCACTAATGGTACCCTCTCATTTGCCTGCATTACAAGCACCTCATGCAGGTCTGAACCATTGATGGCTAAGATAAGGAATGACATGATTACACAAGAAGCTAAAATAAATTTTTCTCTCCAATACTTGATGATTTTGTATCTTTGCCTATCATCTGTGTCACTCTTTATACACTCCATCGATCCAATACTCGATACATATCTGTTCAAATCTTCTGTTTGTCAACATTTCTACGCTCGAGATACTCCAAAATCCCCACAATGATCTCGACAAGACCTACGGACCATTATTATATTTTTGGGCATCTCAGATTATTTTACCAAATATGTCTGTTTCCTATCTTCATCTTTTATTTTGATGTTGTCAAACGGGGAGAAAAAATATGATTTTGTTTTTGAAAATTATATGTTGCAGGGTTATCAAATATTTTGTTAACTTATTTTGTGTCAAATACTTACAAATATTGCCATCATCAAAAAGGGAGAGATTGTTAATCATATTATTTAATTTTGATGATATCTAAAATATTATTTGCAAAAATTTAGATTTTTTAATATACATATTATTTGACACAAAATATTATCTGTTTAATATATATATATATATTTGTTAAATATTATTTAAATAAAATATTTTTGAAAACTCTACTATTCACTTTTTGAAAATTTAGGTTGATCACTATTTACTTTTTGACAAAATTAAAATTGATTAATTATATTATTTTGACAAAATTGATTGATTGGTTGTATTATCTTGACAAATGTGATATTGATGAGTTGTCTTCTTTTGACAAAAGTGATATATCCAAATATAGTGGTAGGTTATGTTTAGTTAAAAATCTCTACAAAAATTTAAAAATGGTATATATGATCAGATCTATTATAAATATTACTTAAAGGGGTTTTACTATATATGCAAATATTTGATTAGAATATTATATAGAATGCATATAATATAAATATAATACATTACGTGAGCAATTATACTTTTTACACTACATTGATTATATCATATCACACTACACTACATTGATTGTATATATATATATATATTATAATAAAATAAGATGGAGCAAATCATTTGCTTGTTTGAAAGTTGTGAACTTTGTATTAAATTGTCTACAAAAACGATGGCTCCATGTTTAAAAAAATAAAAAAAGGAAAAGAAAATATTAGTCTTACTTTTATTTTTTTAATTATTAACATTTGCTGACTATTTAAAATTAAGGAGCGTGCTTATGTAAGCCATGACGTCAGTGGCGTGCTTATGTAAGTCATGACATCAGCAAGGAGCGTCCAACGGGTATATTTTTGTGTATAAATAGAAGTGTTGTATGTGGAGAAAAATCAAAAACTTGAAGAGAAAAATTTCTATGAGCTCCAAAATTCTGAGTATATTATATTCTGCTCTTTCACTTTCAGATCTAAGTCTAATCTTTGTTCTTACACTTTCATATCTACTTTTTGTGAGAAAATTATTGTAAAAGAGGGTTTAAGTACCACTTATTTTTATTCCTTATTTTTGTGAGAGGTTTTGTAAGGGTGAGGCATTTATTGTTCAGTGAGGCTCAATAGATAAGAGTAAGTCCTATGTCAAATCCACAAGTTTGGTGGTGTATTTATTTAATTGATAGTAAAGAAATTCTCAAGGAGGTTCCTTGGAGAGTGGACGTAGGTCTAATGTGCCAAACCACTATAAATCTCAGTGTTTGATTTTCTCTCTCTATCTCTTTTACTTTTATATTGATAATTATTATTCTGTTTTTTTTATTTGTTAAAATTCGGAATATTGTGTTAATTTTAATATTGTAAAATTTTTAATAACCCAATTCACCCCCTCTTGGGTTACCTACCTGGGATAACAATTGATATCAGAGCCTAAACTCTAGTGTGTGTGACTTAACCGTCTTAGAGTAGATCATGGCAACCCCTAGTTATTCCTTACCCGAGAGACAAGCATCCAATAGGCCACCACTATTTAGCGGCACAAATTTTAGCTATTGAAAAACTAGAATGACAATACATGTTCAATCTAATGATTATGAATGTTGAAAAATTATTTGCAATGGTCCAAAAATTCCTACCAAAACCGAGATAGATTTAGGGTACTCAAAGAGAAATTTTGAGTACTCAAAATTTTGATGTTATTATGAAGGCCACAAAAACAAGGTACTCAAAGAGAATCAGCACAAAATTTCTAGAACCTTAATAATTTCAGCCAAAGAGGTTCTAATTAATTATGTCACGCTCATAATAACATGAAAATTTTTATTCCAAATGCAAATTATTTTTGCATATATTTTCTAGTAGAGCTCATCAAGGGCATTATCAAGAATACTATAAATTTAAAAATTATTTAAGAAATATCAATAGGTGTCAGAATATACACAATCATTTTTGATAAATCATTATTATTTAATAATACTTTACACTATTTATCATTTGACATTTACTAATTTATCTTCTAAAAACTTAACAAAAATAAGTATTGAATTCTATTATTTTAATCAATCAATATCAAATTAGACACTATACGATATGTAAATCACTTATAGAAATATGACAACCTAAAAAAATCACAATAGAGTTAATTTTGATTAATGTAATGATATTTTACACTATAATATGTGTTACAAAAGAATAATATTAATTTTAATTTAAAATAAAATTTTAATTTTAATTATTTATTTTAATAATCGTAGAATTATCATTCTATAAAAATGTTAGTTAAATACTCATATATAATAAATTTAGCTAAATTATTTGTTTATTTTGATAATTTTAATTGCTATGCTATAAATCAGAATTATCATTTAATTATTTTATTCGATTATTATTAAATTTTAAGTTTGTTAAATATACACTCATTTTGATATTAAAAATAATAGTTAAATTAGAAAGATAATTAATAATATAAAACTAAAAAGTGATTCTAATTATTTAATTTTAATATAATTTTATATTTATTTAGAAAATAAAAATATGTAGAAATAGAATTATACAAAATTTATTTAAAAAATTAAATGTAAATATGTTGTGATTGGATTAAGAAGAAAATACATAAATTAATTATGAGACATTTACACACAAGTCGTAATTTGTGAACTTATACTCCATTAAGTCTTAATTAAGATTTTTTGAACCTTCAAGTCCATTAAATTTTTAATAGTTGAAATTGTCCTTCAAACAATAATTGTTTATCATTTATGACTATCTATAAAGGAACATGATGATTATACATTTATTTTGATTTTCAAAACTTTAAAACTGAAAAAACTATATATAAAAAAAAATTTAGGGGAAATTTTTTTTTTTCTAATTTAAAAAATTAAATTATTTTTTGTGCAAAACTGAAATTTTTTTTTCTATAAAGGAGCGTGATGATTGAACATTGATGTGCATGATTGGAAGGAAAAAAAAAAAAAAAACTTTTTTAAAAATGAAAAAACTGATAATGTTCTCGGTTTTATTGAATAGTTGAATCAACTAATAAGTAGAAGGCAAAAAGTTTAATTTCATATTTTTTTTTATCAATTAGTGAAATAATTATCTGGAACATTATTATGTAAAATTGATAATATTCTTAGTTTTAAAAATTTTTAAAAAAAAAACTGATAATATTTTCAATTTTACTAAATAGGACTTGTTGGTTCAAAAAATCTTAAATAGGACCTGAACTACCATAACATTTGTAAATAGAACTTTTAAGTAATTAATTCATTAATTATATAGAGTATTGATTTTTTTCTTTAATATTCCTTTTGAATTATTCATACATATTAAATATAGGTATATAAAATTTAAATTAAATATAAATATTTTGTAATAAATAATTTCTAACAAATACAGGAACCTCCTCTGTAGTTTCAATAATTACAATAATCTCCTATTTTACCCGACAATATCAAGATTTTCTCATTTTTAACTACCGCTTACACACTTCACGTAATCCTGCCGATGTCATCAAAGCTAAACACTAAAATGCCCATAATGCCCTCAAGTGTCCTCAACTCATCTATATATACCAATACCAAATGTTGGCTGATCATCCAACCAGACATCTAGAACAACGCTTTTTTTTTTTTGGCAATTGCAACTGCAACATTTTATTTAAAAACACAACAACATGTAGGTTATCCACAACTATTAAAATGTATCTTAAAATTTATCCTTATCTATTTATTTTATAGTATTACTCCAATCAAAATTTCAGTTTACAGTGAGGTGAACACTAGAAGCATAAACAATTAATTAGCCAAACAATAACAAAGAAACATGTTTGGTTCTCTTTTTGAATCACAATTCCAATTAAAATTTTCAAAAATCTTTTCAAAACTCATAACAAAATACACAACTCAAAATTACTCAAAACTCAATTCACAAATTATTTTCAAAACTTGTAACCAAACATACAACTCAAAACTCAATTTAAAACTCTTTTTAAAACTCAAAACTAATTTTTTTTCAAAACTTTATTTTAAAAGAAATTTTTTTATATTTTATTTTAAAATTATTTTTACAATCATGATTTGACTGTGGAGTCATATTTTGAGTTGTGAGTTTTGAATTGAGTTTTGAGTTGTATTTTGAAATTTTTTAGATTTATTTTTTTAGGATGAATATTTTATATTTTAAATATTTATTTATTTATTTTAATGTGCACTTTTTATTTTAAATAATTATTATTATTTTATTTTAAATATTTTATTTTATTTTATTAATATATATTTTTAAATATTTTAATTTTTTTGTTATGTGTTTGGTTATGATTTGAGTGTAGAGTTTTGAAAGTAGTGTGAAGTTTCAAGTTATGTGTTTGGTTATGAGGTTTGAAAATAATTTTTGAATTGAGTTTTGAATTATGCGTTTGGTTACGATTTGAGTGTGAAGTTGTGTTTTGAGTTTAAAATATTAAAATTAAAAAAATAAAATATTTAAAATGAAAAATTAAAATATTTAAAATAAATTAAAATATTGAAAAAATTAAAATTTAAATAAAAATTATATATTTAAAATTAAAAATAAAATTTTCTTAAACATTTTTAATATTTTAAAAAATAAATCCAAAAAGCAAGGGTAATTAGAGTAAGAAATGTTATCCCCAAATGTGTGTAAATTCAATATATAAATAAAATAAACAATAAAATAAAAATACACAATCCGTAAAATAATTTTAAATTAAATTATGAATTAAAGCTACAAAAATTATAAGTCGACACTTGTGTTGGACACAATCTCCTTAAAGTAGATTTCGCCTTGTTCTAAGCTTCGAGATTTACCACTGCTACATCCCAAGATGCAACGACTAACACTTGAATTTGCAGCACTACAAAATCAAGTTTGACGAACCAAAACTCAGCTATAACTCTTATTATTTCTTCTTAAAATTAAATAAAGAATAGACGCAGAAGACAATAGGACGACTTGATGGAGAAAGGAAGAAAAGTTCTTAGAAATTGGATTGAAAGAATTGCTAGAAAGGCACTATTTATAGGAAACTAAGTAGCTTATAATTTAACAGTGCCAAACAGATGAAAACTGTTCAGATAGATTCAATACTCTTTAGACAGATTCTGTCACAACCCAAACTCGCCCATAAGGGTTTAGCATCGTAATCGACCAGTAATCCTTGGATCACCAAAGGCCTCTGAACAGAATTACAAAATATAAGGGGTTATGAAGCAAACATATAAAACTTACATAGTCCATTGAGCTGTGCAGACATACATAGGACATATAATTTTAAACTTTATAAGCATACTTGTGATGTCATAAAAAGATATTAGTCATACATCATTCCCATAGACAGACGAAACAAAAGTGGGACTTGGCCCAATGTATTATTCCAAAAAGGAAAACAAGTCTTAAAAGCTTAAACCACGAAAACTTGACTTCTCAAAGGGAACCTTCCCGGGAGGCATAGGGGCTGGCTGACCCAAATCTCCAAGCAACAGCTTAGGCCTAGTCACACGCTTGCTCACCTACATACATAATATAAATAGTGAGCTGAGCCTAGTGAATAATAACAGAGTAAAGGGTTAAATGAATAACGTCCTATAACTAATTCAATAAATGTAAATGCTACATATGTACGTTTGTTCGAAATAAATGTAAATCAAAGTTCAAGCTTAATCTTGCATAGTACATTCGTTAGCTCTGACAAATCACATATAGAGCATCAAGGGTCATACTTGTCAGTTCCATATAGGAACCTCTAGCCGCATGTATAACTTGTCGGGCCCATAAAGAAACCTTCGATTGGGAACATATCACTTGTTAGTTCAGATAGGAACCTCTCGCCGTATGGATAACTTGTCGGCCCATAAAGGAATCTCCGCATCAGAACAGATAACTTACTTGAGCACGTAATTGTTGCCACTTAATACTTGTCAAGAATTGGACAATCATTCATTGTACAAAATATATAACATGTTATAAAACAAATCTTATTCCATATACAGAAAATAAATAAAGTTGAATATAGTTTTACTAAATTATTACTCACAGATGGCTCCGGAGTTGTCAGACAAAGTAGGCAATAAAATAGCTTACTATATGACTTACACAAACATAACAGATACATACTTGAAACACATACCCAGATAATGCTTAACTAATTTCATGTCTTTCTTAGTGTTTTTCTAGCCTTTATCCTCATTCTTATATCTTAACCGTGGCTTAGGAACGCTTAGGATGTAATGAGGATGCTAAAATGCACTTGAAAACACTTAATAAAACTTGCTAAAAACAAGAGTCTCGCCAAGCAACTTCCTTTGCTCGAGCAGCGCTCAAAAATGTGAGAGGTCGCCGAGCGTCTCAGAACTCGCAAAAGTATCGTTGCTTAATTTTTTTCGCCGATGCATGCTCAACGGCCGCCAAGCTGAAGATTAAGGTCCTCGCCAAGCATAACTCTTGTCACTCGAGCGGTCAGAAAAATAGGAAACTTCTGAGAGCATGCATTTTACGCTCAAGCCAACTTTTGGTCGCTCGAGCGGAGGCGCAAAATACAGACTAGTCACTCGAGTGCAAAATCTGTCGCTTAAGCAGAGAAGTAAAATCTGGAATTTCCAGATTGCTCTACCAAGCTTCAAACTCAAATTCCAAAATTGTAAAACATGTTCCTTTGGGCCAAAAACTCAAGAAATCACTTGTAAACTTGCAAAACATCATGAATTAAGAATCATTACTCAAAATCAAGGCCCAAAAGCAAATGAATTCTTCAAATTCAAACTTGAATTATGAGTATACATACCATGCATGTATTGACTTGGGTTCAAAACTTCCAAAACATAATCAAATGAGATAAGAGGATGTAAAACATGATGAATTCCTACAACTAAGCTCAACTTAGTACATGCATGAGAGAATTTCTTAGAAAACATGCTCCAAATGCAATGAAATGCAGATGCATGTACGAATTGATCTTCATTTCCACTTCTTAAGCTTAATTCTTGCATCTCTTAGCTCAATTCTCTTGAATTCATGTATGAACCAACTCAACTACAAAACTAAAGGTTTCATTTCTTACCTTAGGTGTTTAATTAGGTTTAAGAAGCCTAATTCTTTGAGCTAGGAGGTCAAATTTCCAAAGTTCCTTCCAAATGCTAGCTTTCCTCCCTTGAGTTTAAACTTCTCTTCACTCTCACTCTTCTCCCTCACGTTTTTGTCTCAAAAATGATGAAGAAAAGATGAGTCTAGGGGGTGTGGAGGCCTTATATAAGCTCAACTAATGAAGCTTAATTAGTATGAGTCAAAGATGGGATTATTTTATTCTACTTTATTCATTCCGAATCGAATTTCAATTGAACCTATCATAAAATTCTAAAAATTCTAACTAACACATAAATCAAGTCAATTTCTTGATCGGATGCCGATAAGGCCTTCAATTCGCAACATTTAACAGAATCTCAAACGGATATTCCTACGATAAACAGATAGAAACACAAATAATGCAATACATATGCAAATAATTCAGAATTTCATCTTAATTACTTACTAGGCATCTTTAATCGTGGGTTAGCAGTTAATCATAGGTCAGGACTGTTACTGTCTTCTCCTCTTAAAGAGTTTGGTCATCCAAACTCGAATTACCTTCGTTTTGAAAAAACATGGAAACAAGTCAGGGTATCTTTTCATCATATCCTCTTCTATTTCCCATGTCGCATAGGTTCCACGATGATTCTGCCAATCAAGTTTTACTAATGGAATTCCCTTGTTTCTCAATCTTTTGATGCAGTGGTTCACAATTTGAATTGGTCTCTCCTAATATGTGTAGTCCTCTTTCAAAAGCACATGTGTCGGTTCAATAATGTGGTGCGGATCCCGTAAATATTCCCAAAGCATTGAGACATGAAAGACATTATGCATATCCTCCATAACCGGTGGTAAGGCTACCCGATACATCACTGAATTGATTTTCTCCAAAATCTCATATGGCTCAACATATCAGTGCTAATTTACCCTTTACGCCAAACCGAGTTTGTCCTTTCATTGGAGTCACTTTGATAGACATGTAATCCCCGACTTCATATTCTCGCTCTCTTCTTCGGACATCCGCATAACTCTTTTGGTGGCTTTGTGCAGTTTTCAATCTCGCTAAATTAATTTCACATTTTCGCTTGTTTCTTGTACTAGTTCACCTACTTCAGCCCAACAGATCGAAGAACGGCATTTCACCGCATAAAGCTTCATAAGCGCCATATCGATACTCAAATGATAGCTATTGTTATACACAAATTCGGCCAATGGTAAGTAAGTCTCCCAATTGCCTTGAAAGTCTAAAACACATATCCGTAACATGTCCTCCAATGTTTGAATGGTCCGTTCAGATTGGTCGTATGTTTGTGGGTGATAAGCACTGCTTAATCTCAGCTCAGTCCCCAAAGTTTGTTGCAAGCTCTGCCAGTCTCGAAGTAAACTTGGGATCTTTGTTAGATACTATGGACACTAGAACTTCATGCAATTTCACAATCTCATTGACATACAAGTTAGCCAACTTATCTGCATTATACAAAGATTTGACAGGCAAAAAGTGAGCAGATTTAGTTAAACAATCAACAACGACCCAAATAAAATCTATACATTGAGAAGAGCGAGGTAGTCTGACAATGAAATCCATAGTAATATGCTCCTATTTCCATTCCAAAGATTGAGCTGCTAAAGTAATCCAAAGGTCGTTGATGTTCAGCTTTAACTTGTTAGCAATGTAAACATCTAGCCACAAAGTCAGCAATGTTTTTCTTCATTCCTGGCCACCAGAAATTTTGTTTCAAGTCATGGTACATCTTTGTATTTCTCGGATGCATAGCAAACTTAGAATTGTGAGCTTTTGTCATAACTCGTTTCCTTAAGTCAGCACAGGCTTCGGTTTTGAGTCAATTTCATCCACAATCTTTTTCAGATATTCATCGTGCAGTTGTTTCTCTCTAATCTCTTAAATAATTGTAGGTTAGGTTGAAATAGCGGCTAGGATTCCATCATATTCGTGCAAAACTACTTCAATTTCATTTCGTTCCAAATCACACAACAATTCTTTCTGACCAGTGAGCAAACATGATAAATTCCCAATAGACTTCTGGCTCAAAGCATCTGCAACTGTATTAGCTTTTCCCGAGTGGTACAGGATTTGCAAATCATAATCTTTTATTAGTTTAAGCCATTACCTCTGTCTCATGTTTAACTTCTTTTGAGTAAAGAAGTATTTGAGGCTTTTGTGGTCCGTATACACCTCGCAAGTCACATCGTACAGATAATGTCGCCAAAATTTTAAAGCAAACACCACAGCTGCTAGTTCAAGGTTTGTGGATCGGATAATTCTTTTCATGTGGGCGGAGTTGTCGAGAAGCATAAGCAATCACTTCCCATTTTTCACTAACACATATCCTGCACCTTTGTATGAAGCGCCATCAGAATCAAATCCATTGGTTTCAAGGCAAGGTTAGAATTGGTGCGCTTACTAGTCTAGTTTTCATTCTAGAATGTCAGATCCCGTTGTTCATTCCAATCAAATGGTACATTTTTCTGCGGTCAATGGCATAACAAGTTTTGAGAAGTCTTTCACAAATCCTCGTAGTAGCTACCAAGCCCTAGAAATGTTACAATCGTTAATGTAATTCACATTTGGACAATTTTGCATACAATTTTCTTTTTCTCGACCGCAAAGTAGTTATCAAATGATTCTCACGCCTTCCCTACTTTTGGAGTAAATCAAGATATCATCTATAAATACAACAATAAACTCATCAAGAAATTGTTTGAAAACTCTATTTATTAGATCCATAATATCGCAAGTGCATTCGTTACCCCAAATGCCATGACTAAAAATTCATAATGCCCGATCTAGTTTGGAAAGCGCTTTCAATGTCTTATGCCTTCACTTTTAGTCGGTGATATCCGGATCTAAGGTCTATCTTGAAGAACACTTGTGCCCTCCGGTTGGTCAAATAAGTCATCTATTCAAGGTAGAGGGTACTTGTTCTTGATAGTCACTTTGTTCAACTCCGATAGTCTAAACATAGCCTTAAAGATCTAACTATCTTCTTAACAAATAAGACTGGAGCACCCTAAGGTGAAGTGCTCAAGGATAAACTTCTTGTTTAATAGTTCCCGGTTGAGTTTTCAATTCTTTCAGCCGTATGGACATTCTCAGATAGGGTTTTAGAAATTAGTTGTGTCCCGTACTACATCAATGGTGAACTTAATTTCCCTATCAATTAACTCCCCAAGTAAGTCATTAGGTAATACATCAGGAAATTCACAGGCCACAGGAATTGTTTTCAGATTAGCAGTATCTGAAGATATAGTCAACACGCAACACAAGTAGCCCCGACAACCATTTCTTAACAATTTCCTGGCTTTCATAAATGAAATCAAGTATGATAGAGGAACTACCCCATTTCCAGTAAAAACAAACTCAGGCATACCAGGTGGTCTAAACACAACAGATTTACTCACACAATCAATAGTGACATTAGAATAAGCCCGCGAGGACTCGCCGGTTACAGTTCAGACTCGATTTTGTCACGGTTCTTAATCTGAACCAAAGAGTCCAAATCCGGCAAATCGTTTTGAGAAAACAGATTTTGAAAGAAGTGCCAATCATGGACTGTTTCGCCAAATACAGAGTCGCCACCTAAATATTTTTTATGGGGGAATTTAGGAAACCCTGACTCGGTGCCAAAGGCCACGTGTCCGTCATCACCAAAGTTGCCTCGGTTCGGGAGCTTGGGTACGATTGGGGAAGGTCAGCTATGAGCACCCCCTCTCGCCCGATCTGAAGATCGGCCTCTACTAACTGTGATATCTTGTTTTGAAAACATTACATGCCCTTATTCCGGTTATTAGCCTAGAATTACTATGTTATGCGCACAACAAAACAAGTATAGACCAGACCGCCTAATTTGGAACAAAGCATTGCATATCCATTTGTTTGGAAAACGCTTTGGAATTTGCTACTCGCAAGTAGGCTAAAATACGGATTTCAATGAATTATTCTAATTCAAACAATCCAACCTTCACCCACAGGCATTCAAGCAGTTATATCACATAAGCAGCTAGCCTCATGGTAATCATGCTATCATGGCAACACTCATACGCATGCGGTATGCTAAAGCATAAAAAGCTCACCTAGTACTCCGTGCCAAGACAAGAACATGTTAGCAATCATGTATGATCCAAGTCCATGTTTAAATGCCTAATGCAACGCATATGGAATGTCACTAGAGTAGGCTCGACTAGTCTATAAATGACATGTGAAAATGCACAAGTAGCATGTATTCAAGTTAGATTTGAAATACTTATGTAGTTAGTATGATACGCCGAGCCCGGTGCATGCAATACTGATGAATGATGCACGCATGCATAGCATAGGGTATGCTAATTTAAATATGCCCTAATACTAACCATCAAAGGTGTAAGTAAAGGAAGAAAGAAGTGGGGGTTGGAAGACATGCACATACACACCCACACTTATTACAAATTTGCCCTCACTCGGAGGGTCCGAATAAATATTACAATTTAATTAACCTACAAACTAATTAAATATCACAAATCAATTAAATTAGCTAAGCAAATTAACTAATTTATTTAAGCAATAAACAACGGCCTCGGGAAGAGGGTCCAATGCATTCGCACTCGGCTCGCTTGGAAGTCACTGCCATGCACAAGTTGCCTTTGCTTTGGCTGTCATCCTCCTCTAAAAGCTGCATAAGTCCTAGGGTTGCTTCCCTGAACACTGTGGAACACCACCGGCCATGGAGAGTGGCCACCGGCCACAAATTGAGTTATCGGCCACTGGTAGATGGCCGGTCGGCACTAAAGATGGCCGGCCGGCCAAATCTTCCTGCAGAATCCTGTTTGACAGCAGCAGAGAACAAAGCAAAGCATGGCAGTGCATTTCAAGCTATGTATGCACCAACCATACCCCTTATCATGTGAATGACTCAAAGGAGGATGGGCCTCGATTCTCGGACCACCAATCGCGCATTTCCATGCGTGATGGCCCAAAGAATCAAGTGTGCATTTTGATATGGAATGCAATGCACATAAACAAACCGATGGAACTCAACCTCTATTACAAGCATTTCAAGAGGCCAAGCATGCATGCAAATGGAATGCAACCTAGACATGTTGGCTAATATGTAACATGGCAATACAAGGAAGCATACAAAGCATACAACAAGCAAGGGGATGGACTTAAATTAAATTAGGCAAATTCTCAAACAAGCCTAAAACAGTGGCCAATAACTAAGGACATGGAGCCAAATACACATACAAGCATGCATATAAACATGGTCCATCACTTAGGCACAAAGAGCAACTCTCAAGCATACTTAAGAGGATGCAAACATGGATACAAGGCATACATTATAAGCTCTGAAATAACATGGTAAGTGGTTCCACACCATTGAAATAATGCAAATAATGCAAGCTCATGGTTCATGCATTTAAAGCTCGCAAGCCAAGAATACAAAGGGGCTATACTAAGCATGCAATGGTCGACCAAAACAACCAAAAACAGAACTTGAGCATGCCAAAATAAACACAAAACCTTCACAAAGCTAGGCCTAAAACATGCTTGAACAAGGGTCAAAGCCTTGGTACATGTTAAGGCTAAGTGATGGCATTACAAGACATGTATGCAAGGCATGCAAGATGTGTCCAAACCAACTCAAAATAGAGGTAATACATGGCAAAATACTACCAAATAACACTTAAGACATGGCCAACATGATCTCAAAATGATGCTCAACACATGAGGCTTAAATGGCCCTTTTCAAGGACAACAAGGAGAGGAGGTGGCCCTCTCCTTCCTAGGACCTCAAGGCACCATCCCCACCTCTGAAATCCCTCAAGATTTTAGTGGTGAGGAGGCCCAAACACAATGGTCCCGGAGCTCAACCGAAATGGCACAAAATGGAGCCTTTCAAGACTTAAGAGGGGTCAAACAACCCCAAAGCTTGAAACACCCTTAAGAAACTATTTAGAGGGCTAAACAACAAAACTTTTCACAAAGCTCAAAAATAGTTGCAAGGTGGATGAAAAAGGTATGCAAAAATGGGGAATAAAGGGACTAGTTTCTTACCCTTGTAGACCCTCTTCACAAATGGTGCTCTAGCTGGTTCTTCAAGCTCAAACCAGTTCCAAAACTCCAAAAACAAGCCTCAAGGACCTCAGCACCAAGAGAAGGTGTGATGGTGGGTGTTTGTGTGCAAAACTAAGGCTAAACACACACACTAAGCTCAAGAGAGAGAGATATAGAGATAGAAGAGATACAAATTCAAAACCCTAATATCAGAGCTCTCCTCAGCTTTTTTGTCCAATCCTAAACCAAAGAGAAGAGGCTCCCTCTTATAGAGCTCAATCTTGTAAGCTTACAAGACAAGCTAAACAAGACGGAGATCCTTCCATACACGTGTATAGAGGGGAGCCAAGTGCATGCCAGTTGCACAAAAAATATCTGTAAAAGCAGATGCACAAGAGTTGGCCTACCAAACATGCACTGACTAAAGATAGCCACTGCCATCTATAGTGCCTACCGCCAAACATTTGGCCGGTGGCAACAAAACATAGCCGGTGGCCTCAAGCCATGGCGGCTGGAGTGTGGGGATGGCTCACAAGCCATTCCTGCCCCTCCAAGAAAAAGCACAAGTGTTTGGTGCAAAACCGCATACTAAACAATGAGTCGAGCGATCCTCGAGGCAAGGCGCCAGTCGAGACCTCCGAACTCAAGACTAACACAAACATAGATAATCACCGAGTGTTCAAGCTACGACGCCCAAGTCTTGAGGACGGTCAAAAATGGGGTGTCTACAGACATAATATTTCACAACCAATCCATACCCGTATTACAATCAAAATGATCAATGCTCAAAAGCAGCAAATCTACGTATAATGTCATATCACCAATCATAATATCACATGCCGGATATACACAAGCACATATCATAGAACCTCCAGATGGTGTAGACACAGATAGTAAACAGTTCATAGGTTCTAATGGTCTAATTAATTTCGAGAAAAAGCATGCGATTTAAATGAATGCGTGGAACCAGAAACCAGAATCGATCAACACATAGGCATTCTGAGCACATATAGAGATTATACCTGATAGCACCGATTCAGTATTCTGTACATCTTTCATTCCCGGTATTACCCCTGGCATTAGTTCTTGCATTGGTCCTCGTCACATTTGCAGATATGGATGAACTTGCTGCCGGATGGTTATCATTTTCAAATCTTAGTGGACAATCTCTAATCATGTGGCCAGTCTTGCCACACTGAAAACAAGCACTAGATGCACGGTAGCACGTTTCTTTATGCTTCTTTCTATATTTTGAACAAACTGACATAGACCCACTGCTTTGGCTTGAACTGCTAGAAAATCCAGTATTTTGCTTTTGTTGGTAAAAGATGCACGACCTTTCCGAAAGTTAGATCCAGGCTGTTTACCTCTCCATTCTGTCGTTGGAGTTGGAACTTGTTTCTTTACTGCCAGAATGGCTTCTACCATCAATGCTCTATCAAGTATTTCCACGTATGTAGGCAACTTTAAAACGCCTACTCTATCAAACACGCCCGCATCCAAACCCCTTCAAATTTTCGTGCCTTTTGTAGTCAGATTCACCATGTGTGGAGCAAATCGAGCCAACTCACTAATTTAGCCTCATACTCGACTACGCACATCCCGCCTTGTTTAAGTTCTTGGAATTTAGAAACCTTTCGTCCTCAAGCACTTAGGAAAATACTTGTCATAGAAAATTTCATTGAATCGAGCCCATGTCATGTTTCCATTGTTATTCTGGATCAGCAACCACCATCTCCAAGCTTCATCTTTTAAAGTGTAGGTGGCCAAAAGATCTTTTTGTGTCTCGGAGCAAGGAAACACTTCAAACAACTTCTCCATTTCGAGCAACCAGGTTTTTGCCTTTAAGGGTTCAATGCCACCCAAGAAAGTTGGCGGTTTTATCTTCATAAATTTCTAAATCAGGTTGATTATATCATTATTATCCTACCATTTTGCAATCAAGGGGTAGAGGGGCAAGGGTTGTTGTCCTTGTCATTGTGTCATTGTTTCACCAGGTCGCTAACATTTGTTCTATTCAAATTTCATGCGAAGTCTCTCGAGGATTCTTGTACCGCTATTTCTTGTATTTTCCATTTGCTATAGGTAAATAGAGCACTTATGAACATAGGCAAATGATTCTTTTCATAATGTTCAGAGTATTCAGTTTTAGTTCATTCATTTCGATTTCATGTGTTCATCGTCAGGTTCAGTTTTCACATTTACAGAGATTAATATACACACTCACACATGCAGATGAGATGCCCCTACTTCTTACTGGGACATCTTGTAGCTCATATGGACTCGTGTGTGAGGTATAACATGTGCACTGATACTTCTCTGTCACAACCCAAACCTGCCCTTAAGGGTTTAGCGTCAGAATCAGAATCTCAGAATCTTTCCTCCGCCGAGCGGAGGAGGCCGCCGAGCGGACTTTTGGGGTTTCCAAGCAATTTTTCGATGGCCCGAGATTCTCGAGTTGTGGTTCTCCCGCCGAAAGGGAGTTTACGCCGAGCGACGACTTTGTTGATCATACTCGAAGCGCAAGGTTGGGCGCCGAGCGAAGGTTCGGTAAGTTTGATTCTCAAGCATGTGGATTCATTTTGATGTTCTTCTTAGTGTATTTGAAATGTTCTTACCTTATTTTGGGATATTAATTGAGATGATAATATGATGGTAGAGTAAGATTGGATCAAAAACTTTATTTTGAATAATTTGTTTGCGACCAACCGTCACTCATTTGTCCTTTTCTTTTTCCACACTTTGATTTTGGATGTGAGGTTCGAATCGTTGGAAAGCTTATTTTCGGGGCTTCAATTTGGACACAAGAACGACCTAAAACGGAGTCCGGATGGGAGAGTTACGCATGTTTGAAGTTTCAAATCAGGTTGAGCAGTCCGCTCGAGCGAAATAAATCCGCCGAGCGGAAATTACGGAGCAGCTTTAAAAAACGGGTTTTGAGATCATTTCTTCCATTTTTCTTTTCCCTTCTTCTTCCCTCTTGCATAGGTTCGAAACCCTAGCCCAAAACCTTTGATTTTCCTCCACATTTATCAACAATCCACCATGATTCTTGCATCAAGAATGGAGAATAAGAGAAGATTAACGCTTTCAATCGATTGAACTTGATTTATGGCGATTCTCATCAATCTTCGCTCTTTTGCTTGATTCTTGAGGTAGGGGTCTTAGTTCTCCTTCAATGCTTTCATTATAAATAGATTGGTGATATTTAAGAGTATATAAATGCAAAACCTCTATTTTGAGCATATAGAGTTATTTTGTAGACATTTAGGATTTTGGGTTTGAAGAGTTTGGGGCTTTCTTGTTGGGTTTCGATTATAAATTATGATCCTAGGATGTTTAATCAAAGGGTAATTGGAAGAAAGAGTAATGGGTGAAGAAGTTTAAAGTTTCTTGAAATTTCTCAATTTGTCTAGGAACCCTAGATTAATTGGTGATGATAAATAATGAGTTTGCCCAAATTAAAAATAGAATCATGGAATTAGTGGGTTGAATTGTACACGACAAGTTTAATTGGATTTCGAGATGTTTCAAATAATGTTCAAATTCATTTAATGAACCTTGTTATGGGCATTGTAAATCATGTTAAATTGAGAAAGGAAATAGGGAAATGATTTAAAGAATTAATGTGCGACTTCATGTGTGTGTAGGACACGCTCGAGGACCAATGCTTCACCAATGCTCGTGAGTAATAGTACAAAGATATACATTTTATTTAGCATCGATAATTATTATCACTAACGCCTGCTTTCTTGTAAGTGTTACACGAACATGTTACACAAACATTTATGATGGTTGAAAGTCAATGTGAACGCGTTGAAAGGTCGGCATACATCGGTATGACTTTGAAATGACCTGCTGCCGATGATGAATAATAATTCTATTATCTATAAGCAATTCTTAATGAATAAACGGAATTATGTTTATCTTTAAACCAAATATCTGTATGAAACTAAGAATATTCCATTGTGTTACACATGGACCAAGTCGTTGAGAATCTATGATACGCATGTAAATGTTTAACATTATTACGAGACTCACGTTAGAATGTGGGTCATTCTGTCCTTATTAAGCAGAACGATATTTTAAGAAAACTGATGTTATTTCTATTACTGTTCCGGTTGTGCTATACATAACATGATATTAACTTCTGTTTGATTCAATGTATGTTTTGTGACATAATGTTCGTTAATGACATTCGATTTCCGCTGGCCATAATATTAGCATATGTGTTGATTGGAACTCAATGAGAATGAAATGTTGAAAAGATATACGATATAGTAGTATGTTCTGGGGGCAAGGTCGTTCGCCGAAAGGCTATTCTTATTTCGGCCGATAAGTCGCTGCTATTTTAAACTAGACCCATGTGTGTTTGAGACATCTTTTCAGAATGTAGTTAACCATATACTTTTACAGTTATATACTTTATTGTTTGAGTTGAATATTACATGATTTACTTACTATTATTCACTGAGCTTGACTCACTTTATTTTATGTCTGTTTCTGTAGGCACTCAACCTGGGGGTCAACCTTAACCTGTGGCTTCCGTTACCAGTTGCCAAGCCTTGAGTATCTAGATTCTTAGGTGTTGACCGTTCAAGTTATGGAATTTTGCTAAGTTTTAATTTGTACCCTAAGTGTTTATTAAGCTTGATGTATATGTATATGTATATGTATTTAGCTATCTCCAGATATACGTCAATGTATATTTATCTGCATTATGTTCTGTCTGTGATCCTGGCATAGTAGTGGTAGCTCAATGGATATTATTTTATACTATTATATGATATTAAATGCTTCCGCTCAGGCCCCATAGATAATATTTATCGGGTTTGGTGTCCATTTCGAATGGGGCAGGCCCAAAATTTTAGGGGCGGATTTGGGGCGTGACATAACCAGCTAGTAATCTTTGGATCACCAAAGGTCTCTGAACAGAATTACAAAATATAAGGGGCTGAGGAAGTAAATATATAAAACTTACATAGTCCATCGAGTCAGGCAGATATGCATGGGATGATAATTTTAAACTTTATAAGCACACTTATGACGCCATAAAAGACATTAGTCATACATCATTCCCATAGACAAATGAAACAAAAGTGGACTTGGCCCAATGTATTATACCAAAAAAAACAGTCTTAAAAGCTTGAACCACAAAAACTTAACTTCTAAAGGAACCTCCCCTAGAGGCATAGGGGTTGGTCGACCCAACTCTCTAGGCAACAATTAGGCAGTCACGTGCCTACCACCGCATACATAATATAAATAGTGAGTGGGAGCCCAAAGGAATAATAACAAAGTAAAAGGTTAAATGAATAACGTCCCATAACTAATTCAGTAAATAGAAACAGTTACATATGTACGTTCTTGTTCGAGTCATAAACATAAATCAGAGTTCATGCTTAATCTTGTATAGTACATCCGTTAGTGTTAACATATCACATACAGAGCATCAAGGGTTATACTTGTCAGTTCGATATAGGAACCTCCGGCCGAGTATGGATAACTTGTCAGTTCCATAAAGGAACCTCCGGACTGGGAATAAATCACTTTTTAGTTCCATATAGGAACCTCTGACCAGGTACGGATAACTTGTCAGTTCCATAAAGAAACCTCCTAAAGGAACATATAACTTAATTGAGCCACGGAATTGTTGCCACGAATACTTGTCAGGAATTGGACAATCATTTATTGTACAGAATATATAACATGTTATAAAATAGATCTTATTCCATATACAGAAAATAAATAAAGTTGAACACATGAACCTTTAGTACTCGTAATGATCACATACGTGCTAGTTCCACAAAGGAACCTCCAAGATCGAACAAATCATATGCTTGAACCACGTAATTATTGCCACGAGTGCTTGTCGAAATTGAAAAATCATTCATTGTACGAGCATAACATTTCATAAAACAAATCTTATTCCATATACATAAAATAAATAAAGTTGAATATAGCTTTACTAAGTTATTACTCACAGATGGCTCCAGTGTTGTTAGACAAAGCAGGCAATGAAATAGCTTACGGCACGTGACCTACACAAACATAACAGATACATACTTGAAACACACACCCGGATAATGCTTAACTCATTTCACATCTTTCTTAGTGTTTTTCTAGCCTTGATCCTCATTCTTATATCTCAAGAAATCACTTGTAAACTTGCAAAACATCATGAATTAAGAATCATTACTCAAAATCGAGGCCTAAAAGCAAGTGGATTCTTCAAATTCAAACTTGAATTATGAGTATACATACCATGCATGTATTGACTTGGGTTCAAATCTTCCAAAACATAATCAAATGAGACAAGAGGATGTAAAACATGATGAATTCCTACAACTAAGCTCAACTTATTACATGCATGAGAGAATTTCTTAGAAAACATGCTCCAAATGTAATGAAATGCACATGCATGTACGAATTGATCTTTTCTTTCCACTTCTTAAGCTTAATTCTTGCATCTCTTAGCTCAATTCTCTTGAATTCATGTATGAACCAACTTAACTACAAAACTAAAGGTTTCATTTCTTACCTTAGGTGTTCAATTAGGTTTAAAATGCTTAATTCTTTGAGCTAGGAGGTCAAATTTCCAAAGTTCCTTCCAAATGCTAGCTTTCCTCCCTTGAGTTTAAACTTCTTCACTATCTCTCTTCTCCTTCACATTTTTGTCTAAAAAATGATGAAGAAAAGATAAGTTTAGGTGGTGTGGAGGCCTTATATAGGCTCAACTAATGAAGCTTAATTCGTTTGAGTCAAAGATAACTAAGTGGGATTATTTTTATTCTACTTTATTCGTTCCGAATCGAATTTCAATTGAACCTACCATAAAATTCTAAAAATTCTAAATAACACATAAATCAAGTCAATTTCTTGAACGGATGCCGATAAGACCTTCAATTCGCAATATTTAACATAATCTCAAACAGACATTCCTTCGATAAACAGATAGAAACACAAATAATGCAATATATATGCAAATAATTCAGAATTTCATCTTAATTACTTATTAGGCATCTGTAGTCGTGGGTTAGCAGTTAATCATAGGTCGGGATTGTTATAGATTTAGTTTGAATTCAACAGGTATGAACCTATTTTGAGCCATTTTAACTCGTTCGGGTGGGTATGAACTGCTAAAGATCTGTTAGGAAGAAAGAAAAATTTGGACGAATTTATTTTGAATTTTGAAACCAAAATTAAAAATAAATAAATAAATTACAAATTTCTTATGCCCAAAAAGATAAGTATTGGGCCGGACAAGCTCAATCCAACCTCACACCACGCGCCCAAGCTCAAAGCCTAGCCTAACCTGGCTAGGACCGATGGACGGCGGTGGCGGCGTGCGCATGTGGTTTTTGTTTTGGGTCTAATGGGTCTAGCCCACTTTATCCATAACCTCACCCTTCCACAAACTTGGATACCCCTTGGGGCCCATCCCAAGTATTCCAAGCTAGAATACATATACCTATGTAGATCCTTAAGCTCTTCCAATGTGGGACAAGCACATTTTACAAATGTGTAGGAAGCCCACCTAAAGCCATTTTCATGAATCTAAAATGCGCATTGAATTCTTATTCATCCAAAAATGGTTTTGAGTAACCAAATACTCGATGTTACTCACTATGCGGCATTAAACACAAACCCAATGAGAAACATTAAAAATAACGCTTGCGTCCCATCTTAATTAATGCTCAAAGTTAGCAAAAAATAAGGTTTTTCCAAAGCCTCCAAAGCCATTTTCCAACAATTCCCCACATGAATGGAATTCACGATAATGGACACGGTACAAAATGCAGACAAAGAAAGAATACATTAAAAAGGTACACCACATCGAGATAGGGAGCTTTTGGCTTTGAACCTCCTCTAGTGAAAGCCTATCGAACTTACTAGTTAACCAAAAGGACACGATGTCTTGAACTGTTCAGCTGTTTGTGTAAGCCAAGACAATAGACTACATATAGTGTATCTGCGGACATAGTTTGGTTCTTATGGTTGTGTTCATTTTAACCCTGAACAATACCTGGTAATTCATGAGTGCTCTAAAGAATTTAGCCTTCTCAATTCTCACAGAACCAGCCCAGTTCACACTTATATAGGTAACTTCTTATTAAGAGTATCCTATTATACCCCACTTGGATATCCAAGCTATAAGAATCATTAAAACCAAAGCTTATCCTACTAACATTGCATGTATCACTCTTCTTATCATAGAAATGGGTAAAAGAAAACCTCTTTAGTGATACATGATGTTATCCATAATTCGGTTGTCCCTTTGAACCTAAATCTTGGGATCTCCAGTCAACTAGGTTGGGTTGCCATTATGGCAACTTTTAAGTAATAGGCTTTAATCCCATTCCTCTCGTGTAGACACCCCATTTTTAACCGTCCTCAAGACTTGGTTGTGCTTGTAGGGTACACCCAACAACTGGTTCGATTGCTCGCCCAGCATTCGACTGTCGCGACGGAACGTCATCGGTTCGACTTTCCGGACCCTGTATCCTTTCTGCCTCATTTTTGGACCCTGACTAGGTCCTGTCAGAGTGACCCTCCTAGTGCACTGCCGGCCATAGGCATGGCACTGTCGGCTATGTCTTTGCCCCTGCCGGCCACTGGTGAGCACCTACCGGCCATCAGTGTGGCACTGCCGGTCATTGCTGATGGCCGGCACCCCTCATTTCTCAGCTAGTTTCCGGGCAGATATTCTGCCCTCCATACACGTGTACGGAGGGATCAAAGCCTTTGGAAGCTTGTTCAAGAAGCTTTAGCCTTGCATTGCTCTATATAAGCAAGGGGCTTCTTTCTTACACCAGTCTTTGAGATTTTGGAGGCAAAAATCCATCTCTCTCTATATTGCTTGTGGTTAGAGCTTAGAAGTTGGATTTCTTTGCATTCTTGCACTACACCTCATAGCACAAGACCTCAATCCTCCATTCACACACCTTGAGGCTGATCTTCAGAGGCTAGAAGCTCAGATTTTTGGACCAAAAGGCTGCTAAAGACTTATTCTTCAAGGGTAACCATTTGGGGAGTGGCTAAATTAGCCAAATAGCCAAAAAGTTACCTTTTTAGCCAAAAAGTCAACAACCCATACCAAAAAGTCAAAGATTCTCTTTTCTCTCTACTTTTTGCACATCTTTTTGTAATTAGCCAAAAAGTCATCCCAAATATACAAGTTTTTTTTACTAACCTTTTTAGCCAATTAGCCAAAAAGTTACTAAATTAGCATGTTCCCAAACGAGGCCTAAGTACACTTTTCCCCTAAACTAGCCTTTTTTTGTTTCATTTATAAGCCTTGCTTGCAAGCATTTTTGGGTTCCGACCCTAACTGAAAATAATCATATTTTGAGTCTCTTTTCATGTTTGATCAAGGGTCTTTTTCTGTTTGAAACCTCCTTCCACACTTGCCTCTTTAACTTTCTTTTAGGCCTATTTTTGCATAGTATTTTAGGCTTATTTGTGAACTGTTTTGAGCTTTGATGTAAACTGTAAAGTGGTTTTTTTTGAGCCATTCTTCAACTTTTTTGAAGGGCTCTCCTCTGTTTGAGGTCATTTACTATCACTTGCCTCTTTACCCCTCTTTTAGGCCCTTTTCTTGCATGCTAGTTTAGGCCTACTTGTGTTTATTTTCGTGGTTTGATATAAATTGTGAAGTGCCTTATTTTGAGCCCCTCTTAAACTTTGTTGAAGGGCTCCTTGCTGTTTGGGGTCGGCTACTGCTCCTTGTCTCTATTCTCACTTTTAGGGCCATTTTTGCATGATAGATTAGCCCTATTTGTGTTCATTTTTGAAGCATGTTTTAAACTGTAAAAAGTTTTTTTTTGAGGCCCTCTCCATGTTTGATTAAGGGCATTTTCCTATCTGATGTCATATGCTATCTAGTATGCTTAGTTGCCTCTTGTTTTGAGCCTTAAGCCTAAGCTATTGTTGCATGCCTTGTTTGGCCTTCTAGCCACTGAAATCTAGTGGATTTCTAGTGGCTAAGACCCTGTTTTGAGCCTCCAAATCAGAGGGGGGTGACCCCCTCTCACCTTGACTTGCTTGATGGCCATTTTGGTCTTCTAAAGGGCCCCCATCTTGCATGCTTTGTTGACTGATTTTAGGGCCAATTTTGTGAGTTTTAGGACTACCATATTTGATTTTTAGAGTTGTATATGTCATGCCACTTGTCTATCTTATATGTGCCTAATAACTCCCTGCATGGCCCTCTAAAGGAGCCCCTTATTTTGGTATGAATTGGCTACATTTCCATGGTTATTTGGACCTATTTTCACATGGTTTATTCACTGATTTTTCTGGTTTGATGAGTTCTCACTTGCATCATATATTTTCCATGTAAGCCATGTTTGCTAGTCAAATTCGCATGCTAATTTAGTCCATCTTGTTAGCACTTTTTGGCCTTGCTTTAAACTGGAAAAGTCCATGTTTTGAGACTGTCTTGGTTCTGTCTTTAGACTTCATAGTCCAATAATGCATGCTTTGTATAGCTGTAAGTCATTCTATGTGCCTAGTTTTGCATTTCGGTTCATCTCATGCATCGGGTGCCATGTTGCCATGTTTCAGGCTGTTTAGCATCATGTTTGAGTGCTGAAATTTGCATGTTTGCATACCATGTTCCATGCCTTACCATGCTTTGGTAGAGTGGCATTCGTGCCTTAGGTTCGGTCCTCGGTTTGCGTGCACGTGCACATGCATTTTGAGTGTCTCATTTTCATCTAATGGCTACTAATTTGGACCTAGTTGAGAGCTGTCCATGTTGGTGTAAGCCCATTTTACCATGTTGTCGCATGCTTGTTACACATAGTATGTCATTGCATACTTGCTTAGCTTTACATGCCTCGCATGCTCGCATGTTCACATTGCATTTTGCCATGATTATCTAAGGTTGTCAGCTCACATTATGTTCATATGCTTGTCGCATGTTTGGTTTAGTTGCATGTTTGCATACTTAGTCCATATTGCATGTTTGCCATGCTTATGTGTTGCATTGTTCGGGTTAAACGTTAATCCGAGCACGGGAAACGAGAGGTATTTCATACTTCAAGTGATGGGATGCGTCTTAATTCTTGGTCACCGAAGCTCTTGATGATTCATGATAAAGTTCTAGGCTTTACTTGCTTTACATGTACATTCATTTCACATCGAGTCATGCAATTCGACTCCTCGGCCATCATGCATCGATATACGTGATTGGTGGCACAAGGATCGAGGACTACACTCCCTGAAGAGTAGTCATGCATACATGTGTGAAAATACTTTGCCATGCCCCTTTGTTGCTCTCTGTTGCAGCAAATCAAGAATCAGTAGCCTTCCGGAGCTTGGCACGCATTCCAAGAACAATTGCAAACAGAGGCTAATTGGGGCATCGCAGTGGATTTCCGCGCAAGGCAACCTGAATATGCATCGTTCATCATCTGGATCAGAGCTGAGGCGGTCCCTGGCTTGCATGCCAATTTGTTGCTTTCCTAGATTAATTTGTTAATTTGTTAAATAATTAGGATTTTATATTATTTATTCAGACTGTATTTATTTGGGACTGTATTATTCTTTCGGACCTTCCAAGTGAGGGCCAATTGTTGTAATAAGGGTGCGTGCGTGTGTGCATGTCTTCCAATCCCCTTTCTTTCTCCCTTTTATTTAACCGCTTATGATGGTTAGATTAGGGCATACTTAAATTAGCATACAGTATGATCGCATGTTTGCATTCATTCATCTGTTTTGCATGCACCGAGTTCGGCGCATCATACTAACTGCATTTGAATTTCAATTTCAAATTGAATATGTGTTAGCTGTAGCATTTCACATGCCATGTCTAGAATAGCCAAGCCTGCTATAGTTGCATTTTGCATGTGTTGCATTAGGCATTTCTGTATAGTTAGGATCATGCATTGATTTCTAACTGATTTCTATTTTGGCTCGGAGTACGATGTAAGTATTTATGCTTTAGCATCTCGCATGAGTGTGAATGTTAACATGACAGCATGCTTACCATGTGGCTAAATGCTTAGTTGATATAACTGTCTGAGTGCCTGTGGGTGAAGGTTGGATTACTTGAATTGGGATAATTCATTGAAATCCACGTTTTAGCCTACTTGCGAGTAGCAAATTTCAAACATTTTCCAAACAAACGGATATGCAATGCTTTGTTCCAAATTAGGCGATCTAGTCTATACTTGTTGTGCTATGCGCATCACATAGTAATTCTAGCTAATTAACCGAAATAAGAACGCATGTGTTTTCAAAAATGAGATATCATGGTTAGTAGAGGCCGATCTTCGGATCGGGCGAGCGGGGGTGCTCACGAAGTGACCTTCCCCAATCGTACCCAAGTTCCCGAGCCGAGGCAACTTTGGTGATGACGGACATGTGGCCTTTGGCACCGAGTCAGGGTTTCCTAAATTTCCCCATTAAAAAATATTTAGGTGGTGACTTTGTATCTGGCAAAGCAGTCCATGTTTGGCACTTCTTTTGTAAAAATCTGTTTTTCTCAAAACGATTTGCCGAATTTGGACTCTTTGGTTCAGATTAAGAACCGTGACGATTTGAGTCCGAACTGTAGTGAACCCAAATGATGAACAGAACGGGACTCACCCTCCCGGGGCGTTCGGGGGATGTCTACACCTCGATAAATGGTACACTTGTTCTCTGGCTAGCCCTTTAGTCAATAGATCCACAATATTCTCCTTTGACTTTACATATTCTATGGAAATTATTCTATGTGAGAGCAAATGCCTAACGGTATTATGTCTTCGACGAATGTGTCGAGACTTACCGTTATACATATGATTTTGTGCCTGTCCTATTGCTGCTTCACTATCACAGTGAATGCATATAGCTAGCACAGGTTTAGGCCACATTGGAATGTCTTCTAAGAAATTACGAAGCCATTCTGCTTCTTCTCCTGTTTTATCTAATGCGATAAACTCAGATTCTATTGTCGACCTTGCTATGCATGTCTACTTGAAGGATTTCCAAGAGACTGCAGCACCTCTATAACAACCCCTGACCCATGATTAACTATTAAACCATGATTAAGTATGCCTAATAAGTAATTGAGACAAAATTCTGAGTTAATTACATGTGCATTGCACTATTTGTGTTTATATCCGTCTGCTGTAGGAATATCTAGTTGTGTTTCTGTTTTGTTCTGTGAATTAAAGGCCTTATCAGCATCTGATTACGAAATTGACTTGAATTATGTGTTAGTTGAAATTTTTAGAATATTATGGTAGGTTTAATTGAAATTCGATTTGGAACAAAATAATTAGAATAATTAATGCTCAATTAAGTCTAATTAATGAATTCCTTAATTCAAGCCTAAATAAGGCACTAGTTGACCCTTGTATACATTTTACACTCTCATTTCATCCTTCTTAAGCTACAAACATGTGTGTGTGTGTGTGTGTGTGTAAGAGAGAGAGAGAGAGAGAGAGAGAGAGAGAGAGAGAGAGACCAAGAGTGAAAGTGAGTTCAACAAGGGAGAATAGAAGAATTGCTAAGAATTGTTGGAGAATTGAAGAGAGTTTAGAAGTTTAAGCCTCTACACTTGTGAATCTAAGGTATAAGGTAAGAATTCAAGCCTTTGGTCTTACTTTTGAGTTGGTGAGTTCATGAATACAAGAGAATTAAGTTAAAATTGAGCTAAAATGAAGGATTATAGATCGTACCATGCATGCACGTCCAATTTCATCACAATTTGAGTTTAATTTCAAGAAGTCTCTCATGCATGTATCCATCTTACCTTTGTTTTGAGAATTCATCAAGTTTCATGCCATTTTATCTTGCTTGATCATGTTTTGGAAGGTTGAATTCATAACAACTCATGCATGTTCTTTATACATACAATTCAAGTTTGATTTTGAGCAAATGACATGCTTTTGGGCCTTGATTTTATGAAATGATCTTGAATTCTTAATGTTTTCAAAGTTTAGACTTGTTTTCTCAAGTTTTGGGGCCCAAAGGTTGACTTTAATGGTTTTGAATTTGAGTTTTGAAGCTTGGAAGCAAATCTGAAAATTCATCACTCCGTTCCTTTGCTCGAGCGACAGAACTTGCGCTCGAGCGACAGAACTTGCACTCGAGCGACCACTCTGTATTTTTGCACTTTCGCTCGAGTGACCAAAAGTTGGCTCGAGCGTAAAATTCATGCTCTCAAAAGTTTACAAGTTTTGCAAACCGCTCGAGCAATAAGAGTTGCGCTCAAGCGAGGACCTCAGTCTCATGCTTGAGCGATCGTCGAGCGTGCGTCGAGCGGAAAAATCAAGCAACTAGTACTTTTGTAGAGTTTATAGATTGCTTGAGAGACCAAAGTTGCGCTCGAGCGACCACTTACATTTTTTCTATTTTCAGCAAATTTTGTTAAGTATTTCAAAATGCATTTTGGCATCTCCATTGCATTCTAGACATTCCTAGGCCACGAATAAGATATAATAATGAGGATAAGATGTAGAAACACTAAGAACAAAATGCGATAAGTTAAGTACTATCCAAGTATGTCTTTCAATCTGTGTATCTGTTATGTTTGTGTAGGTTACGCGCCATAAGCCATCTGATTTGTTTGCTCTATATATCTGCTTTCGAAGCCATCTATGAGTAATAACTTAGTAAAGCTATGTTCAATTTTATTTATTTTCTGTATGTTGAATTAAGATCTGTTTTCTGAAATGATAAGTTCTATACAATGAATGATTGTCTAATTTTGACAATGTATTCATGGCATCCTTAGCATCATATGATATCATTAGTTGTTACCCGGATTAGAGGTTCCATCATGGAACTTAATATGTCTCATATCACATTACGCGTCTGGGAGGCTCAATTATGGAGCTTAGCATATCGATATTTGTTACCCGGATCCAGAGGTTCCTTTATGGAACGGTTATGCATAGCCACTATACATTACGTATCTATTTGTATACGTTACATTAACGCTAATGGATGTACTACGTATGATTAAGCATGGACTCTGATTTCTAATGGCTATGAATCTGTTATTGATATGAACTCTGATTTTCGAATCTGATATGGGACATTATTCAACTAAAACTCTTTATTCTGTTATTATTCACTGGGCCTCCGCTCACTATTTATATTATGGATGTAGGTGATCAAGTGCGTGACTAGGCACAATGATGGCCGCCTGGAGCTTGTTTTGTCGGCCAACCCTTGTGCCTCCCAAGGAGGTTCCGAAAGTCATGTGGTCATGTTTTTTGAATGTATAAGACCTGTTTTCTTTTGGTATATGAACAAGTTTTTAGTTTATCTGTACTTTGGTAATCCAATGATTACTAGCCGGTTACGACGCTAAACTTATAGGGACGGGTTTGGGTCATGACAACCTCCCAGGGTAAAAACGTATCCACTAGTAGATTTTGAGTCTTTCGTATCCGATATCCAATTTGCATCACTGTACCCCTTGAGTACTACTAGATATTTGGTATAATGTAAGTCATAATTCTATGTATGTCTTAGATACCTAAGTACCCTAATTATCGCTTTCCCTATATCTAGCCTAGTGCAATTCATTAAGTACATCAAGCTTCCAATTATTCGAGAGTACTCTAATTGTGATATGTCTGCACTTGTATTTTTTGACAAATGAAGACTAATGTCAATATGCGTTTTAGCAGGACAGTCGTCATGCTTTCCAAATTTCTCTAGAATCTTCTCAACATAGTGAGACTGAGATAAAGCATATCCTTCTGATGTTCTAATAATTTTTATTCCTAGAATTACATCTGTTACTCCCAGATCTTTTATATAAAAAATTTTGTTCAACATTTTCTTTGTGGATTTAATCATGTCATTATTGCTTCTAACAATGAGCATGTCATCCACATAAAGATAAACTATGACATAGCCTTTGTCTATGCTTTTAACATAGACACATTTGTTACATTCGTTTATCTTAAAACCATCCAAAAGCATAATGTGATCAAACTTTTCATGCCATTGTTTTGGAGCTTGTTTTAATCTATAAAGGGATTTGACAAGTTTACAAACCTTTTTGTTTTTGCCGGGAACTTGAAACCCTTCTGGTTGTTCCATATATATTTCCTCATTTAGCTCGCTATTCAAAAGGCATTTTAATATCCATTTGATGTATCTCCAGATTATCTGCTGCAATTGCAATTAGCATGCTTGAATAGATGCTATTCTTGTCCTTTGGTGAATAAGTGTCAAAATAATCAAGGCCTTCCTTCCTTGTATCCCTTAACAAGAAGCCTAGCCTTGTATTTATCAATTGAATCTTGTATTTATCAATTGAACCATCTGTTTTATCTTTCTCTTGAATATCCACTTATATCCAAGAGCTTTACACCTGGTGGAAGATCCACGATTCCCAAGTATGATTTTGCGATTGATTCAATTTCACTATTCACGACCTCTCTTCAAAATGGAGCTTGAGGACTTGACATTGTTTCCTTGAAGTTTTGAGGCTCATTTTCTAACGGTATGTCAAAATCTGGACCAAATGATTTAGAGATCCTAGCCCTCTTGCTACGTCTCGTTCATCTGCTTCATTATCATTATGGTCTTCACTTGCTACTCATAGCGATATAAAAAATTCTTTTATTTGAACTTGTCTCTTGGTTTCCTTACAAGGAAAAATGTGTTCAAAAAACGACGCATTCCTTGACTCAATAATAGTGTTTACATGCATATCAAGATTTTCAAATCTATGAACTAAAAATCTATATGCACTACTATTATTTGCATAACCAATGAACACACAATCAACGGTTTTTGGTCCTATCTTAATCGTTTTGGGACTAGGGACTTCCACCTTGGCCAAACACCCCCACATTTTAAGGTAATTGTAGGTAGGTCATTGACCTTTCCATACTTCATAAGGTGTTTAATTAATTTTCTTGTGAGGTACCCTATTAAGGATAAAATTAGCAAACAAAATTGCCTCCCCCTCAAGTTCTGAGGTAACCCTGATCTAATCAACATAGCATTCATCATCTCTTTAAGAGTTCGATTCTTTCTCTTAGCAACTCCATTTTACTGAGGAGAATAGGGCGTAGTGGTTTGGTGAATAATATCATGTTCAGAACAAAATTTCTCAAATGGTGCATCATACTCACCACCTCTGTCACTCCTCACTACCTTAATAGTTTTGCTAAGTTGATTTTCAACCTCAAGTTTATATTGCTTAAATGCTTCTAAGGCTTCATCTTTACTTCTCAATAAGTAAACATAACAATATCGAGTGCAATCATCAATAAAAGTAATAAAGTACTTTTTACCTCCTCTAGTTTGAACAAATTTTAAATCACAAATATCTGTGTAAATTAAACTTAGAGGTTCGATTTATTTCTACTTTATTAAATGATGCCTTAGTGAGTTTTGACTTAACGGAAATCTCGCATTTATGATTAGGATCAAATTTTAAGTTTGGCAAACATTCTAAAGAAACAAGTCTCATAAAGAATTAAAATTTATATGTCCTAATCTACCATACCATAAAAAAGAAGACTCAACAATATAAGCGAAGATGTGTTCTTATTATTAATAGCCAAATTAGGTGCAGTTATTACGTTGAGCTTAAAAAGCCCATCACTCATATAACCTCGCCTCACATACATTTCACTCTTGGAAAGTATAACCTTGTTAGATTCAAAGACTAATTTAAACCCATTTTTGATAAACAATGACCTAGAAATCAAATTCTTGCGAATTTCTAGCATATGGAGTACATTGTTAAGAGTGAGTTTTTTTCTCGAGGTCAATTTCAGCACGATCTTTCCTTCTCATTCTACCATTGAAGTGGAGGAGTTTTCCATAAAAAGTTTCTCCCCATTTTCGATTACTTTGTAGGTTGTGAACATCTTCTTATCTGCACAGATATGGCTGGTTGCTCTAGCAGCCACCCACCATTCCTTGGGATTGCCCACCAAATTTGCCTCAGAGACTACTGCAGCAAGATTGATGTCTGCCTCTCCATCGGAAAGATAAAATTCCTCGGCTATGTTGGCTTGTGCTGGCTTTTTGCTTGAACTCCCTCCGTTCTTGCCAACGTGACAATCCTTAACGCGATGTGCATCTTTGCCTCACACAAAACATTTACCTTTGAACCTCTTGTTGAACCCGTTGTTGATCCCTTTGTTGATCGTACTAGTGGATCCTTGTTTGGGTCCATTGCCATCATGTTTCCACTTCTTGTTATTAAACTTTGACACTTGTTCATGTTCCACAACAATTGCTTTAGTCTATATGACATGGTTTCTTGATTTCTTGTCAGAACCACAGTTGTCCTCCTCAATTTTGAGCACTTTTCTCGGTTTCTCCAATTTCATCTCCTTGTGCTTATACTTTAGATAATTCTTCAATTCTTTCCAGTATAGTGGTAATTTTTCAATGATTGTTGCTACTTGGAAAGATTCACTGAGAACCATCCCTTCTGCATGTATGTCACGGAGAATTAATTGGAGATCTTGAACTTGGCTAATAACCGTCTTGGAAGCTATCGTTTTAAAATCTAGAAAATGGCTGACAACAAATTTCTTTGTACCGGCATCCTTTGTCTTATATTTATGATCTAGATATTTCCACAGTTCTTTAGCACTGCTTGACACTATACACATTATACAGTGTATTGTCCAACCCATTGAGGATATATTTCCGACATAGAAAATCACCATATTTCCGTGCATCGACTGTGGCAACCACTTGCCGGTCAGTTTCTCCTTTGGTCAGTGCCGGAGCTTTTTCATGAGTGAAGCGAGCCAAATTTAATGTGATAAGATAAAATATCATTTTTTGTTGCCATCTTTTAAAATTATTTCCATTGAATTTTTCCGACTTCTCTCCATGATTTACCGGTACTGCTAGAGTCATCATTAGCACAATAGGTGTGGGGGTCGGAGTAATAACAGTTTCAGTACTGTTTATTTTAGTTGTTATAATTCTGATGAAATAATAATGTGCCGATCACAAATTTATACAGAAAAGCATTTACACACAAAATATCTGAGAATAATATTTTGTAACAAAAATTCAATGATAAATAGTATATGACTACTATGTTATCAAAGAAATTATTAAATCGTATATTACTACTATGTAAGAAATTAAACAGTATATAACTACTATTTAATTTCCCAAAACAAAATATTTGTCTCTCTAACACACAAATAAAAAAAAAAAACAAATATACTTTAAGATTGTTATCCCTAGCGGTGTGTGTGTAAATTAAATGTATAAATAAAATAAACAATGAAATAAAAATAAATAATCCAGAAAATAATTTTAAATTAAATTCTGAATTAAAGCTTACAAAAATTATAAGTCAAGGCTTGTATTGGACACAATCTACTTAAAGTAGATTTCGCCCTCACTCCGGTGCTTCGAGATATACCGATGTCTACTTCCCAAGATGTAACGACTAACACTTGAATTTGCTGTACTACAAAATCAAGTCTGGTGAACCAAAACTCTCGTGACTCTTTCTTTTTCTTTCTAAAATTAAATGATGGATAGATGTAGAAGACAAGAGGACGACTTGAAGGAGAAATGAAGAAATGCTCTCAAAAATTATATTGAAGGAATTGCCGGAAAGCAGGCTATTTATAGGAAACTAAGTGGCTTATAGAACAAGTGCCAAAGCGGATGGAAATTGTTTGAGACGATTCAATCTTGTTTGGATAGATTTAGTTTGAGTTCAACAGGTATGAACCTGTTTTGAACCCTTTGAACCTGTTCGGGTGGGTAAACCTATTTGGGATCTGTTTGGGTAAAGGAAAAAAAAAAACTGGACTAATTTATTTTGAATTTTGAAACCAAAATTAAAAATAAATAATTTACAAATGTTTTTTGCCCCAAAAGATAAGTATTGGGTCGGACAAACCCAACCCAACCTCACACCATGTACCCACATCCAAGCCTAGGCCCAAGCCCGGCCACTTAACCCGTCGGACGGATGGTGGTGACCAGTCTTGAGCGTGTAGTTTTGTTTTGGGTCCAATGGGTCTAACCCACTTTACCCATAACCTCACCCTTCACAAACTTGGTTACCCTTGGCGCCCATTCCAAGTATCCTAAGCTAGAATATATATACCTATATAGATCCTTAAACTCTTCCGATGTGGGACAAGCACATTTTACAAATGTGTAGGAAACCCACCTAAAGCCATTTCTCTGAACTTGAAAATGCACATTAAATTCTCATTCATTTGGAAATGGTTTTGAGTAAGCAAATACTCGATGTTATTCACTATGCGGCATTAAATATGAACCCAATGAGAAAGCGTTAAAAATAACGCTTGTGTAGACGCCCGTGGGCTTCACTCTCTGATTCGGACTCGATTTGTGTCACGGTTCATCGAACCAAAGAGTCCAACTCGCAAATCATTTTGAGAAAAACCGATTTTGAAAAGAAGTGCAAACATGGACTGCTTTGCGGATTCTGATCGCCACCTAAATATTTTTTAAAATGGGAAATTTAGGAAACCACGACTCGATCTGCGAAGGCCACGGCTATAACCAAAGTGGTCTTGGCTCGGGAGCTTGGGTGCGATCGGGAAGGTCGACTATGAGCACCTTTCGCCGGTCCAAGACCGCCTCTACTAACGTGATATCCAATTTTGAAAACTTTATGCATTCTTATTCCGGTTATTAGCCTAGAATTACTATGTAATGCACACAGCAAACAAGTATAGACTAGATCGCCTAATTTGGGAATAAACATTGCATATCCGTTTTGTCTCGAAAAATGTGTTAGATTTTGCTACTGCAAGTAGGCTAAAATACGGATTTCAATGAGTTGTCCCAACTCAAGCAATCCAACCTCCACCCACGAGGCATTCAAGCAGGTTTATCATGTAAGTACTTAGCGCATGGCAAACATATTGTCATAGTAAACATTCACAGCGTCGATATGCTAAAGCCATAAAACTTACATCGTACTCGTGCCAAAACGATAAACTAGTTAGCAAACATGCATGACCTAGTTCATGTTAAGTGGCTAATGCATCACACCTTGAGATGTAATCTAGAGTAGGCTCGGCTAACCCTAAACATGGCATGTGAAATGCGATCGAGATAGCATATATTCAATTTGAAATTGAAAATACAATGCAATTTGTATGATGTACCGGCAGTGCATGTAAACAAATGCATGTGTGCACGCATGCATTGCATAAGGTATGCTAATTTAAATGTGCCCTAATCTACCAATATAAGCGGGTAAATAAAAGGAGAGAAAGAAATGGGGATTGGAAGACATACACCCACTCACACACTTATTACAATTGCGCCCTCACTCGGAGGGACCAAAATAATATCTGATCCAAAAATAAATGAATAAATATTACAAATTCCAATTCTTGAATAAATAAATGTAAGAAATAAAGGGTCCTGACCCTCGCCTTGGGATCTTGTGAATGATGCATGCTCGATGCGGCTTGCCCGAACCAGCGCCATGCCACTGCTGCCTCTGTTTCAGCATCACGCTCCCACTGAAAATTGCTAAAGTCTGGGACACCTTCCACATACCACGAGGATCACCACCGGTGAAGGGTTTGGCCACCGACTTGAGGTTTAGCCATTGCGATGAAAGCTAATCGGCACAAAAGATTGCGGTCGGCACTAAGAGTGCCGGTCGGCACTAAATTCTGCGAGAGGCGGTTTTGACAACAAAAAGCGGCGATTGCATGATATGGAATTTTGGGACAAATGTTTGCACCAACCATACTTCTTATCATATTTGTGACTCAAGGGAGTATAGTCCTTGGTTCTCGGACCACCAATCGCGCGCATTTCGATGCATGATGGCCCCAAGAACCAAGTGTGCAAATTTGATTTCAAATGTATGTAATGCAAACAAGCACATAAGGGTGCTAAGCCTCTATCACACTCACTTCAAGAGGCCTAGCATGCATGTCAATACAATGAAGCCCTAAACATGTCATCTAGCATGCAATGTGAACAATGTAATGCACTCATGCAAAACGTACAAGTAAACATGCAAAGGCGAGCATGCAAACCAAATGAAGGATGGACTTAAACATGGATTAGGCACCCTAAATAGGCCTAAAAGCAGTGGCCATAGTGTCATGGGAATGAGGGCTAGTGTACACACAAACATGCATGCATACAAGGTCCAACACTTATGCATCAAAGAGCAACTTTTAAGCACACTTAAAGAGGGTAAACATGGATACATGGCATGCTTAGAAAGCTTTGAAATCATGCTACAAAATGATGCCAAATCAAGCAACAAAGTAGGCTAAGCATGCATACAAATGGTCCAAGCATTAAGGCAAGCCAATGAGGCTTTGAACCACACTTAGTACAACCACACATGGCAATACTTAAACAATTAAAATCAGAGTTTTAACACATAAAACTAAGCCCAAAGGACCCCCTAGATGGCATCTAGATGGTTCAAATTCAAAGGTATGCATTAAGGCCAAAACATGGAGTACACAACACATACTTTTAGAGCACTAAAGAGACAACTAAGGTAAGCATACAAGCACACAAAAGGGACTGAAATAGCATGCTAGATGGTTCCAAACCACTAAAATGATGCAAGCAACACATGCTATATACTCATGCACTTAAGGCTAGCAAGCCAAAATGCAAAGTGGCTATACAAGGCATGTCATGGATGACCTAAAAAACCAAAAACAGATCTTATACATGACAAAATAAGCACATTTTCAGTGTATGACCAGCCACAAAAACAGAAGCAAGATAGGCTAAGAAAGCATGCAAGATTACGGTAAATCACATGGATTTCAAAGCAAGTGGCACATGGAGTATGCAAACAATGTTGAGCCCTTCAACAATGTTGAAGAAGGGCTCAAAATAAGCCTATTCTTAGCTTACATCATGCTCTGAAACAGATCATACACAAGCCAAATATTCTATGCAAGAAACATGGCATACAAGAGGATATTGAGATAGGTGCTAGATGCAGCCACCAAACGGCAAGGGGTCCTCAATCAAACAGGAAGAGGACCCCAAAATAAGACTATTTGAAGTTTGGGTCGGAGCCCAAAAGTGCTTGCAACTAGGGCTTAGATGTGAAGCATGAAAAAGCTAGAAAGGGGAAGATGAAGACTTACCCTTGAAGACCAGTAAACCAGCACCTCTTAGACCAAGTTTAGGTACTCCTAAGCTCTGAAGAACAGCCCCAGGTCGTTGGAAATGGAAGTGGTGGTGTTGTGCTATGGGTTGGTGAAGGAATGGCCCAAGAACTATGGAGTTTGGAGGTTGAATGAGATAGATATAGGGTTGTAGATATATATGTTAGATATATATATCTATTCTCTGGTTTTTTTGTTTAGAATCACCAACCCTTGAGCAATGGAGAGGGGGCATGCTTATATAGGCAAGCAAAACAAGACTTAGAGGCTAAGTTTCAAAGGGTCAAGGGTGCAAGGCTTGTAAGGAAGCTTGGGCCGGTGGTAAGGCTTCTTGAGGAAGCCAAGACAAGGGGTCAAGGCTTCCTCAAGAAGCCTTGAGCAAAGGGTGCAAAATAAGGGCCAAAAGGGTGCAAAATAGGCATATGGATGCACGTGGATCTGATTATGTGCATCCCAGCTGGCACAGATGGTATGCAGCAGGCTTGGGGGGTGCAAAGGGTTCAGGTCGGCCAGAAGATTCGATCATTGTCCAAAATAAAGTGCCGGTCGGCTGAATAGAGTGCCGATGGATGATTCCTTGGTCAAAACATGGCTGGTGGGTATGAAAATCGAAGCCTCGGAAGTTATCTTTCCAATGGCGCAAACCTTGCATCAAAATTCCTCCTGTGCAAAAAGTTATGCCCTTTTCCGTGAAGTCGCGCAGACTCGATTCAACCGGGATGATCCCCTGCTTCAATCAATCATATCTCCTCCACCCGGACTTGGCTTTGGGAGATTCTTGAGTACAAAGTGAAGCCCAGGAAGTCTTCTTTCCAATGATGGTGGCCTCATAGCTTAACTCCAAGTATTGAATTGAATAAGCCCGATTTAGCGAGATTTGCTCGATTCCTTCTACAGGATCTATGCGAACTTGTCCTAAACCGGTTTCTCCTCTCCTTTCTTCTTTTCTTCAACTCCAAACCCCTAAACAAAGTGTTTGGAAGGGTTTGCCTCTCTCCTTGCCGAAGGAATTGAATCCTTGCCCTGCACATCTCTCAACATCGAGCAAACCATCAGTAATGCCCAAGTCTTGAGGGCGGTCAAAAATGGGGTGTCTACAGCTTGGATCCCATCTTAATTAATGCTCAAAGTTAGCAAAAATAAGGTTTTTCCAAAAGCCTCCAAAGCCATTTTCCAACAATAAATTCTAAAAATATTTCATAATTTAATAATTGTATACTTGTCATGAGAGGGACAAAGGTATTATTGTCTTTTTTTGCTCAAAAGGAAGGCTAATAAGGTCATTTACTATATGCAAGTAACATCGTTTGTTCTAATTTGAAAAATGGAGGAATCTAGACAATATTAGTTAAGGTAAGGGAAGTTTGTGTAATTATTCAAACCATAAATGTCACAACCCAAACCCGCTATAGATTTACCTGTAAATGGCAGGCCGGTAATCCTTGGATTACCTAAAGCCTTTGAATAGAATAACATATAATTAGGAAATTTGTGGAAGCAAATATATGAAATATACATAGTCCATTGAGCTGTGTTGACATATATGAGGCGGATAATTTAAAACTTGTATAAAATATATACATATATGGCGTCATATCCACATGAGTTTTGCAACTTACCGCAAGGTGTGCGGATGAACAAAAACAAAGCAAAATGTTCTTCACAAGACAAACTCTAAGCATGGTCCACAAAACTTGACTTCTTAAATGGAAACCTCCCGAGGCCACGGTGGTGGCGACCCAAAACTCTCGAGCGGCTTAGACACAGTCACGCACGCTCACCTATATACATAATATAAATAGTGAGCGCCCGAAAGCCCAGTGAATAATATGAGTAAAGGGTTTAAATGAATGGCGTCATTATAAGATTTAGAAGCAGAAACAAATTAGCATTCATATTCTTGTTGAATCATATCTAATCGAGTTCATGCTTAATCTTACATGGTACATCCATTAGTGCTCACAAACTAAATACAAAGTATTAAGGATCATACTTATCGATTCCATACGGAACCTTGAGCAAAACGAGATAACTTATCGATTCTATAAGGAACCTCAAGGTTAGGAATAGATAACTTGTCAGTTCCATAAGGAACCCCCGAGCCGGGAACATATAACTTGTCAGTTCCATAAAGGAACCTTCATGTTGGAAACAGATAACATACTTGAGCCACAAAATTATTGCCATGAATACTTTTCAATATATGGACAATCATTCATTGTACAAAACATAATCGTTCCATAAAATAAATCTTATTGCATCATACAAAAACTAAATAATATAGCCTTATGAAGTTATTACTCACAGATGGCTCCAAAGCAAACAGATAGAAGCGAGCCGTCGGATAACTTCGGTAGCGTAACCTACACGAGACCTGAAGCGAATCGCCTTGAATTACACACGGAATTATTAACTTAGTTCTTTCTTATCTTGGTGTGCTTCTACTTCTTATCCTCATTATTATGTCTTAAACTTGGCCTAGGAATGCCTAGGATGCAATGAGGATGTTAAAATGCGCAAAACACTTAACAAAACTTATTTAAAACAAGGGTCTCGCTCGCAACTTCCTCCGCTCAAGCGGACATGCAAAAATGTGAGTTGTCACTCAAGTGCAACCACATTGCTTTCAGCGGTGATCCGTAAACTTCTGCAAAAATCTTGGTTGTGTGAATTTTACGCTCGACGGCGCTCAATGATAAACTTGGCGTGAGACTAAGATCTTTGCTTGGCGCAACTTTAAATGTCGCTCGGCGGTTTGCAAAAATGTTAAACTTGGAGCATGCATTTTACGCACAAGCCAAATTTTGGTCACTCGGCGTAGGATCTGTAGCTTGAGCGGAGGCGAATCTGGAATTTCAGTTGTTTCCAAGCTTCAAAATTCATTTTCAAACTAACAAAACACATTCTTATGGGCCCCAAAACTTGAGAAACACTTGGAAACTTGTAAAACATTGAGAATTCAAAATCATTTTCATAAAATTAAGGCCCAAAAGCTTGCCAATTATGCAATTCAAATTCAAACTCAAACTTTAAGAATATGATATGAACATGACATGTATGACTTGTTATGAACTTGAACTTTCCAAAACATGATCAATTAAGGTCAAATGGTAAGAAATGTGATGAATTCTCAAAACAAAGTCAAGATAGACACATGCATGGGGATTTGTTTGAAATTCAACTCAAAATGCTATGATATATGCATGTATGCATGCATGATTTAATGCAAATTCCTTTATTTATAGCTCTTAAGCTCAATTCTCATGTTAAACACTTAAACTGTTATATTGAAACTCACTAACTCAAAAGCAAGAACAAAGACTTGATTTCTTACCTTAAACCTTGAATTCACAAGTGTAGAGGCTTACACTTCTAAATGTTCTTCAATTCTCCGACAATTTCTAGCAATTCCCATTTTTCTCTAGCTTTTGATCCCAATTTCTCTCCTCTTCTCTCTTTCACACATTTTGGAGCTTGAAAATGAGGAAATGAGGGTGCAAAAATGAACTAGTGGGGTCATATTAGCTTTATATGGGCTTAATTTAGAGTTGGTTAATTAATTGACATTAATGATTCTAATTTAATAGTTCCGAATCGAATTTTATGTAAACCTACCATAAAATGATAAAACTCCCATATAACATATAAATCAAGTCAATTTTGTGTTCGGATGCTGATAAAGCCTTCAATTCACAGAACAAAACAGAAACATGAACAGATATTCCTACGAGAAACAGATATAAACACAAATAATGCAACACACATGCAATTACTTCAGAATTTCACCTTAATTACTTATTAGGCATCTTTAATCATGGTTTAGTAGTTAATCATAGGTCGGGGTTGTTACAATAAAGGAGGTTCCTGTATTTGTCAGAAACCTCATGGGAGGTGATTGTAATTTACCCATATATATATATATGATATGGTGATTTGATTAATGTCTTGTTCAAAGTTAAACTTTTATATTATTTTCCTTTCATGAGATGAACCATAAATGTAGACATCTTAAGTTTGACTCTTATCAGTGACAAAATCCAAGTGCAATATATAATTTGTTGGTGATTGCATGAATCGATAAAATGTCTGCGAAGCCAACAAAGATTGGCAAAAGCTTTTCATCATCTGCGAATGTCCTCGTTGTTACGAGGAGAGAAGATTTGGGTCACTTATTTACGTGATTATGTTTATGTTAAGTTTATTTGGCAACATTATTTGGCTCCCAATGGATCCTCATGATAGAGGCATCTCTGTTAACTCTTGAATAGGCGTTTCTTGAAAGAAAAACAACCTTTCGCTTCTATGGAAAATAGTAAAGTTCTTTTTGATGTTTCCTTATGGCAGATTTGGAAGGATAGAAATTTTTTGAGAATAAAATCATGCCTTGGCAACAAAGTTGTTTGTTTGTTTGTTTGTTTTTTATTTTTTATTTTTTTTTATTCAAACTTACACTTCACAAATTATTAAAGCCTTTCAAGCATCTATTCTTATGAAATCTGTGAGTCCTAAATTTGTGAAATGGTGTTTGCCTTCCATAGGTCGAACCAAGTTGAGCATGGATGGTTGTACTTGAGGGGATCCGGGCAGTGGAGGCTTCGGTAGACTGTTTAGAGAAGACTTAGGAATTTGGCTCTGTGGTTACTTTGGGAAACTAGAAAAATGTTCAAGCTTAAAGGCAGAGCTATGAGAGATTTATAGAGGGCTTACTGTTATCTTCCAAAAAGGCTACATCAATATGTTGATTGAATCGAGACTCATTTGAAGCTATGGAACTACTGCAAAGCCGAAGTGTTGTTAATGCTTCTCTTCGGAGCATTGTAGAAGATGCAAGACATCTCTTGAAAAGGTGTAAATGCTTTATCCAACACATTTTGAGAGAAGGAAACTAGTGTGCTGACAAGTTGGCTAATCTTGGAGCTGATCAAGAAAAACACCTGGTTGTCATGGAAGACCCTTCTAAGGAGGTTCAAAGTTTGGTGGTGGTGACCTTCAGGCATGAATATCGAGACTTTAGGCCTCTGTTTGCGATTATTTGTTTTCCTACTTTTATTTCCTTTCCTTTAAACTTTAGTGGTTTGTTTTAATTTGTCATCCTAGTTAGGCAATCCAAGAGGAGGTGAATTGGGTTAAAAAATAATTTACACTATTAAAAAAATAAACATAATATTTAGAATAAAAAACAAAAAATAATTATCAATATAAAAGTAAAAGAGATAGGGAGAAAATCAAACACTAAAATTTATAGTGGTTAAACACGCCAGAACCTCGTCTACTCCCTAAGGAACCTCGAGAATTTCTTTACTATCAAAATAAATCAATACACCACCAAGGCTTCACCAAGCTTGTGAGTTTTACACAAGTCTTACTTTTATCTATTGAGCCTCACGCAACAATAAATAGCTTACCCTTACAAAATCTCTCACAAAATAATGAATTAAAATAAGAGGTACTTTAACCCTTTTTTATAATAATTTTCTCACAAAGAGTAGATATGAAAGTGTAAGAACAAAGACTATATTTAGATCTGAAAGTGAAAGACCAGAATACAATACACTCAAAATTTTGGAGCACACATATTTTCTCTTCAAGTTCTTAATTTTTCTCCACACATACTACTTCTATTTATACCCAAAAATCTACATTGAAGACGGATGCTCTTTAGGATCATGAGAAGTCATCACAAAGTTCCATCATTATGGTGTTTCTTGAAGTCAAAAGCAATATGAAAATTGTGCCAGCTTGCACCTTTTTCTTTTTCTTTTTGTAGGCAAATTTAAACCAACTTCAAGGATAAAAAAAATAAATAAATCTTCTCCTGCAATCACTACATTATATTATATTAATTTCAAAACTTCGACTAATTATAATATTTGATGCACCGCACCACCACTGATTATTTATTAATTTTAATATATTCAAAAGATGTTTAATATAAATCAACTATGTTTATAAAAGATATATTCAATATGATTGTAAAGTGAATTTGAATTTGGTGCAATATGCATCAAAATGATATAATACGAATTTACTCAAAAGAGACAATCACATTAAATTTGTCAAAAGATGAATAGTGATTAAAACATAAATAGTAAAATTTTCAAAATATTTTATTTAAATAATATTTATAACAAATGTATCATAAAGTATATATTTTAAACAGATAATATTTTGTGCCAAATAATATAAAATATGTATATTATTTACCTTTTCTCAATTAATATATTAGACATCATCAAAATTAAACAACATGATTAACAATCTCCCAATTTTTAATAATGGCAATACATGAATGGATTTGACACAAAATTAAAATCAATAAAATATTTAATAATTTTGCCACATGAGATATTTGATACATGCACAACAATTCACAATATACAGTATACATGCACAACAATTAACAGCAATTCAATTCATGTTTGTCTCCCCCTTTGACATCATTAAAATAAAATATGGAGATAGGAAGGTTTTAGAGAGAACAAAAAAATTGAAGTGATCAAAACAAAAATCAGACAAACACATGTGAGAAAATAATCTGAGATGCAAAAAAAATTATAATGATGGTGCTTATGTCTTGTCATGATCATTGTGGAGATTTTGGAGCATTGCTTGAAAAATGGTACAGCAACGTCCAAAATGTTGACAAACAAGTGTAGACTCGACTTTCTTCGTGCGCCTCCCTTTGGAAAAGCGCGAATTGGTCTCCTATAGTTAGGACTCTGTCACGGTTAGAATCTAATCTCACAAAGTGCAATGTGAGGCGATAAACACCAAAGAGTCCAATTGACAAATCATTTTGGAAAATCGATTTTAAATCAAATAAGGCCAAAATTTGCTTTGCGGTCTGAGTCGCCACCTAAATATTTTATTTTGAAAAATTTAGAAACCCTAACTCGTGCCAAAGGCCACGTGTCCGTCATTACCAAAGTTGCCTCGGCTCGGGAACTTGGAGTGCGAGAGGGAAGGTCTGAAATGAGCACCCCGCTCACCCGATCAAAAGATCGTCCTCTACTAAGCATGATATGTTGTTGTATAAACACATGTGTTCTTATTCGGTTATTAGCTAGCTTTACTATGTGGCCTTTTACATACAAGTATAGACTAAATCGCGAGAATTGGAACAAAACAATTCATGTTTGTTTTTGAAAATGGTTTGAAATTGCCACTTGTAAATGGGCTAAAGCGGATTTTGCCATCCTCAAGTGGGCTTAAAACTCACATTCGGCCAATTGTTCCAATTCAAGTAATAAAGCCTTCATCCACAGGGCATTCATGCGATTAATCACTTAAGCAAATAGCCTGCGTGGCAAGCATGCTATCATGGCAACACTCACACTCATGCAAGTATGCTAAAGCGTAAAGACTTACCGAGTACTCTAAGCCAAAACAAAAGCTAGTTAGAAATATGCATGATCCTAACTATCACGAGTGCCTAATGCAACACATGCAATAATGCAACTAAATAGCCTCGGCTATCTAAGATGACATATGAATGCAACATTTGATAACATGCTTTCAAACCGTATTCAAATAAGTATTGAAATACAATGCGGTTTGTATGATGCGTCGAGCTTTGATGCATGCAAGACAAATGAATGGATGCAAACATACAAAACATAAGGTATGCTAAACAAAGCGTGCCCTAAACTAACCATCAGCGGTTAAATAAAAGGGAGAAAAAGGCATTGGGGTTGGAAGACATACACCGCACCCTTATTACAACATTATGTCTCAGCGAAAGAGTGTCCAAATAAATAAGCTAGCTACTCTAAGCTAAGCTAATCAAACTAATCTAATTAAACTAATTAGACTAATTATTACAAACCAATCGAATAACTAGCAAACTAATTACTAATTATTACAACACTTCAACTAATTAACAATTTAATTAATTAAATTACAAAACCATGCTAAGTAACAAGTAGAGCATTAAACTACATTGCCTCACTGCTTCAAGAATTGAACATGCATGCATTCGGTTTCCGCCCGAAAAGCCCACCGAATTTGCTCTTGAGAGGCTCTGTTTGCGAGTCACTCCAGAACTTTCTGCTCCCCTTACCAATTCCTCTTGAGAATGCACGTTGGCTTCTTTGGCCATGGGAGCTTCTTTGCCACCACCTCTGAAGGCTAAAGAGAGCCTTGTAGGCAAGGATGAAACCTTAGGCCATTGATGAACACTTGGGCCACTTGTGTATCTGAATCACCGATACTGCAGTGAGCTCAAGCAGAGGAAAATGGAGGGTCTCCCGAGGGTATGTTTGTCTTTGTGTCATCTCATATCATCTCAAAACATCAAAGGAGTGGTACTCTTGGATCCAAAACCACCAATCAAGCATTTTCAATGCATGATGGCCAAAGATCAAGTTGTACACTTTCAATCAATACACAAAAACAAGACTCAATATCACTACCTTATCATGGATGATCCAAATGCAATGGAAACAAAGGAGATTGGCTCATTTAATCACTTTGATTATGAAATGGACTAATCTACCTTGTGTTCAATATAGCGTTCGATTGAACACAATACAATGCAAGCGCAACATGCTTATCTTGGTCATGTTTTACTTGGCTAATTTTGTTTACACATTTTAAGTTACCAAACCATTCTTTAGTCAATTTGTCCAAGATGATTGTCCTCTAATGAGAGGGTCAACCAAAAGATGGCTTAAGACATGAGAGAGATCATGCCATTGGCTAGGAAGGAACCCTCAAAAGAGTTAAAGCCATTGAGCACAAGCTCTATCAAGCTTAAACACAACCTTAAGGTTGACCAACCACGAAAACAAAAGGAAAAATGAAAGAAATAAAGGAGGTTGCTGAATTTGATTGCTGAAATGGCATGCTAAAGACACTAAATCATGCAAAGCAAGCATCACGAGACATGTTCAAAGCCATAATCAACAAACTAGTGAAGAGCACAACACTAGAAACATGCAATATCAAGCACAAATGATCAAACCAGCTCTAGATAGAGGCTTAAACATGGCAAATCAGTAGCCAAAACATGCTGAAATTTAGATCTGAAGGCGAAAACATGCTAAGTATGTTGAAGCACAAACAAGGCATAAAGCACATCTCTCAAAAGCAATGAAAAGAGTAGAAAATGTGAGAGTGTGACAAAGCTATATGCACTAAAATCACATGCTAAATGATGCCAAAACATGCAATCATTACATAACACAACATGCTAGAAGACCTTGAAGGAACCAAACAAAGGCTAGTGAAAGGCCATTTACTACAACCATGCATAATAAGACTTATATGACCAAGACCACTCAGAAATAGAGGGATTTAAAAAGCATCGTCGATGGCAAAAATATGTTTGAGATCAAAATCACAGAATTGGTAGTGTT